>BLSH010012343.1:52778-70186 GCA_018402905.1 Glandirana rugosa
CGACCGTACTGAGTATATCATGTGGTTAGCCAGAAGTAAAAAAACGTAGCTAGTGTGCTAGTGTACACAGTTCAGTTGTTAGTGTAGGTAAATTGTTTTGGCAGAGAGCCAGGCCTGGGCAGAATTTGGATCAGGGTTGAGTGACTCAGCAAGGCTGGATAACTCCTCTGACAGATCATCTGGTGCCTCTTCCTGGTTCTGGAACCTTGAAGAAGCTTCCAGATATAGTGAGTGGAAGCTATGAGGGGCTGGCATGCATATTTATGAGGATCCTGGCCAATTCCCCAGTAAATCCCCAGCAAATGGGCTAGCAGGGGGCAGCCTCCCCTCATAAATAGACATGAGTCATGCCAGCAGGGGCAATTGGGTGCAAGATGGAGATGAAGGAGCCGAGTAGGCTGTCAGAGGCCCTCACAGTGTGCCCCCTAGTCTGGGGGGGGTGACCTTGGATCTGTGGCTCAGGTGCTGTAAGATTCCCCCTACAACACATGGAGGAACCCTTCCTAGAGGCACAGGAGCAAGTGAGATGACAGCAGGAGAAGGTCAGAACATCTGGGAGATCTCCTGAGAGTCAGCCGGGTGAGCTGGTGAGTATACAGTCTGGGAGGACCGTGGAGAGAGTGTGACTCTGGAGGATGGTGGGGAAGTTAGCCAGGAGGGCTAGTGAGAGGGGCAGCTGCAGCCAGGCATGATGGTAGTGCTTGAAGAGTTGGTGCTGGGATCAGTGACCACATAGAGGAAGTGCTGGGAAAGTGTGAGCTGTGTCACCCTATGTATAGGGGGCTGCAAGTCTCTGCCTGTAATGGGCCTTCGCTACCAAATTGCAACAAGGTGACACAGTTGGAGTTCTGCAAGCGAGTTCTGGAGGAGGCAGTGGACTGTATATAGGAAGAGTTGTCCCTGAAGTTGTTCTGAAGTCAAGTGGGCATCCTATGATCTCCAATCCCTATCCAAGTTATTATCCCTCAATAAAACAAAAAACCGAAGTCACGGACTGTTCTCTGGTTCTGAGTGCCTGTAAATATTCGATGTGCCTGGCTGCGCAGGGTGGGGGATCCCAGTTACTTGGGGCTCCTTAGCGGGTGTGCTACATATGCATTATATACTACTGGAGGGGGCCTCAATGTGGGAGGAGATCCTCTGAAGGCAGACTAGCCCAGAGTTAGGCTTTAATTGTAAGTGGTTCTAAAGGTAAAACATTTTTTTTACAATAATACATTTTATGCATTAAGGTAAAAATCCTTCTCTGAACAGCTCCCCCCTCCCCCAGTCCCCCCTTATACTTATCTGAGCCCAATCTCGATCCAGCAATATGCACGAGAGCAGAGGCTCTCTTGGCTCTCTCTTCATGCTTGACAGATAGGCAGCCGTGGGAGCCATTGGCTCCTGCTGCTGTCAATCACAGCCAGTGAGGAGAGAGCAAGGGGCGTGGCGTGCAGAGCTCAGTGTGTCCCCCCTGACAAGGTACCCTCCATGTTGAGGGCTCGAGGCCTGATATGGTCATCGCCCTCCATTTCTTGGCCCGCCAGGCTGCATGCTTGAATAAGAGTCTGGTCCCCCATTAATATCTATACCAGATCCTCATCTAGGATAATGTTGTACATTAATTTATCTGATGTAACACATACTATGACCTCCAATAGTTCCCCTGAAGTAGCAAACCATTGGTATGAGAAATTTGTGGTAAAAGAACCCATCAGATATTTTGACTTATCACTATTTTATGACATATCCTATATATACCTACATAAGAGCGAAGCTATGTATGGGATGGGGGAGACAAGGAGGTATTACTATAAATGTATGCACTTACATGAGCATCATCAGTGTTTTTTTCATTTGTATTTCAATAGGCAGCACAGTGAATTAGTGGTTATCACATCTTTACAGCACTGGGGTCATCAGTTCGAATCCCAACCACAATGCTACCTGAATAGGGTTTGCATGCTCTCCATGTGCTTACATGGGTTTCCTCTGGACACTTTGGTTCTTTGGTTTCCTCCCACATTTCAAAGACATGTTGGTAGGTTGATTAGGTCTAAATTAGTTCTATTATGTTTATGCATGTGGGACAAGGACTGATGTGAATGCAAAATATATATTTAAAGCGCTGAGTATATATCCAGTGCTATATAAATACATGAATTAATTAATTAAAAAAATTGAAGACCGCTTTTAATTGTGGTTGGATGGTAATGATTATATTTGTGCCTTAAAAATCCTACTTTGCCAATCTGCTCCATTTCCAAGTCGATGAGGATGTTGGTGCCTATAATAGTAGGTTGACTACTACTACCCAAACAACAACTCCTTTTTTCAATGTAACATTTTGAGTTGTCACTGGAACCAAAATAGAGGGGAAATTTTGTTGTCACTTGTACCAGGTGACTACTGTCTGAAAAATGAAATTGCCTTGAGATGAGATTTCCCCCCACTTTCTGTTGTGTCTTGACACAGGAAGTGATGGAGGATCTCCAACATGGGAAAAAGATAACACAAAAAGCTTGTTGAAGTGGTTGTAAACCCTTACATATACCAAGTGATTAGCCTCAGGTGATACACAAAGATAAAATAAATCCTTCTATATAAGTTGTACGTGTTTATCTGCGACCATCTCTTCTCTACGGCCTCCTTAAGCACACATTTCACACAGCATCTCTGAGCTGGAGCCAGCAGAGAGAGCGGGGATCTAATATCACACACTGCAGAACACAGAGAGAAGAGCTGAGTTTAACCTGAGATGTGAGTGGAGGGAATAGATACACCCCCCTCTACACAGATCATAGGAAAATATGCACAGCTGAGACTGTCAATCACCCGCTGTCTGCTGGAAGGAGGGCAGGGCCGTCCCTGGTGATTCTGTGGTGTCGGTATAGACTGTCAGGAGTGCTTTATAGAGATAGCAGAGGGAAGAAAGAACAGATAGGAACCACACTAGGTACTGTGGGCTGAAGCAAGTGCACATTATACACATACATATACACTATAATATAAAAAGTATTGAGGCGCCTACCTTTACACGCACATGAACTTTAATGGCATCCCAGTTTTAGTCTGTAGGGTTCAATATTGAGTTGGCCCAACCTTTTGCAGCTATAACAGCTTCAACCAGGGGTGGTCCATCCATTGAGGGTGCACGGGCTGCGCCACCTCTGTCCTTGCCACCCCCTCTATGGTTAATGGATAGATTCTGGCTTCAACAGTTCTGGGAAGGCTGTCCATGAAGTTTAGGAGTGTATCTATGGGAATGTTTGACCATTCTTCCTGAAGCACATTTGTGAGGTCAAGCACTGATGTTGGACAAGAAGGCCTGGCTCACAGTCTTCTCTCTAATTCATCTCAAAGGTTTCCTATCGGGTTGAGGTCAGGACTCTCTGTCGGCCAGTCAAGTTCCTCCACACCAAGCTCACTCATCCATGTCTTTATGGACCTTGCTTTGTCCAACTCAAAGCTTTTGGGTCAATTCAATATTAAACCCTACGGACTAAGACTGGGATGCCATTAAGTCATGCACGTATAAGGGCAGGTGTCCCAATACTTTTGGTAACATAGTGTATATATTTTTATTTCATAGGTTTACATCCATTTTAAGAATTGGACCATGCCATACTCTATCCAAAAAAACTGCTCCCCCCAATGGTTTTAAATATAATTGAACCCTTTGGATCTGTAATTACCTCTTGTGCAGTAAAAGCATAAAACTAATCTGTGGGGAGGGGTAGTGTGTTGGGGTGGCAGTAAACACTCACAGTCCGGTTGCAGCATCTGTTTTGAGGCACAGGAAGTGGCCTGGCAGGTCTGTATCCAAATGTGGAGGTGTCCAGGAAGGATGGCATGTCCCTATCCTTTCCCTACTCGTCTGGAACCTCTCCCTGACGCTAATCACTGTCCCTGACAGACGGGTGACCTGTCCCTACACTACCTACACACGAAAAGAGCATCAAGTCTGGGAGCCAGGGTGTCATGATCAGGTGTCAGGCTCCAAGACCAGTTGCTATAGCAGTTTCAGGATTACCACCGACCAACAGGATAGGTACACAGACAGTCACCCTGGCAGATGATGCAGGCACACCTGAGGAGTACTAACCGGTGTTCACCAGAGCTCCTGATGGTGGAGATGGATTTAGCTACCTGTTAGTACCAGGTCACGGTCCTCAGGATCGCCCCACCAGGAGGTGAGCAAGCCGGGGTCCAGTAGCGGATAAGCAGATGAAGATGAAATGAAAGTGTGGTCAGTAAACAAGCCAAAAGGTCGGTAACGAATAGTTGCAGGTTGGGATCAGGCAGAAGAGTAGTTGAGGAACAAACCAAGGGTCGATAACGAGTGGTAGCAAAATACAGACAGCAGTAGAGAAGACAAGAGCAAGGCACTGTCTGAGAATGCACAATAACCTGGCATAGAGGAAGTACAGAGACATGGCAGGAAGTTAATGGGAGGAGCAAAGAAATTCAACAAAAGTCAAGGCACGAGGCAGAGTTTTCCAATGGATCAGACAGGGGGCTGTCCAGCATCTCAGGTAGCTCAGAGCCATTGCCAGACACAGCTGAGGTCCTAGGTTCAATTCCAGGGCCTTAAATAGGCATGCCTGACCCAAGATGGCTGCCAGAATCATATAGGGCGGCAACATCCATTCAGATAGTTTCCCCAGTGACTAAGGAAACCATAGAGGACCCATGCTCCTCTTGCAATGCCGCTGCAGTCAAGTGCCACCCACAGTGGAGCAAATAGACTGTACTTACCTACAAATCCATGCCAAGATCTGTATCACAAACCTTCGTTCCCTGTTCTGATGTATTGGTGTTAGGAATAACTGATGCACCACAAGTCAACTTGGAGTGAAAGATTTCTTTAGAATAAATCATTGCCAGCATCAACTTTTCAACCACACAAATCATTACACTTTGTAAAATAATGAAAAAACACTTTAATGAATTCTTAAAAATGATTTATAAAAGCTCATTTACTCACAGAGGCGCACACTGTGTCTCCGTAGCAATATAACATATGGATTTTCTGCAAGAAGAGAAATTAAAACATATTTTTACTTCTTTGTTTGACTGTAGCGCTGTCATAAAAAATGTACTGTTTCCCAGCAGGAGCGTGAGGAAGCATACAGTCACTTCATGATAAAATATTCTGTTTGCATTTCAAAGTGATGTTTACATTAACCTGGGTTTACTTTCTTCATAATAATAGCTGTGTTTTCCTTCTCCGTAATTATTTTAATTGCGTACCAAGATAAATATCCATGTCTCGGCTCAATGGCAGGAGTGCAAAAAACAAGCAGTGAATATTATCAGAAATAAGATAAATCAAGAAAGACGCGGCTTACACAGGTGCCAGCTAAACTGCTTTATGATTTCTGAATTTTAAAAATGTAATTAGGAAAGATCTGAAAAAAAAAGAAAAAATTGAGTCAAAACAATGGAACAGGAACAGGTGATTTTACAGAGAGCCGGATAATTCTGAGTGAGGAATGCTTCAAAGAGCAATGCAAGTAGATTAGAGTAACCCCGTTTTAGGAGAAATGGGAATGGGTGCCAAATCACAAAGTAAAAGATTCTAGAGTGCCTTTATTTATTCAAAATATCAGCCATTAAAAAAATGAACGCTTTTCAGGGGTCATCACAAATAGAGTTGAGCGAACCCGTGGATGTTCGGGTTCGGTGGGTTCGGCCAAACTTCGGAAAAAAGTCCAGGTTCGGTACCGAACTTGACCCGAACTTTGCCCCGAACCCCATTGAATTCAATGGGGACCTGAACTTTTCAGCACAAAAATGACTGTAAAAGACTCCTGGAAAGTGCTAGAGGGCTGCAAAATGATTTTAGAACAATAATCTGTCCCTTACAGCAACAGCAGGAACCTCTCTCTATAGAACTAGGAGATGATTTTAGAACAATAATCTGTCCCTCTAAGCAGTAGACTCTATCTAGTCCAGTCAGATCGTTGTGTAATGCAGGATGAGATCTGCAATCTGTCCCTAAAAGTAGTAGTAGTACTAGTAGTAGTAATCTCTACCTTTCTATCTATCTGCAATCTGTCCCTAAAAGCAGTAGTAGTAGTAGTAATCTCTACCTATCTATCTATCTGCAATCTGTCCCTAAAAGCAGTAGTAGTAGTAATCTCTACCTTTCTATCTATCTGCAATCTGTCCCTAAAAGCAGTAGTAGTAGTAGTAATCTCTACCTTTCTATCTATCTGCAATCTGTCCCTCACAGCACCGGCAGCATCCTCTCCCTACACTACCCAGAGAAAAGCATGTGACATGCAGCACTAAGTGACTCCAGCCTCATATAGAGTCTGGGTCACATGATGAACTGGCCAATCACAGCCATGCCATTAGTAGGCATGGCTGTGATGGCTTCTAGGGAAAACCAGTGAAACGCTTGTTGATTGGCTGCCCTGCAGCTATTCAACATGCGTGATCAAATACCCGAACCCAGAACTCGAACCCAAACTTTTTTCAAATGTCCGGGTTCGGATCCGGGTCACGGACACCCCAAAGTTTGGTACGAACCCGAACTTTACAGTTCGGGTTCGCTCAACTCTAATCACAACTCCTCCTTTATCAGGGCTTAAGCTGGCCATAGATGCATTGAAATTTGGCCAGTTCAGCAGGGACTGGAGGAATTTGGAGTCATCTATGGCCATCAAAACCATTCCTGCTTGACCAAAGTCAAACTATTGATTGACTTTTGTCAAACTGGATGTTAGAAATTTTCAATTCAATCAGCAGCTGCAGCCAATCGGCTTCAGTACTTATCAGCGAAGGAGTCCTCACTGTCAAAATACAATAATGTAGTGGAGAGGGTTCCTCCATCCACCTTGCTTGCATTTTTTTCCATTGAAGTGGTTGTAAAGGCACAAGGTTTTTTACCTTCATGCAGTCTATGCATGAAGGTTAAAAATCTTCTGTGTGCAGCAGCCCCCCAATACTTACCTGAGGCCCCTCTCGATCCAGCAATGTGCACGAGAGCCTTGGCTCTCCAGGGACTCGCACTCATGATTGGCTTTTGGCAGCAGTGAGAGCCATTGTCTCCCGCTGCTGTCAATCACAGCCTGTGAATCAATCTGGAGATGGAGGGGGCAGGCCCGAGCCGCAGCTCCATGAGTGAATGGACACACACTCGGGAGTGCGCCTGCTTAGATGCCCCCACAGAGCAAGCAGCTTGGCAGGAGAGAGGGGCCAGGAGCGCAGGCATTGAGACCCGAGAAGAGGAGGATCCAGGCTGCTCTGTGCAAAACTATTGCACAGAGCAGGTAAGTATAACATGTTTGTTATTTTAGAAAAATAACAAAAAAACAAGACTTTAAAGTGTTACTGAACCACAACAGTAAAATCTGTCTGTATACGCAGAATAGAATGCTTGTTATACTCACTGTGGAACTTAAGGGGTTAATCCTCTGCATTGTGTAAAAATGCTCTTTGATCCTGTATGGACAGATCCTTCCCTCCTGCACTGTTTCTCTTGTCAAGGCCATATAATACACAGTGAGGATAGTCCTCCTGCACATGCCCAGTTTGGTCTCTATTGCTGGAGAGAACATTTCCTTGTTCTCAGAGCTAGCCAGGTCACATGATATTGACATCACACATGTGGGTGTGTATACAGACTATAGTGGAAATCTCCTACTACCTGTAAACTGAGCACTGGTAAGCCTTGCAGTTTATCGTGTGACAGTGGTATACAGATCAGCCAAAAAGGTATATAGTAGCAGTATTTTAATGTAAAAAGAAGATTTATAAGCTGTGGGCACTGCAGGGGGGAGGATGAACTATTTTCCTATTACTGGGTTTAATAACACTTTAATATTGCATTAAGTCCTCTGGCTGATTGCAAAAACAAACAATCCACCTTTGGGCAGTCTTAGAAGAATGGAATACAGACTTGAAAGAACTTTTTTGATATTATGAAAGACCTCCTTTTAAATTGGATTGGAATTACAATAATTATAACAATGTGATCAGTAACTGAACCCAAATATAGATACATTTTGTTATAATTCCCCTTGAGTCCATTCAAGTCCCTATTTTATTCTTCCAAGCCTGATGCAGGGAATGTTTTGTTGTCCCTGTAACACATTGACTGTTTTTATTCAGCAGTATTATCAGAATGTAAAGTGGTTGTAAACCCTTACACATAGCCACTGAAGTGATTAGCCTCAGGTGATAAACAGAGATAAAGCAAATCCTACTACATAAGTTGTACATGTTCATCTGCAGCTCTCTCTCCTCTATATTCCTTCAAAGTCCAGAATTTATACAGATTTTCTGAGTTTCAGGGGGATGGGGATCTAATGTCACACACTGCACAGCATAGAGCAAAGAGCTGAGTGTAATCTGACACCTGAGTGGAGGGAATAGACACCCCACCTCCCTTTACAGTCTCATAGGGAAACATGCACAGCTCAGACCGTCAAGCACCTGCTGTGTTGTAAAGGGTACAAACAACTAGTAAAAAGGCGCAATAAACCAAATGCACTACAGATGAATGAAATGAGTCCATAAAGTCCAATGGTTGGTATAAAGCACGAAGGGCTGCACTCTTGGTGGAAGAAAACCAGTAGCCACTATAAGGAGATGGGTGCCAAAACGAGGCTTGGATCACAGCTGCGATCTGAGCCTCGTTTTGGCTCCCATCTCCGGCCGGTCCGGGATGCCTTCTTCTCACATCTCAAGGCAGCGGCTGCGGATTCCTGGATGCAGAGTGGATTGTAATCACAGTCATCTGATACTGGCAGGACGAAGTCCCCGTTTGATGTGCCCTATTTCATTCTATTTATGTGAGTTGCCATTTGGCTTTTACCATTAAATGTTTTATATATCAGTCTGCACTTAGAGGCGCCTCTTTCTTTGTTCTCCTTCTTGTGTTGTAAAGGGTGGGTGGGGCCATCTCCAGGGATTGTCTGGTGTCGGCATAAATCCAAAAGTGACTCATGTAGATACTGGAGAAATGAGAGTGAAGACAGAAAGCATACTAGGTGCTTTGAAATAGAGACAAGTACACACTATAGAGGAATACACTTTGTTCATTTCTCATTTCAGAGGTTTACAACCACTGTAAGGACACTTTGAACTACTGTTGGTTAATTCCAAATACCCATTGGAATGCCAATGTGTTCGCCTCACCAGAGCCAGTAAGCTTGTTTGAAGAGTCCAATCAGTATTGCGATCACAGCTCCTCTTAAATTGGTTGTATACTTCCAAAAAAAAGAAAACCTGTAAGGCAAAGGCATAATGAGCTAGTATGCACCGCATACTAGCTCATTATGAAATACTGACCTTAGAACCAAGCTCCGACGGGTCCGCTTGGTCCCCCCAGTGGGAGGTGACATCTTCCCTCGGGGGATCCTTCCGGGTTCACGGCTCCGGCGCTGTGAGTGGCCAGAGCCGCGAGACGTCACAAGCGCATGGGAGCCCATCTTTCCGGCGGACTTTCTGTCAAGGTGCAGTGCTGTGCGCTGGGCCTTCCCCGGGACATCACGGCGCATGTGTCATGACGTCAGCAGCTACATGAAGGGCGAATATCTCCTAAACTGTACAGGTTTGGAGATATTCATTTTACCTACAGGCAAGCCTTATTATAGGCTTCAACAGGAAAAGGGTGACAGGTATGGTGTCATTAAAGTAAATACACTTGTAGATGCCACTCAACAAAATTGGTGTCCCCCAACTTTAATCTCATATATTGTATTAGACAACAGAAGGATGTCCCTGTGAAAGCACCAGGGGCAAAGAGGTTATATTGCAGGGATGGGCATGAGACACCAGTAGTTTAAAGCAGTAGCCTTAATAATGTCATCAGTTTAAAATGCTAATGAACAAATTCTTACAACAAAGCTGATAAAATCAAATTACCTCACTAGGCCCGTTTAGGGTCAAGCCAGACCCTAGGGCTGTGAAGAAGACACACTAAGGCGTAACACACAGGGGTGACAAGGACAATAATCAACAGCGTCCGGACGCACAGGGGAAGGAAAATGGTATCCCGGCACTATTGTGGGGGATACAAGGCTCAATGTCCTTCCAGGATTCCTGGTGAGGGGTGGGAGTGGTGGGCAGAGTCCCAGTTGGGGTGGAGGGCTGGATAGAGATGCGCTGTAAAGTGGTCTGGCAATGAAACTAGGCACAAATGTCCACTGGAGGTGGTAGGGGTGTATATCGAGACCATGCTGATGTATGTTGAAAACAAGGGGAGGTGGGGGCCTAAACAGGTAGGCAGTCAAAGAGGGGTTCCCGTATATTTAATGGGGGTGTCTGATAGGCAGTGAGCATCCCCTCTGGCTGGGTCCAATATGTATAGTGGTTGGAGATGAGGACTGTAGGTGGTTGGTTGGATTGGAAGTCCACCTAGTGGATAGTGGTCTTCGGATGGGTCCCAAAGTGCAGGGAAAAAAACATTTAGCAACTCACCACCAGACCCCAGTCATGATTGCTTCCTGCAGGCGGTCTCCTTGTATAGTTGCTTCTAAGCCAGCAAAGATCCTTCCGGGATGCACTCCTTGGTCAAGGATCTTAGATGGTCCCTGATCTCCTGCGGTCAAACTGAGCCACATCCATAGTGTGAGGCTGCTAGAGTGGGAGTCACGGTGTGTTGCCGTCAGAGATATAGCGGGTATAGATTCACCACTTCCGGGTGCCGAATGCACTCCAAACCTCGTTGCTGAAACTCGGCGTGTCACTCGCTGGGCCCCACCGTCTTCCTCCTGTTTCGTCACATGACGCACGTGACGTCAACGAGTTTCGCTATGCAACTAGCGTAGCTTCATCTGGACTTATTATAGGCTTATCTGTAGGTAAAAACCTGTAAAAGGGGCTTTAAATGTGTTTTTCTGTTGAATGAATCTGAGGCTGCCATTGCTGGGCTCTTGAAAATTCTAGTTGCCTGGCTATTATGCTGACCCTATGACTGCAGTGCTTTAGGAGCCAGTGAGAACCGTATAAAGTGTTAGCTGCTCTAGGTTACTGTCTCAAATTATTGAATCAAGAGGGTCAGTCAACAGCAGGAAATTGATCCAGGATGGAAGTTTGGCAGTTTCATTCTCCGTGTTTCTCTTGGGAAAGGATTCTCTTAAAGTGTATATCTGGGCAAAGTAAACAGAAATACATATTCAGTACATTACAACTGTACATGTGCATTTCTACATGTTTTGTCTTTTTAGGCTCAGTTCACACTGCTGCGACATGAGATCCAACTTGTGAGACCCTAAGTTAGATGAAAGATCAAATTCAATGCTTCCCTATGAGAGCCGTCTTAACTGATACTACACTCCTACTTGCTCCGACTTTAGAAAAGGTTCCTGCACTACTTTGGTCCGACTCGGGTGCGATTTTAGCCCTTGTACAGCCTCCTAAATAGCATCCAAGTCGGATTATGTCGGAAAGGAAGTTGCAGAGCAGTTGTACGACTTTGCCATCATAGCAGTGTGAACGGAGCCTTAAAGCTGAAGTATGCGGCAAAACTATTTTGTATATTTGCACAGTGAAAATAAGTTCCCTCTAATGAAGTGTACCCCACCTTTGGTTGTTGCAGTGTTTGTTAAATCTCCTACTTTTATTAAGCTAGTCGTCTCCCATTGGTGCTGAGCATCTGGTGTTGAGACTTGTAGTTCTGGCTGCAGTACACTGATCACAATGGGTCCCTTGGTCCTTCCTCGATTCCTAAAAATAAGTCTTGCAAGGCATTCTGTGAATGGAGGAGGTGTGGATGAATTTCCTCTGGTGACTCGCAATAGAAGGGTGCGCCCATTCCGGCTCAACATGCAAGCATAAACAAGAAAAAAGTCCAAACTCTGTATGCAAATTAGAGCCCAGATGTCAGATGAGTGAAAGCGGTTTCAGCCTGGCACTATCGAGGCCACGCCCTCTGATGTGTTTTGCCCCACCCATATAGCTTATTCACTCCATGACTAAGCCCTGTGGATGGGGCGAAACACGTTGGGGGCATTGCCTGGATGGAATTGGGCTGAAGCCACTTGCATTCATCTGACATCTGGGTTTTTGTTGCTGTGTGGCGTTTAGGCTTTTTTCTTGTTTGTGAGTTATCAGCTTTGCCTGACCCCCCCCTCCCCCGTAGACTACAAAGCATACCCCCTTATGTTATGGAGATGGGGAGGGAGGGTGCTGTCATGTAGTGCAGCAGAGGTAAACCAAAGACTAAGCCCTGTGGATGGGACGAAATGCGTTGGGGGCATGGTCTGAATGAATCTGGGCCGAAGCCACTTTCATTCATCTGACATCTGGGTTTTTGTTGCTGTGCAGTGTTTGGGCTTTTTTCTTGTTTGTGAGTTATCAGCTCTGCCTAAATCCCCCCCCCTCCGTGGACTACAGAACACCCCCCTTATGTTATAGAGATTGGGAGGAAGCTCTCCTGTGGTGCAGTAGGGGTAAACCCATGACTAAGCCCTGTGGATGGGATGAAACACATTGGGGACATTGCCTAGATAGAGCCAGGCTGCAGCCACTTTCATTCATCTGACATCTGGGTTTTTGTTGCTATGCAGTGTTTGGGCTTTTTTCTTGTTTGTGAGTTATCAGCTCTGCCTGAATTCCCCCCCTCCGTGCACTACAGAAAACACCCCCCTTATGTTATAGAGATTGGGAGGAAGCTCTCATGTAGTGCAGTAGGGGTGAACCCATGACTAAGCCCTGTGGATGGGATGAAACGCATTGGGGACATAGCCTGGATAGAGCCGGGCTGAAGCCACTTTCATTCATGTGACATCTGGGTTTTTGTTGCTGTGCAGTGTTTGGACTTTTTTCTTGTTTGTGAGTTATCAGCTCTGCCTGAATCCCCCCCCCCCCCCGTGGACTACAGAACACCCCCCCCTTATGTTATAGAGATTGGGAGGAAGCTCTCCAGTAGTGCAGTAGGGGTAAACCCATGACTAAGCCCTGTGGATGGGACGAAACGCATTGGGGACATAGCCTGGATAGAGCCGGGCTGCAGCCACTTCCATTCATCTGACATCTGGATTTTTGTTGCTATGCAGTGTTTGGGCTTTTTTCTTGTTTGTGAGTTATCAGCTCTGCCTGAATCCCTCCCCCCACACTCCATGCACTATAGAACACACCCCCCTTATAGAGATTGGGAGGAAGCTCTCAAGTAGTGCAGTGGGGGTAAACCCATGACTAAGCCCTGTGGATGGGACGAAACGCATTGGGGATATAGCCTGGATAGAGCTGCAGACACTTTCATTCATGTGACATCCGGGTTTTTGTTGCTGTGCGGCATTTGGGCTTTTTCTTGTTTGTGAGTTATCAGCCCCTGATCCCCCCCCCCCCCGTAGACTACAGCGCACACCCCCTTATGTTATGGAGATTGGGAGGGAGGGAGCTGTCATGTAGTACAGCAGTGGTAAACCCAGCAGGTCAGCTCAAACAAGAAATTAATTGCTCACAAGATTTCTGGCAGATCAACAGATATTTTTACGTACTTGCAGTGTTTTTATATGAACAAAACATAGATATGAGCATGCATTGCAGAGATGTGCTGCTGAATGTGCCACGCTGGGCAAAGCAACAGGTCCACTTTAACTGCATCCTCACCAGCTGCTTAAACTTATATTCCTTTCTCTCCCTCGCCGCTCTGCGACTGCCGCAGCAATACAAAGCCAAATTATAGTATTAGCTTCCCCCCGTGGATTCTCTATACTGTACAATAGACAGATAATTGGAGAATCCAGCTGCAGGAAAAGGACACCTTCATTATGGCGGGAGGAGGAGAAATAGCCGAGCATTGAAACATCTGGCTACTGGTGCTTCCAAAAGATATAAAAATCTAATGAGTGATTCAATGCGCTGGTACCCACCCAGAACTGAAATATCACTTTTAGGTCATGTTGGTCTTTTGAAACCAGACATTATTTCTGGAAGCTTTTGGGATTAAAATATCCACTTTTATACGCAAGAACATCATTTCATTAAACTTTAAGATGAAAATTGTGCAGGTACGGTAAAGTGAGCATTGTACGAGCATTGATGTATTGGGAGCAAATGAATAGAGACAGCATTGAAATACAAATGTTTGATGTCTTTGGAAAAAAAGCCATGTTGGAGGCCAAGGGAACAAGTCCACAGCTACAAATGAGACTTCTAACTGTGGTTTGCTAGCTACATTGTTTTTTTTTTAAAGCTAAACTCTAGATAATCAGCTAAGCACACAGATCAAATACAGACAAGGGAGCTGTTTTACCTGCCAAAGGATTTGTTTTCCTGTCTATGCAGTCCTGAGATTAACAGAAGTCTGCCGCACAGCATAACCCTGTCTGTTAAGGAAGGAGACCTGACATTTTTATAACTGGACAGTGAAAGGAGAAGCAGCAAATCGATGAGCTCATCTTTCTGTAGCACACCAAGGAGCCGCAAGTATATTGGGATCCCCCACCCTGCACAGCCAGGCACACCAAATTTTCACAGTCATTCCAAGTCAGAGAACAGCCCAGTGTTTTGTTTTTGTTATTTTATTGAGGGATTAGAACTTGGATAGGGATTGGGAGTTATGGGATGCCCATTTGACTTCAAACAGCGTCAGGGGCAACTTCTCCTATATACAGTCTCTGTACACTCCTCACTCCAGCCCACTTACTTGCAGAACTCCTGCTGGCACACTGTTTGCTGATCTGACAAAAAAAGCACTCAGATTTATAGCAACAGCCTGTTATAGGCAGGAACCCAAGGCCTCTTTAGGTGTGTAGCAAAATTCAGTGTTTAGCATACATTCCTGTGGCTACTGATCCCAGCACCTCCTCTTCAGACACTGCCAACCCGCCTGGCTACAGCTGCCCCTTTCACTAGCCCTCCTGGCTAACTTCTTCACAGTCCTCGCAGACTGACACCCTCTCCCCTCAGTCCTCCTAGACTGACCACTCAGCCCACCGAGCTGATATCTGATGTCCTCTCACTTGCTCCCATGTCTCCAGAAAAGGATTCTTTCTTGTGGCGTAGAGGGTCCCTCCAGCACCAGAGCCCCAAGCCCGAGGTTACCCCCCCAGACTAGGGGGTGCCCTGAAAGGGCCTCCGACAGCCTCCTCAGCACTTCATCTCCATTTTCCACCCAACTGCCCTTGCTGGCCTGACCCATGAGTATTTATGAGGTGGCCTGCCTCCCCATAAATAGATATACGATTCTCTCAAAATCACATTAGTACATCAATTAGCAATGGTATTCACACATCCTATCTACAGGTCCCTGTAGCTAACCCTAACACAGTATAAAGCACGCAACACTTTTTTTAGCTGGAGCACATCCACCTCCCAGCAAACTGGAAAATGTTGAGTCCATCACAAGCAAGGTGAATAGCTGTCCACAATGATACCTGCAGGAACAAATCAAGGAAAAAAAACACATTCCTATCTTTAACTTCTCAGTGTGTTTCCTGGGCCACCTGGCCCACATATTCAGAAGGCACAGAGGTAGTTGTCTATAATATACAGTAAACCATAGTCTGAGAATGTGATTCATGATGTGCATCAACCTTGTAATCACTTACTTCATACAGCAATGATGGTGTTACAGCAGGGATCGGGGAACCAAACTTTGATCCACTCATCAGCAAGCCACAAGCAGGGGGGGGGGGGGGGGCAATAAGACAGATGTTGGTGTACAGACCGGTAAGGTATTGAAAATCATGACTATCTATTTATGTCTTAAAATCTTCTCATAGGGAAAAATAGGTAACATACATAATGGGGTTGATTTACTAAAATGGCAGAGTGCAAAATCTTTTGCCGCTTTAGATAGAAACCAATCAGCTTCCATGTTTTGTTTATCAAATCTTAATTGAAGAAGCTGAAGTTAGAAGCTGATTGGCTACCATGCACAGCACCACATTTTGCAAAGTAGTAAGTAAATCAACCCCAATATGTCTAATCTACTACGGTATATACTTACCCCTGAAAGTTAAGCCTATACATGACCCAGTCAAGAAAACCGTAGCTATCAATGGTAGGTCTACAACCTGTATAAGCTGAGGTCCTAGGACTACTGTACAAAAGTGTCCATGTGTATTCAGAGTGGTATCATAGCACTGGTATCTCCAGTCGGTAAACTTTTCTCCATATCACCAGACAACACATCCAGCACAATGTATACAAATGCAGTGGCTAAGCCATCCAGTTGAATGTTTGATAATTGCATCCATCAATGGCAAACCTTTCCTCATCCCATCTCCAGTTTGGTTTCCATTCAAATCCTGAACAATATCTTTATCTTCATGCAGATGGTGCTCCCCAACTACTACGTCTTAGGAAAGTATTCTCTATTGTCTTTTTCACCAATGTTAACCTCCCTGGCGGTATGATTATGTCCGATTTTTGGTGCTGAAAGCGGTATGATTATTTTGCATGGAAATTTGGCGTTTATATTGTAGGCCTGTAATTCTTAGGAATAACTCACTTAAATCTGTCCAAACAAGAGTCTAGTAGACATCCCGGGTATGATAAAGTTTGAAACACAAAATCATAAATTAGAATATAATAAATAACTATAAATAATTATGAAAAATAATAATGTAATAGTAATAACATTTTTTCAATAATGTAATCAAACCAAAAACACTGAAATTTGCTCAGTTGCAGAATTGTCGCTGTGGTCACTTTCAGTGTCTGATGATAAATTTCCCCAAAAATCATTATCACTCAATTCTGCAAATGGTTCTCATTTACTATCGCTGTTTTCTAGCTGATCAAAAACCACTTTTGACGTAAAGGGACACTTTTTGGTTGCCATTAGAGTTGAGCGAACCTCTGGAAGTTCGGGTTCTGCTGGTCCGTCCGAACTTCGGGACAAAGTCCGGGTCCGGGTCCGGACGGAACCCGAACGATCGCACGGACAACGAACCCCATTGAAATCAATGGGGACCCAAACTTTTAGGCACAAAAATGGCTGTAACAAAGTCCTGGAAAGCCCTAGAGGGCTGCAAAAGGAAGTAAAATGGGAGTAAGGGTAGGGCAAGGACAGGGAAATAACTTTAAATATTTAAAAAAAAATAAAAACATAAAAAAAGCAAAAATGGAGGTGAATGTGGATCATCTTCAAACTGTGTCTGAATTAATTATGAAAAGTCTGTGTCAAACTTCTACTAGGTGTAAGTGGAGGTAAAAACGAAAAAAATACAAAAATAAAAAAAAATTTATAAATTTCAATAAAGGGACAGGAACGGGATGGGAATGAGGGTAAAATGAAGGAAAACGTCGGGAGATCCCGAAAGGTCCTGAAACAATGTCGGTAAAAACACGGATTTTCAAACCCAGGGGTAACTAAAGTTACCCCAAGCAACAGGCACGCTAGCAAGCCCAAGGCAGGCCTGGGCCTGGGCCTGAAACAGGGCTTCAAGCCTGCCTGGTCGTCTTGGGCTTGAAGGTCTCCAAGCGAGTTGAGATTACCGTTGGTTTTTCACAGGGAA
>BLSH010012343.1:74798-86696 GCA_018402905.1 Glandirana rugosa
TTTATGCAGAGCTTGATCTGCAACTCAAAGCAGCGGTATGTGAAATCTCTAATTTCTGCTATCTGTCCTCAGAGCAACAGCACAGACAGCAGTAGTAAAGTAATCTATCTCAGGATGCAGGATCAGGTCTTAAAATGTCTCAAATCTGTCCCTCAAGCTTTCAGCTTCCTTTCCCTACACTAACCCAAGGAGCATGTGACTGCAGCACTGTGACTCCAGCTTATAAAGAGGCTGGGTCACATGATGCACTGGCCAATCACAGCCATGCCATTAGTAGGCATGGCTGTGATGGCTTCTAAGGGCAAACCAGTGAAACGCTTGTTGATTGGCTGCCCTGCAGCTTCTCAACACGTGGAATAAAATAGCAGAACCCCGGACCGAACCCGAACGATTTTTGAAATGTCCGGGTCCGGGTCCGTGCCACGGACACCCGAAAGTTCGGTACGGACCCGAACGTTACAGTCCAGGTTCGCTCAACACTAGTTGCCATGGATCAAGTGCATGCAGGGCACTGGGCAAACCACTAGGGACAAAGGGGATGTGAAATGTTTATATACAGTAATGTAATCTGTAAGATTACAGTGTACTGTACGTGTGCTGTGTATTTCACTATTTGAATTTGCTGCCGGGCTCTGTCCCCGTGTGACGCGACGCTCACAGGGAACGGAGCCCGGCACACAGAGGCATTGGGCGGAGGGACAGACATGCCGACATCGCGGGAGGACATTGCTGGATCCAGGGGACAAGGTGAGTAACCCAGCCTGGATCCAGCAATGCAATCCCGAGTGTGGCTCAGGGTTACCGCTAATGGTACTGAAATTCCACCCTGAGCCACACTCGGGATTACCGCCAGGGAGGTTAAAGAGGGAGGACAAGGAGTAAAAACACGTACTTCTCACTTCAACCAGCAGCAAAGGCAAGCTTGTTTACCATATTCTTTTTTTTCCTCTTCTCTAGTTAATAATAAAATAAAAGCATTTAAAGTGGAAGAAAAGCCTAACTATATCTATTGTAAAAAATATTCCCTCCACCAACCTATCTTGCCTAACCTGTATAAAAGATGTGTGTACTTACCTATTTTAAACTACCCCAATCCAATCACATGATCCCATAGCTCCAGCTCTCCAGTGTCAATGAGAGAGCACCAGCTGGGATATGAGAGCCTATAGGTGACACCACGGCTCCTGGAAATTAAGAGCGGTTGTCAAGCTCATTCTCACACTGAGCGGCCAGAGCTGCAGGATCATGTGACTACACTGGAGCAAATTAAACAGAATAGGAAAGGTAGAAGGGGGGGATTATTAAGAATAAATATATGTAGTGCTCCCCCTGTAGGAGCCACTAAATGGAATGGGTCCTCTGTTCTTTGCCTCGACCTTCTCAAGAACCTTAGCCCCTCTGATACAGGTTAAGTGTACAAACATACAATATCACATGAAATCACTAAAAGTAATATTTAGTAACCAATAGTAGTGCTATATAAGAAAACAGTCATAAAACCAGGTAGTAAAGGTAAACTTGTCAACATATGCAATATATTGACACCCAATATGGTTGGTAACGAGGCAAGCATAAAATGGATTAGCAATTTAGCATACACAGTAATTAGCAGTAAGGACGAGGCCTAAGATGACATTTGTTGTTCACATCAGCACAATCAATAGCAAGGCCACCTCAAGTGCAGCAGTAATAAAGTGTAATCTACTAAGCGCTGGAACTATACTGCCAAAACTCTGGCTGGGTTCACACTGATGCTGGATGCCGCTTGCAGCAGGGGTCCAGTGCGTTCCTGTTCTCCATTTCGGGGATGAATCAGGGCCAACTTTTTGCCTGAATTCAGCCCTGAAAAGGAGCCAAAGATGCACAGGACCATGTGCAAGCCATTCCGCAGCCGCCACAGAGGTGTGTAAACGGGCTCCATAGAGAAACCCACATCCAATTCGCAGCAGTATGAACCCAGCTCTGGACAGAAATGTTGGGTATGTACTGTCCAAAGGAAAAGGAGAATGGTATTGGAGAGGGCAGGGAACAAAGGGGGCTTGCAGAATAATTATTACTGGAGGAGCAGTCTTTTGAAATGTTCTGATGGCTGTTGCTGGGCCCTTTAAGAGCATCCGTGCACTTAAAGTGTTACTAAACCCACAACAGTAAAATCAGTCTCTATATGCAGCATAGCATGCTTGTTATACTCACTATGAAACTTAAGGGGTTGATCCTCAGCATTGTTTAAAAAAAGGCTGTTTTATCCTGTATGCATAGATTCTTCCCTCCTGCACTGTCAATCTAAGCAAGTCCATATAATACGCAGCAGGGTGGTAAAGCTGCACATGCTCAATTTGGTCTCTTATGCTGCATACAACATTTCCTGTTTCAGTCGAACTGTTCAGGTCACATGATATTGACATCACACATGTGGGCGTGTATAGAGGCTGTAGTGGAAATCTCCTCTTACTTGAACACACAGCTATGGACAAACTGAGCACGTTATCAGGAAACCATGGCATACAGATCATCCCAAAAGGTATATAGTGGCAGTATTTTCATGTAAAAAGAATATTTATAAGCTGTGGGCACTGTGGGGGGGGGGGGGGTGCAGAAGAACTATTTTCATATTACTGGGTTTAGTAACACTTTATTGACAGTCCCAGTTAACCTGTATGCAGTATAGGTGTGGTATAATCTCAGCACAGGTGCAAGGTAGATGTGGTTCAGATACGGTAAAGGTTGGGTGTGACGTGGTACTGGGTTAGTATAGGAGCAGTCTAGGTTTGGAATAAGTGTGGTATAGAGTGCAGTATGGGTGAGTTATGGGTTGGATACACTTGGTGTGTTGCTCACAGTGGCTCAGTCCCTGCTAGCAGTATTAGCAATGGGTGAATAACCCTCTCACCAGTCCCCCGGGATGCTGCAGTGCCCTCTCCCTGTAGAAGGGGGGCCCCCTTCATCTCTCCCCGAAAGCCTTCGATGATCAGCGATGGTAATCAGAGGGTGTGTGGATGCTCCAGTCTCCCTGCTGCAGTGTTGCAGGAGCTGTGATGTGAGCGGTGCTCTGCTGCCCCTGGGTGTCCTCATCCCCAGTCTGAGGCTCAGATCTCCGCTGGTTTAGTCTCCTGCTGGCGGACATATACCCCACACAGAGGTGCTATCTCTTAAACTCCCCCGGTGCCAAGGGAAAGCGCTGTCCCAGCAGTTTAATAAAAAATCATATCTCCACTCCGACTACTACCCAGTGCATACTGGGATTTGCATTGTAAGACGCCCATTCGTCCCATTAGATGTCTGTTGTCTTTAACTACTACTCCTAGGAATCTCAGCATTCTGCATAGAAGTCTATGGGCTTGCTTGGCTTTAACTCTACCCCTGCTGGAGAATTGGTGCAGCATAACAGCAGTATCTCAGTAGAGGGAGAGAAGAATAAAAGGCAATGGGGTTGATTTACTAAAACTAGAGAGTGCCTAATTGAACAAGCTGAAGTTAGAAGCTGTTACCATGCACAGCTATATCAGATTTTGCACTCTCCAGTTTTAGTAAATCAACCCCAATGTCTCCTTCCCCATATTGCTGTAGCCTAGGACCTGGCTACATATACAGTAGTTAGGATTTTCTTCCACTTCAACTCTAGGCAGATATTTAAAAAAAAAAAAAACTACCAATGAACACACTTATGTGTTTTATCAATGCATTTTAAATGCAATTCATGTAGTGACATGGACTTGGTGTCAGCCTCACAATCCCCATGCCCAAATAAGCTGGTAAAGAACATATGACAGGAGGAGTGAGCAGAGAGATAGACCCATCAATGTGCTGCTGCTGCTGATCTATAACTGATCTATTAGAGCAGTGATTGCGAACCTATGGCACGCATGCCACAGCTATACTGGATAGCCGCCGCCATCGTCACTGTCTGCGGTCTTTAATCCCGCACACAAAGCTAACCTGCGAGAGTGAGAAGTGCAGGGGCGCTGTGCCTAGATGTGAAGCGAATGCGGGCTGGCAGTGTATTTCCCCCACTCACCCTCTTCTGTCAAGCACCACTGGACAGGGACAGAGCGGCACTTGCAGAGTTTGCTGCCCTGATTCCTCCTGCCTCCCCTTTGGCTGCAGCCAGAGACCAATGAGGAGCCAGGACAACTGCACCATGGGACATGTAGTCCAGGAAGACTATGGGTCCATTTTAATGTCCAGCCCAGTATCACCACCTGGAGAGACAGAGAGAGAGAGGAGTCATTGCTGCAAGGGAGAGAGCCTGGAGTAGCATGCTGTGAGCCAGGGGACATAGCGTCTGCGAGGATACCGCCCTTGCAGTGCCAGTTGTGGGTGTCACCAGCGGTGGCCGTCCATAAGGGCGCTTTCCCCCCATCCATGCACCTGGCCCCCTAATCTACATGCGGGCACCAGACGCATGGATTCCAATGGGATTTTTTATTTTTGAAGCACGTGACTAGAGCCAGAGGCTCTAATAGGCTTCAAAAAAGGGTGGGCTCAGGGCGCAGAGCACTGCGCCCCGAGCACACCCACTTGTGTGAAAATAGCGAATTAATATTCGCTATTGTCACACTGATTCTCCTCCCGGCCAATCAGGAAATGATCGTCACCCAATTGGCTGAAGGTGGAAGGTGCTGTGATGCAGAGGAGACCCAATGGAAGCTGCCACCCGCCTCCAGTAGGAGCGCTGCCC
The DNA here is from genome assembly GCA_018402905.1 of Glandirana rugosa. NCBI lineage: Eukaryota > Metazoa > Chordata > Amphibia > Anura > Ranidae > Glandirana > Glandirana rugosa. The sequence continues at coordinate 79,477 of BLSH010012343.1, forward strand.
GCCCGTGACCTAGATGGGGTAAGTGCAGGGCTGGATGACTGAGTGACCGTGCGGGGGAGGGGGTGGTGGGGGGTGCCGGTGGCACGGGGGGTTGTTTGCCATACCCCCCCAAAAATAAACAGCAGCCGCCACTGGGTGTCACCACGGGCAACCAAGAGTGAGAGGACATCTGTTCGGAGGAAGCGATGTTGCCGTGTTGCTGGGATTGGTGAGAGGCCCTTCCTGCCATTATCTGCGGCTGCTACTAATTGTAGTGTTGGCACTTTGAAAAAAAATACGTTGGTCTTGTGTCGCAGTTTGGGCACTCGGGCTCAAAAGGGTTCGCCATCACCATATTAGAGGCTCGGGGAAGGGAAGTGACCCTAGCTGTGTGGTTTAACGGTAGCAGAGAAAAGTCAGGTCACCAACCTGGCTCTGCTGTTCCATTCCATTCCATCAGGTTCCTGTCCATCTATGTGTTCCAGCACCTCCAGTTGCATCCTCCATAACAGGAAATAAATAAAATGTCCAGCAGGAGGAATGGAGCCCTCTCATAATGGCCACAAGAGGTAGATATTGGAACCAGGAGGTTAAATTCTCCTATAAAAGTTGAAATATTAGTTTGGAGTGGACTGATCGTTTAATCTGAATATTCTGGACAAGAAAAAAAACAGTCATTTTATCACAACAGAATTCTAAAAACGTCCCTTTTATTCCTTCTTTCCAGTGTCTCCCACTTCCAGACTCGATTATATGTAATATACATGCACATATCACCAAACCATGCTTGGCTGTCCTAAAGATTTTTAATAGGTAATCATACAAAGGCTAAAGAAAAAAAAATTACAGAGTTATTGGCGAGCTAGCGGAGCTTCTGTCTAAAAGGAGCGATGAAATGCTTTTGTGAATGGATGTTTGAAGAGGGTGAAGCAGTTGTCTTGGTGATTTCAATCAGAAAGCACTAACACAAGTTCATGCCCTCTTCTCTAATTTATTTATGTGTTGTGCAAAATTTATTGCAATTACCTTATTCTGGCATTGTCCACGCTAAGCTGTATGAAAACGAATCACAAAATAAACAGCAGCAAATACTTTTGTTTCACATAATTATGTAGCGGAGATTCTAGCGAGGTTATTGAACGTGCTATGGGTGTACATTGACTTTCGCATGGCTGTGCTTGTTAAAATGATATGTGCTAAGGATGAGATTCCACGGCAGCTGGCCCCCCAGATTGTATTTCTCTCTCTCTCTCTCTCTCAGCTTTTTAGACAATAACAAAGGATTAAACCTGCTAGAAAAAAAAAAATAATAATGAAATTAATGAATATTGCTATGTAAGACATGATTACTGAACCAGCACCACCCCTCACCTCCCCAAAAGACAGCACCTGTCACTTCACAATGTATGTGTAGAGGGTGATGTCCTTTGTTGCCTATCAACATGGACAGCTGCAGTGATATGGCGGCTGGATGAGGGCAGAGGGCCACGCTGCTTATCTTTTAAAAAGCACCAACCCCATTGGCAAGCTTTTGCAACAAATGTCAGAGTATAAGCTCTAGTAAAGCTGCAGATTGTCTGGCATTTTATGGGAGTGCTAAACCCAAAACACCAATCAAAGTCATCCTAGATAGTCTTCCAAGTATTGAGTGCAGTATGATGCTCAGAGGAGGGTAGGCTCTCCCCAACTTCAACCAATGTCAGATTAGATGGTAGGGAAAGGGAGGATCATGGAGAGAGCTGAACCATTCACATTAGTCCCTGCCCCCAAGGAGCTTACAATTGTATGTCCCCACCAGGATGTAGTCATACCAGGTGGTGCAAAACCCAAAGCACCAATTGTATTCATCTTAAAGAGCCTTCCAGCCTTCCAATTTTTATGCAACGTCAGATGGTGTAGCTGAGGGAGCGATATGAAGAACACTAAAACCATTCAAATAAGTCCCTGCCCCAAAGGAGCTTACAATTGTCTGTCCCCACCAGGATGTAGTCATACAAGGTGGTACCGAACTCAAAGTATCAATTGTATTCATCTTAAAGAGCCTTCCAATTTTTAGGCAATGTCAGATGGTGTAGCTGAGGGAGCAGTATGAAGAACACTAAAACCATTCAAATAAGTACATTCCCCCAAGGAGCTTACACCAATATCTTCTTAACAGAAGGAATTCATACATGCAAGGGCCTGTCAGAGCCCTTTAACCTACTAATGGGTATTTGTTAAAGTGATAGTAAACCAAGTTTTTTTCTTTTAAACCCTGCAAGGTAAAGGCATAATGTGTTAGTATGAAAACATACTAGAACATTATGTGATACTTTCCTTCGAACAAAGTTCTCCAGCTCCACGCTGTCACTGCTGACAGGCGCTTCCATCAGCACCCTGTCTTCCTTCCGGGTTTGTGTCCTCTGACTGTCTGGCTGCGCCGCAAAGACATCACTCCCACGGGTATACCATCCCTTCAGAGCGCATACGCCGGTGATGTCACTGGCTGCATGCAGTGTGAGTATCTCCTAAACTGTGCACGTTTAGGAGATATTCACTGTATCTACAGGTAAGCCTTATTATAGACTTATCTATAGGTACAAGTGCCAAAAAAGGGTTTACTTCCACTTTAACCACTGACAAATGCGCGGTCGTGCGATGCTATACCCAAACAAAATTGATGTCCTTTTTTTTCCCACAAATAGAGCTTTCTTTTGGTGCTAATTGATCACCTCTGCGGTTTTTAGAGCGACAATTTTGAAAAAAAAAAAACAATATTTTTTACTTTTTGCTATAATAAATATCCAAAAAAAAGTAAAAAAAAAATTCTTCATCAGTTTAGGCCAATATGTATTCTACATATTTTTGGTAAAAAAAATCGCAATAAGCGTATATTGATTGGTTTGCGCAAAAGTTATAGCATCTTCAAACTATACAAAATAGGGGATATATTTATGGTACTTTTATTATTTATTTATTTTTTACTAGTAATGGCGGCGATCCGCGATTTTTAGTGGGATTGCAATTTTTGGCGGACAGATCGGACACCTTTGACACTTTTTTGGGACCATTGACATTTATACAGCGATCAGAGCTAAAAATAGTTACTGATTGCTGCATAAATGTCACTGGCAGGGAAGGGGTTAACACTAAGGGGGCAGTGAAGGGGTTAAATGTGTTCCCTAGGAGGTGTTTCTAACTGTGGGGGGAGAGGACAGACAGGGAGTAGAGAGAGATCAGTGTTCCTGATTACTTGGAACAGCAGATCTCTCTCTACTTCCCTGACAGAACGGGGATCTGTCTGTTTACATTGACAGATCCCCGTTCTGTCTCTCTCAGGAGTGATCGCGGGTGGGCGGCGGACATTGCAGCCATCAGCCACGCGCATCGGCTCTGGGTTTGCGCCCCAGGCACGCACGCGCCCCCCTATAGCTCTTAAAGCAGCCGACGTACAATAACGGCGATTTGCGCAGCCGTGCCAACCTGCCGCAGTAAAACTGTGATGGCTGGTCGGTAAGGAGTTAAGTGGAAGAAATTTAGAGCAGCTGCTTCAGGAGCAGCTTCATACAACATGTGAATAACACGCAAACTACATGCATGATATTGTGCACTGTCTTAATTAGAAGGGTCCCTTAGACCGCTGATGTCTCTTTAAAGAGAACTTGGCATAAAAAATGCATCACATAGGGAAAAAAAATATAAAAAATGAAAGTTACACCCAAAGCACTTAAAATCTCCTCAACAAAAACATTTGAACCCTCACCTGACATACACACACATAGTAATGTAAATGTTAGGGACACCTAGGTATGAAAACATCTATTGTGTTAGACTCGGTTCACACAGAGGCGATCCGACTTCAGGCACGACTTCATAGGCGATTTGAACGCGACTTCAGCGTGACTTCAGCATGACTTCAGCGCGCCTTTGCATGACTTTGGGCGACTTACAACGCAACTCAAAGCAACCTCCATGCCAGGCGACTTTGCTGTGGCCAATCAGAGAATAAATCTCTTCTGACATCATTCCTTTTACCTGGGTAAATTATTTTCTTTTTCCTGTAAAGTCGCTTCAATATAGATGGGGAAACGACTTGGAGGCAGGGATCTCCCCACCCATGAGCCTTTTCTTTGCAATGCAATCAGTTTTCCAAATTTACTAATGTGCATAGGAATAGCTGTGTAGACACCCAGAACACGAGTCCAAAAAAAACAAAAAATATATTTTCCAGACATGTATGGTGTTTGCATTACTATGCTAATGTCGCTTTCATTCATTTGTAACAAGAGGACTGACTTATTAAATACAAATATTTTGTATAGTGCAATTTACACAGCACTCTAAATACATGGATCCTGAGTCTGAAGTGCTCGCATCCGCTGTTGCATGGACTGGTTGTCACTGATAGTGTCACGTGTGCTGCAGCCGCTCACACACAGCCAGCTGCAGCAGTTCTCCTTCTCCTAGGCTGCCAGTGAGGTGAGGAGGAGAGAGAACACAGGACACTTGTAAGGCTTTGCTGCAGTCAATGTGATTGGGAGTAGAGCCTGCCCATCTTCCCCGGGGCATCAGAGGACATTGATTGGCTGCTGTACAGCCTGGGAGGAAGAGGACTGCTGGGAACCCCATGGGACTATGGGAAATGTAGTTCCTAGAGACAGTTTTCTATTAAATCATGGACTGGATGGACTTTAAGTCCCAGCAGGACAGGGAGCTGAGAGAAGGAAAAAGGGGATAGAGTTCTTGCGCTCGAGACAGTCATGCGGAGGACAGTGAGAGGTGACCATTAAAGTTGGCTGCTCTGCAGGAGAGCTGATTCCTGCAGGGTTCAAATCAGTTTTGGTAACACAGAGAAAGACTCTGCTGCCCCATTAATGCAGAGGTCACAGCTGTGACAGATCACAAGTGAGAGCTCCTGTGTTTCTGATGACATCACTGGTCCTGTGGGAGATTGTCATCCCCAAGCCGTAGGCAAGAGTTGTAACCAATATCTTCAGTTCCAGAAAGAGAGCATTTGGGTAGGTGTAGCATGGTTGCGGAAAGTAATGACGCAGAGTCCAGATGCACTTTATATTGAGGGAAAGGATTAACTGAACAAACAACCCATCGGGAGAACACCATGCCAGGTAAACACCCACAGCTCTGTTCAATGCAGAGATATAGTGGGTAAATATGCACCAACATCGTGGGTGAAATGTGGCCTGGCCAGTCCAGTCCTAAAGGGGAGGCTTCTGTAGCAGAATTGCGTGTCCTTAGCCTGTCCCTTCTCGTCAGGAACATTTCCCTGCCGCTTACACTTTTCCTCACAGATGGGTGCTTTTTCCCCACTCTAACCATTATGCAAAAGCATGCCAAAATCTGGGGACAGGGACTTAGAAAGCCTATGCTCACCGCCAGAGGTCACCTGGATGCCACTTAGCCAATCGGAACACTACCTTCAGGGACCAGGAAATGATAGAGAAACCAGGTTTCTCCTGATTTCTTCTCTAGGCTGTGGTACTGCTCAGGTCAAGGGCCACCTAGAGTGGAGGTGGAGAAAGCAGTCTGCACCTGCCTACAAGCAGGAGGAGGCATAACGACAGATTGTTTGGTGGCGAGAGGCCGCTGGCCCCAACTTCCTACCCACTGCTTAAAGGGGAAAATATCACCTATTTTAGGATACAGTTTGGGTACCCGGAATTGTGGAATTCACTCAAGTCTGAATGCCCCATTGCTGGAACGTTTGACCTCAATGATTAAAAACACACTGAACAGTGGGAAGGATTTTAAGAGACTAATGGATTTTTAGATTCCGGTACCACCCTTAGTTAAGGCCTAATAGTACTCTAGTTGTTTATAGTGTTATACAATATTGGTATCTGTTATTGTTCACCATTATTGTCATTTTGTTTATCAATTTGTGTGTGTTGCACAAATAAATATTTCTCAGCCTTGCCGTGTCAATGGGTGTAGCATTGCTGGGAAAGTTGGAATCAGGGGACCCAAACATCAGAAGTGGTAAGTGCTACATTTACATTGCTCCATGCCATCAATGAGCTTACAATCTGTCACGTACCGTTATGCAGATCCTGAAATGAAGAGGTGGCCTTCTGCACAGTTTCTGTATGAGCACCTCTGGATGTTGAGGCGAAGACTGGGAAAGGCACAAGTGCCAAGGTGTAGACACTGTGAGCAGAAACTTGGGAACCCATGTATCTGACCAAAACGGGTACAGCTGGTTATGCACTCTGGAAACACTAAGTCCAGTTGATGGTGGAGGCAGGTCCTATACCTGGTGAACTGAGAGCAGAATAGAATAAAAGTAAATAGAATCAAAGCCAGAAACAGGCAAAAGTCTGCAACAATTGGGCAGTAAGGCAATCTAAGGTCCCTATCTTGCATGCATACATGCAAACTAGGATCAGTTTGGACAGGAGCCTATAATACTAATGGCGTGTCTTTGGAATGTGGAAGGAAACCAACATAAGCCCTGGGATACCATGCAAATTTCATGCAAACAGTGCCTGGGGTTTGAAGCAGGTACCCCAGTACTGCAAGGCAAAAGTTCTAACCGCTAAGCCACTGGGCTTTTTGAAACTGAACTCCAGACAAATAGACAGTCAATCTGTATATTTACCACCCACCTACAAGTAGACATGGTGCTGCTTAGATGGGAACACATTTCCATGGCTCAGATGCTGTGCATTGTGGCATGGTAATTTTAACACTACATGCCAAGTTTGACTGGCACCACTGCTCATCAAACTCTCCTATGTAGGTGAATGGGGTCGCACTGCAACCACAAGCCAAACGCTTAGTTCAAGATTTGGCATGGTCCAGGAAATGGAATGTAAAATTGCCATTTGGCAATAAAAGCACCACAAAAAATAGATATCTGGTACCTTTTTGGCAGGTACCCACTGCCACATCCTAATTTCTTACTTAAGCTAGAATTACATAACTGCCCCCCCGCCCCCCACCAGCAGCCCCCTGAGACACATCCGGTTTTTCCATGGTCTATAGATAAAAAACACCACGAAAATAACGGTTTACCGTTAAAATGTAAGGTAAAGGACCTGGTACGGTTTAGAACTTGATTCGCAAACCGAACACCAACGTCACGCTGGGGTAAGTGGATGTATCCTCTCAAACTACTCGTCACCACGGTCAGTTTGAACCGTACATCACAATTTTAATGGTACGGTGTTACGTGTCGTAGACTCGGTACCTTTACACAAGGGTAGATTCGTCGTGGTACAGATGAACATCCACCCACCATTTAT
>BLSH010012343.1:92793-102917 GCA_018402905.1 Glandirana rugosa
TTGAATTTCTCCTTCATTTGGGTCTACCCCAAATGAGGGAGATGTAAGGGGACGTTTCATCTACATATTACTCTTTCACTTTCTTTCCACCACACCGCGACGACACACCATTTCTTCCATGATATCCGACGACGGGGGTGATTTTGGTCGGTTTCCTGACCAATGTCACTTACTTATTAACTCACTATGTCACCCAACCGCGACGGGTTCGCCCATTTTCACGATCTTTATTTTAATTGCACCTACACGACTTTTTATAGTCACTCACCGTGTTGCAACGGGAGACCACCACTTATATGTGTTTGTTTTTGACACTGACGCACTTACGAGTTTATTTCTAGCACTTTTACCCGCTTGGGCAGCGCCAACCCACTGTATCACTCAATTATTCATTCACTGTAACCAGTCCTTTGGCTGGTTTTAGTGGGGGCAGCAGCCTATAGTACCTTCTTTACCACACAGCAGCGCCACACCACCTTTCTTTCACTTTCTCATTATACATCTACTTTGCAGGGGAATGTAGAGGGAGTAAACCCCATCTGGGTTTACTTCCTCTTTAAGTTAGTCCACTAAAATGTTTTAGTCTGTTTTAGTCGACAAAATTAACACTGGTGATAGGTATCGGTAGTTGGTATCGCCGAGTACTAAAAAAATAAGTATTACCGAAAAATGACACCAGCACTTTAAAGCTCTTAATATATGCAATTTATAAAGTTCATTTTTTTATCGCTTGAATTATTTTTCCCATTATGGGCATGAGTAGGGCCTCATGTCTAGGTTTTGCCTAAGGCCTCACGAAGCCTAGAGCCGCCTCTGGTGCATCCCTATTTTTTATAGCAAAATACATTTCGGCCTCAATTTATGAAGAAATTATATTTTTAAAATTTTTGTGAACAGGGTTTTTTCGAAAGTTTTAGCCTTTTTTTTTGTTTATATAATAAAAAAATGGAAAAACCCAGTGGTGATCAAATGCCCCCAAAATAAATATCTAATTGTGTGAAAAAAGTGATATAAATGTATTTTGCATACAGTGTTGCATGACCAAGGAATTGCTAGTTAAAGTAGCGCAGTGCCAAATGTCAAAAAATTGCTCTGATCATGAAGGGAGTAAAATCTTACGGAGGTCAAGTGGTTAATGGCTATTGGTTTTGTTTTTATTGGTTTTGTAATGAATGCACAATTGCAGCAACTGGTGTTTTATATTTGCCTGGAATTCATCTATAAAACAAGTTATATTGTCCATTTGAGAAAATAACAAACTAGATCAGTTACAGCAACAGTTCAGATAGAGTTTTCAAAATGATTCTAAACTTTAGTACTTAAAATAAGTTGATACAAAGCACTTAGCAAACGTTTGAAACAATACCGCTCATGCACGGGTTTCTACATTCACTTTTGAAGTTTGACCAATGAGATTCCCTCAGTCAGCAGACTATACAAGCGCTTTATGTTCCTCCCTGCTCTGTTATTTCTGCTTTAGGTTTATTGTCCCAAATCTGAAATTTATGTTTCTAATCATTACAATGACTTTAGAAACGTCTTCAAAGGGAGCACATAATTGAGAGAAGGCCCCCTCGTGAGCCGTGCATCCCCGGCAGTTATTTATTTGTTCAGAACGTCTACTGACTATTTACATCTGCAATTTGTCTGCTCTAATATTCTCAAGCTGCCTTGCTAGGTGTTACATCCAACTTTCCAGTTATATCAGCCATTGTCTGTACATTTCTAATATAAATTTATTTTTAATTGTTAAAAATAATAGCAATAGCATGGTAATAATTTGTTTTTCATGGCTTGCAATTATGAATGCATTCACTTTGCACGTTGTTGGCTTCCATTTGTTTTTAGCATAATTTGAACCAGAGCTGGCCCGCTCGGTTTTATCGTAAAACCACACAAAGACACGGAGAGTTTATAACAGAACAATTCTTATTTTAAGAATTTAGAGTATATGTAGCATGAAAAACTAGAACGGAGACCAGGCAAGAATACAACATGTTTTACTAGTAAAACTCTGTAATAATGCATAGCTTGGATTATTTGCACTGCATTGTTGTGCCAGATGGGTATATTTTAATTTGCACAGGGAAAGGAGAAATTGCTGTGCTCTTGTTTAGACGTTTTACAGAGTTCATGTAATATTTAAAGCAAAACTTGAGTCAAGAGAAAAATCAGCTGTATATTTAAATAGCAGGCTATGCCCACATGGCACTTCTCTATTTTATTTGTAAGCTTGAGCAGTCTTGATTTAAACTTTTTTGCTGCCAGAGATGATTTTGGATTTTTTGCATACGTTTAAAAAATCATTTTAGGCCTGAAGATTACACAAAACCCCCAAACGTTATATATTTTCTGAAAGCAGATACCCTAGAGAATAAAATAATGGTAGTTCCAATTTTTTATGTCACATGATATTACTGCAAAGGTCTAGGAAATGCTAAATTTCAGTAAAAAAACAGCCCCCCCTTTTAACCTCACTGTGCTGATCCCAGATGGTGGCACTTTTGTAAAACTGATACTTATTATCAGGGCCGCTGATAGGGGGGTACAGCCAGCCCTGGTGTGGGGGGCCCCGAGCACACAGGGGGGATTGGTGACAGATGACAATTGTATCTCTTTTCCTCCAACAGATGAAAAAGCTGCTTTCCTTCCCTCTCCCTTGCTACAAGCTTTTATCTGCTAAAAAAGACAGTCGTCCCTCACTAACCCCCCTCCCTGTGTGGGCCCCCTCCTCTCAGCACTGGAGTTTGTTATCTCTAACTTAGGCTCCATGCACATTGGCTTAAAAAAACATTGCTTCTACAGGAGTTTAGTGTTTTGCCTGTAGAAGCAGCTCAATGTTATCCTATGGGTCCATACACATTAGGACAATTACAGGCATATTTTAAGCTCAATGTTTAAGAGAAAGAAAAAAAACCCTTCTGATTCTCCTAAATTCGTCTAAACTGTGTACAAAAAAAAGTTCTATATGAGCGTTTTTTCTGCCAAGTGAACTGGAGTTTTTTAAGCCCAGTGTGCATGGAGCTGAACTTTTTTTCTCTCCCTCTGTCCCTCTGATCCCAGAGCCTGTATATTTTTTTCATATCATCTTCATTTTTATTTATTAACTCTTTTAGATTTAGCAGGAATTCTGTGAGTTATGTTGTATTTGTGTCTGCTAATAGTTTTATTGTATTTTTTGCGAAATATAGCTTTAATACTTTTTTTTTGCGGGGGGGGGCTGTCAAATAGTCTGTACGGGGCCCCGCAATTTCTATCAGCAGCCCTGCTTATTATATCCCCCTATAGATTCACATTAATCCCTTGAAAATACAGCTCATTACGGGGTAAACAAATATTATCATCCAATTGGGTGCCAACCAATAATACTTATTAGATTATCTAAGGAACGCTCTGGGGATTACAAGCAATCATCAAGTTACGAATAGGTATATACGTTTGGGAGAATACTTTTTGGCTTCTATGAGGGGAGACACATATATATATATGTCTATACACCATGTATATACACTGAGCAAAATTATAAACGCAACACTGTTGTGTTTGCCCCTATTTGTCATGAGCTGAACTCAAAGATCTACGACTTTTTCTATGTACACAAAAGGCCTATTTCTTTCAAATATTGTTCACAAATCTGTCTAAATCTGTGTTAGTGAGCACTTCTCCTTTTCCGAGATAATTCATCCACCTCACAAGTCTGGCATATCAAGATGCTGATTAGACAGCATGATTATTGCACAGGTGTGCCTTAGGCTGGCTACAATAAAAGGCCACTCTAAAATGTGCAGTTTTACTGTATTGGGGGGTCCGGGGTGTCCGAAAACCAGTCAGTATCTGGTGTGACCAGCACATCTCCTTTGCATAGAGTTGATCAGGTTGTTGATTGTGGTCTGTGGAATATTGGTCCATTCCTCTTCAATGGCTGTGCGAAGTTGATGAATATTGGCAGGAACTGGAACACGCCGTCATATACGCCGATCCAGAGCATCCCAAACATGCAAAATGGGTGACATGTCTGGTGAGTATGCTGGCCATGCAAGAACTGGGATGTTTTCAGCTTCCAGGAATTGTGTACAGATCCTTGCAACATGGGGCCATGCATTATCATGCTGCAACAGACGTTTGTCTTTGTTGTTATACTTTATTGGAACAGAATTTTTACTAGGTACGTCTGTTTCGAAGATGAATAGGTGCTTGGCTGCTTTGGCTTTTCTTTTCCGGTTGCAGGGTGACGGTGATGTGACCAGGGATTTTATGGTCAAACAGGCCATGAAAGGCTTTTGGCGCCGGTGTGTGAAGCCGGATACCAGACGCCCTGTGTCTTTTGAATTGCTTCAAGAGCTGGTGAGGGGGTTGCCGGGGGTTTGCGTCTCTGCATATGAGGTGCGGCTTTTTACGGTAGCGTGTTGGCTTTCTTCGGGGAATTGCATATAGGGGAGTTGGTGAGCAGGAACCAGCAAGGGGTTGGTGAATTGCAGTTTTCGGATGTGACGGCTACCAGCGACGGTGTTAGGATATTTATTGGAAAGTCGAAAACGGATCAGTTGGGAAGAGGGGTTATGATGTCTTTGTTCCTGGTGCTGCCGGTGACGGTTTGCCCAGTTCTGGCGGTTCAGGGGTTCATTGAGGTGAGGGGGTTGGCACGTGGCTCCTTTTTGCTGCATGAGGATGGATCAGCCTTGTCACGTTTTCAGTTTCTGGCCATTTTTAGATGCTGTCTAGCTAAGTTGGGCAGAGAGGTTTCCCAATTTAATACTCACTCTTTTCGGGTAGGGGCAGCTACGGAAGCGGCTAGATGGGGCTTGAGTTCTCAGGTCGTGAGCCGTATAGGGAGATGGGAGTCGGATCATTTTAAAATTTATGTTCGCCCTCATTTGATTTGATGTTGGTGTGCAGGTTTTCCCCCGGGCCTCGTGTGGATCCTTGGTGATTCTTATATTTTTTGGGGGGTCAGGGCCGATGCCAGGCCTGAGGGCAGACAGCTGGGCATTCAACCGAGTGAAGCAGTGATAAAATGGCTGTGAATCAGAGGTATGATGTGGGGATGTGTGCTCCCAGAAGTCTATTATTATTCGAGAATTCACAAGCCCCCCAACATGTTATTACTTCATGTTGAGGGGAATGATTTGAGAGTTCGCACCACTAGGGACCTGGCGAGAGATATTAAGTTTGACATCTTGTGATTAATGCATGAATTCCCCTGCAGTGTCATCATATGGTCGGATATTGTGGCCAGGAAGGTGTGGCGCTTTGCTCGCTCCCTTGCTTGCCTGAATAAAGGCAGGATTAAATTGAACAGGGATGTGGGCAGTTTTGTTTCCAGGTTGGGGGGAATGGTTGTTCGGCACCAGGAGTTGGAGGATCGGTCAGTCTGCTATTGAAGGCAAGATGGCGTTCACCTGAATGCGGCGGGCACAGACATTTGGTCTCTGGGTCTTCAGGAAGGGGTGGTGAGAGCGCTGGGGGTGTAGAGGGACTCACTTAAATGAGGTGTCATTCAAGTTTGTGTGGCGGGGCAGGGGGTCTTTGGGTGGTCAGTGATTACTGACATTGTTTAAAAATTGTGGGGTCCATCTAAGGTGTGGCGCCTTCACGTGGTTGGTTAGTGGTACCCACCCCCCCAGGAGCTAGGTCACCTGGGGGGGTGGAAGTATGGTGAGGTCGTAACGTCCTCGAACCAGTTGCGGTGGACATGGGCAAATTTTCAGTAAATGGTGCCTTATGGACACCCAAAGACCACTTGCATATTGTTATAATTTACATGGTATTTTTTTGGTTATGTTTTAAAGTTGGTGTTATTTATTAATGTGTTAATAAATTGGCTGCTGTGGCCATTTAAACCCATGTTGCGCAGTCTGTGTTTTTTATTGTAGGGAAGGTTTTGGTTTTATGGACCAGGTTGACGAATCCTTTAGTCATGCATTTTAGCTTGGTATCTCAACTGCAAAAGCTTTCCTTCAGAAAATAATAAATGCTGCACAGAAGGTTGTGGGATGCAGATTAGCTTCTCTTCAACGTCCCGTTGTGTCAACAGGGCAGGCAAAAGAATTCCCACCCTGGAAATAATCTTTTTGATCTCCTGCTATCTGGCAGGAGGTTCAGAAATATAAAGGTGAGGACAAACAGATTCAAGGAAAGTTTCTTTCCAAGAGCTATCAAGGCCTTAAATGGGAATTTTGAATAATTGTATTTAACTGTAAGTGACTTGGCTTTGCTGCTGTGGCAGGGGTTCCTTTTAGGTTTTTTTATATGGGGGGCATAATTGTCTATATGTGTGTATGTTGAGGTTGTTATATGTTTAAATATGTGTGGAGCTTTTATATAATTTCATTGTAATTTGCGTTGCAATGGCAATAAAGTATTTATCTTATCTTACAGCTGATCTTTTCCCCATTACTAACTTGCCATGCTTTGTTCTGTACTATGTCAATGTGAGGGCAGCCATCTTGGTAGGGCTTTTTTTCACCATATCAAAGCCTCCAGCAAGGAGAACAGTGAGCAGCACACCAGATCTCTCTGCAAATCTCTTGAGACTAGCAGTCAGAGGCAGCAATGCATTAGATCTCACACTGAAGCACAGCTCCCAACTGTCCCTGATATTGAGGGACTGTCCCTTATTTGGAACAATGTCTATCTGTCCCTCTATCCTCCTCATTTGTCCCTCATTTTAGTCTGATCTATATAATTCAGTGTTTCTCAAACTTTTTTGTCTTGCAACACCTCAAAAAAATCTAAACATTTTCACGGCACATCTGAAAAAGTTTATTTAGTTTTACATATATATTTAATTTTAAATATAATGTGAAGGATGTGCCTGCTTTCAATAGCAAATCAGATTGAAGTGATTGTAATCTTCTTTGTACATTTGCTTGCTTCCTTGCTTTTCATTTAACAGTTTCTCTTTTAAAGTTCCAGACTTGATTAAGTATTTATCCATTGCTAAACAATGAACAAACTTTATTTATAAGTATCAAAGTTGGAATGGAACAGTCTCTATCAGTGGCGGCCTGTCCATAAAGGGTGCATGGGTGCCGCCCCCCCATCCATGCGTCTGGCCCCATGATCTACATATCAGGGCGCCAGAGGCGGGTCGTGAGACCTGTTTCCCCGATTGGCCAAAGCGTTAGGCAATCCTATTGGATGCCTAGCGCTTAGTAGGAGCAAAGAGAAGACGCAGGGCCGTGGGAGGAGCAGGCACTGGAGCGGCTGCCCGCATCCCTGGAGAGGAGACCAGCCCTAGATCGGGTACGGGCTGCGACGCCGTCCTCCCGAAGGTAGGGGGTTGGAGTGGTGATGTCAGTGTCATGCCATGGTCTGCTGGGGGGGTTTGGTGTCAGTGTCACACTGCAATCTGCCCGGAGGGGTTGGAGGGGGGTGCTGTCAGTGCCGTGCCGCCGCCCGCCCGGAGGTGGGGGTGCTTGTTTGCCGCCCCCCAAAAGAAAAGCCCACCAGCCTCCACTGGTCTCTATTATTACAATATAGTCAGAGCAATTGAGTTCTCCCGAGTAGAGTTGATCGAATCTCTGGAAGTTCGGGTTCTGCAGGTTCGGCCGAACTTCCGGACAAAGTCCGGGTTTGGGACCGGACTTGACCCGAACTTTGTCCCGGACCCTGAACCCCATTGAAATCAATGGGGACCCAAACTTTTAGGCACAAAAATGGCTGTAACAAAGTCCTGGCAAGTCCTAGAGGTCTGCAAAAGGAAGGTAAATGGGGGTAAGAGTCGGACAAGTGCCCTACAAAGAAATGGGGATAGGGAAATAACTTAAAATAATTTTTAAGCTAAAATCACATAAAAAAATAAAAAATGGAGGTGGATGTGGAGTTGGAGGTTGAGGAGGCGGTGAAAGTGGCGGTGGAGGAGGAGGAGGTAGTCACTGGCCGCAAATCCTAAAATTTAGAACAATAATATGGCTCTCTATGTGGCTGGAATAAACTTTGCCTATACAACTTGGAGATGATTTTAGAACAATAATATGGCTCTCTATGCGGCTGGAAAAAACTTTGCCTATACAACGTGGAGATGATTTTAGAACAATAATATGGCTCTCTATGCGGCTGGAAGAAACTTTGCCTATACAACTTGGAGATGATTTTAGAACAATAATATGGCTCTCTATGGGGCTGGAAGAAACTTTGCCTATACAACTTGGAGATGATTTTAGAACAATAATATGGCTCTCTATGCGACTGGAAGAAACTTTGCTTATACAACTTCGAGATGATTTTAGAACAATAATATGGCTCTCTATGCGGCTGGAAGAAACTTTGCCTATACAACTTGGAGATGATTTTAGAACAATAATCTGTCCCTCTAAGCAACAGCTGGAACCTTTCCCTATGGAACTTGGAGATGATTTTAGAACAATAATCTTTCCCTTAAAGCAACAGCTGGAACCTTTCCCTATTGAACTTGGAGATGATTTTAGAACAATAATCTTTCCCTTAAAGCAACAGACTCTACCTAGTGCAGTCAGATCGTTCTGTGCAGCAGGATGAGGTCTGCAATCTGTCCCTCAAAGCAGCAGTACTCACAGAGCCAGCAGCATCCTCTACCTAAACTATCCTGAGAGCATATGACATGCAGCATGGTGACTCCAGCCCCATAAAGAGGCTGTGTCACATGATGCACTGGCCAATCACAGCCATGCCATTAATAGGTATGGCTGTGATGGCTTCTAAGGGCAAACCAGTGAAACACTTGTTGATTGGCTGCCCTTGGCAGCTATTCAACACGTGAAATCAAATACCAGATCCCGAACTCAAACCCAAACTTTTTTTGAAAAGTCCGGGTTCGGGTCCGGGTCCTGGACACCCCAAAGTTCAGTATGGACCCGAACTTTACAGTTCGGGTTCGCTCAACTCTACTCCCAAGATCTCGCACAAGTCTTGCATTATGGAATGAACCAATGAATGACAGACTCACAGAGATTGTGTTTTTATATATGTTACTTTTTTAACTTTTGCGACATTGATTTATCATTTAATTTTTCGATATGCTCAAGGTTTCAAAACACTAGCAATTTTAAATATTTTTCATAAATCTCCCATGGCACACCTGCAAATCCCACGCTGTGCACTAGTGTGCCACAGCACACAGTTTGAGAACCACTAATATAGTTGTATAAAAAATGCACTTTTTATCTTTCAAAAAGTGTTTCCCAGTTCTAATTTTATCATACAATGTCTAAATTGCTGCATTTGTAAATTTCGAAAGCCAGTATAAATGAATAGTAGTGGTAATAAAAAGCACTTATGCTGATATTGTTATGGACATCTCAGTCTAATTTGTTAATCCATAACTAGTTGTAGACCTTGTGATTGTGTATTGTAACTGACATTTATTTGTACCTACAGTACCACTATATTATTGTACACTGCTCCTACACCTTGTCTATTTGTTTGTTTTCTTTGAAAACTTCAATAAAAATGTATTGAAATAAAACAAAGCACTTGTGGGTTTATCTAATCACGTTTTTTATTCTCCTTTAAGGGAGCGTGGCAAGAGGTGTGTCCTATGCCTGCATACTTTTGCTAGTAGGTGTCCCTCGTTCCCGTCTCAGAAAGTTGGGAGGTGTGCTGCAGATAGCTATGAAGCTGTAAGCAAAGGAGTGCCCCCTAGGCACCCTCAGATCCAGAATGTGCACTGCTATTTTTCTGGAGGAATACCAGGCAAAAGGTACATTACTGCTTGAGCACAATTACATTTGCTGGATATTTCTAGATATCCTCTAAAAGATAGCAGCACAGTAATAATAATAATAATAAAAAAACCTTTATTTCATATAGCGCCTTTAAAGGTGGCTTCTCAAAGTGCTTTACAGGGAAAACACAAGAAATACACAGGATAACGGGAAATACAGAGGATAAAACACAAGAAATACAAAGGATAACATAACATAAGGGATAAAGGGACAAGTGAAAGCGTGTCTAACGGAAAAAAGTTTTTAGATTTGTTTTGAATGAGTTTAGAGAAGAGGACTCCCTGACATTCTTAGGAAGTGAATTTTATTGCTTTGGAGCATAGCAGGAGAAGACTTGGTCCCCCATTGAGTATAGGTGAGTAGGGGGGACACACAGTAGACCAGAATTTGAGGAGCAGAGCTTAGGAGGGGGGCTATAGA
>BLSH010012343.1:108298-133321 GCA_018402905.1 Glandirana rugosa
TTGATCCCGTTCACGGGATGTTTATTTACCCCTATCCCTTTTATTTAATTTTAGTTCATTTTTTTGCCCTTCCCCCCACCTACACCTCATCCTCGGATTTATTTTCCCTATCCCCATTTATTTGTAGGGCACTTGCCCTAGTTTGAAGATGATTTTAGAACAGTTATATGGCTTCTACCATTAATTAATACTTTTCAGACACAGTTTGAAGATGATCCACATTCACCTCCATTTTTGCTTTTTTTATGTTTTTATTTTTTTAAAAATATTTACAGTTATTTCCCTGTCCCCATTTTTTTGTAGGGCACTTGCCCTACCCTTACCCCCATTTTACTTCCTTTTGCAGCCCTCTGGGGCTTTCCAGGACTTTGTTACAGCCATTTTTGTGCATAAAAGTTCGGGTCCTCATTGATTTCAATGGGGTTCGTTGTCCGTGCGATCGTTCGGGTTCCGTCCGGACCCGGACCCGGACTTTGTCCCGAAGTTCGGACGGACCAGCAGAACCCGAACTTCCAGAGGTTCGCTCAACTCTACTCAGCAGTTCTCCTGAGAAAAATCATCTCCACTGGCACCCTGTTTATGAAGCGGAGAACATTTGTTCTCAGAAGGAGAAGAGAGGAGAAGTTTTTTCTCTGAGAACACCTGAGATCTGTATAGAAGGCCCCATTCAAACAGGGGCGATTGTCGCTCTGACTTGAGTAGCCTCAAGTCGCTCCAGGTCGCTTGACATCGGAAATCCCTTTGAAATGAATGGGAGCCGTCTTAATGTACGCTACTAAGTCGCTCCGACTTCAGAAAAAAGTTCCTGCACGACTCAAGGCAAATTCTATCTGACTTGTGCCCATAGAAATGAATGGAAGTCACCTAAAAGTCGGATCCCCATGTTAATGCAAGCGACTTTACAGTGAAAAGAATAGAATTTATGTTTGGGGAAAGCCCCACCCTCCCTTCTCTGATGGGCCACAGGCAAAGTCGCCTGGCATAAGTCGTGTTGTACTTCGCGCTGAAGTCACGCTGAAAGTCGCGCTGCAATTGCCTAGCAAATTTGCGCCAGGTCGGATCGCCCCTGTGTGAATGGGACCGAAGGGGGAGAGCTGCCTGTGATCTGGGTGAGATACCTGCGTGTGATTACAGAGCAGCTGAGTTTAATAGGTGAAACCAAAGTTTAAAAAGACCGTGTAAATACATGAAAATAATAAGCACTGATCACTGGTGATTTTTTTTAACAGTTTTTAAGCACATTTTGGCATATTTTTAAATGTGTATTTTGGCCCATTTTTGTTGCACATTTTGGCATTATTTACGCGCATTTTGTTGCTTTTTAACAGGACGTTTTGGTGTGGATTTTTTTACTGGGCATTTTGGCGCTTTTCTAAACACACATTTTGGTGCTTTAACGCAAATTTTGGCACAGGTTATTTTAAAATGCATTTCGGTGTAGTTTGTAATGCACATTTTGGCACTTCTTTTAGCACATATTTTGGCACTTTTTAATGTGCATTTTGATTTGGTTTTTATGTGTATTGT
The DNA here is from genome assembly GCA_018402905.1 of Glandirana rugosa. Taxonomy (NCBI): domain Eukaryota; kingdom Metazoa; phylum Chordata; class Amphibia; order Anura; family Ranidae; genus Glandirana; species Glandirana rugosa. Next base: position 109,826 of record BLSH010012343.1, read on the forward strand.
TGCAAACAGCACATATGCTAGCCACTTTTGGGGTGCTATTTACACCACAAGCATAACATGCATTTTGCATGCATTTCCAGAATGCACACAAAAACGCAGGTAAAACATTAGCCAATATGCATGTTAAAAAAACACCAAAATGCACATAAAAATGTGCTAAAATGTGTGTTGTTAAAAGTAGCAAAACGCACATTAAAAAACTGCACCAAAATGCACATAAAAACAGGCCCGAAAAGCAAAACTGAATCTTTTTCGGACATGCAGCGTTAAGCGTTTTTTTGCATATTGTCGCGTTGGTAGCATATTTGTGAACGGACAAAATGTGTGGCAAAATGCATATCTGCTTGCTGCATTTGGGGTGCCATTAGCAATGAATGGCACCCAAAAACGCAGTACATATTTTGATACAATTTTAGTGCAATTTGGAACTTCGCCTTGAATTGCCCAATTCTGCCACCAATTCTGCATTGCCCAGATGTGAATGAGTCCTAAAAGACAATATATTATAACTATAGTGTGTGTGTGTGTATATATATAACACAACTATACACATAAACATATATAGTTACTATTTATATCAATCCTTAACCTCGCGGTTGCTGATATTAGGAAGAAAAAGGCCTTTTTCCTCACATCACAGCAGCTTCACACCCAAATTCTCCACCTCTGAGCTGGAGAATCTGGGATGGAGATATTTTACAGAGAAGGCCAGTGAGATCTTCAGATATCACCTTCATAAACTGAATGGCAGAAGGGTGTGTCTTGTGATGAGAAGTGAAGAACATGTTTTCCACTCCTCATCTCAGCTTTATAAGCTGGTACACCTGAGAGATCAGCCGTGATCCTCAGGATCTCAGCTCTTCTGTTTCATAAACAGACACCCTAGTCAGGATTCTGGCTGCAGAATTTTGGACATATTGGAGCCGATTTATAATGGATTTAGATACACCAGCAAGTAGAGCATTGTAGTAGTCAAGTCGGGAGAATACAAATGTATGGATCAGTTTTTCAGCTACAGTATATGAAAGCATGGGACGCAGCCAAGCAATGTTTCTCAAGTGGAAAAAAGAGGTTCTGACAACATTTTGTACATGTGGCTCAAAGGTTAGACTAGCATCAAATATCACCCCTAGATTTTTCAATTTAGACTGAAGCTCAAGTACAGTGCCATCTATAGATAAGCTATTTGGACTGGCCTTCCGTAATTGATGGGGGGTGGCAATAAGCATGACTTCAATCTTGTCACTGTTTAATTGAAGGAAATTATGGGCCATCCAAGTTTTTATAACACTAATCACAGTGTTTCTAGATGTTCTCTATAGGCACAGATTTTAAGATATCAACATAGTAATGACAAGACACTTCAAATCTCACAAGGCTAGCTAGTTAGAGGCAGCTGTACGTTAGACCTTACACTGTAAATAGACAGCAAGGAGGATGAAGGCAAAGATGTGCCTAGGCACCATCACATAACAGGATGTGCGCTACTATTTTTTAGGAAATCCAGAGAAAAGGTTGATGTCAGGAACGTCTAGTTCCCCTGCTCCCCATTCCAGCATCCTGGTTTTGGCTATGGCATTCTCCCTGTCTCTTTGTCCACCTGCAAGGTAATCACCTTCAACCACTTCAAGACCAAGCCTATTTCTGACACTTGTTGTTTACAAGTTAAAATCAGTATTTTTTGCTAGAAAATTACTTAGAACCCCCAAACATTATATATATATATATATATATATATATATATATATATTTTTTTTTTTAGCAAAGAGAATAAAATGTCAGTCATTGCAATATTTTATGTCACACGGTATTTGTAGATCAGTCTTTCAAACACTTTTTTTTGTAAAAAATACACTTCACTGAATTAAAAAAAAACTAATCAGTAAAGTTAGCCCATTTTTTTGTATATTGTGAAAGATGACATTACATTGATTAAACAGACACCTAACATGCTACACTTTAAAATTGCACGCAATCCTGGAAGGGTGACAGACTATGGTACTTAAAAATCTCCATGGGTGACGCTTTAAAAAATGTTAACAGTTACCAGTTTAGAGTTACCCCTAACCCCTCCTCTGCACTTCAAAGTATTCAAATGGCAAAATTAGCATTTTTGAATACCTTGGATTTTTTTAAATTGGCGCCGTTGGCTGCCAAGTAAACCGTAAGTGACGTTGTGACGTTGCTTCTGGGTTACTACATCGGAGACCCAAAAGAAGCCCCTTTGTTCGGGACTCTGGCCAGCTGGCGGATGTGTCGGCTGGTCGCTCGGGTCTCCCCGTGGGACGTGAGACCTGGGCGAAGAGGCAGAAGGTCGCGGGGGGGGGGTGGATAATGGCCAGGCGGCTATTAGCCACAACGGTTGTTATCACATGAAAGCCGACCGGCCGCTCTAAAAAAACTCAGGCTGCAGGCATCACCCCAGTATAACCACTTCAACAAAATGACGTACAGGTACATGATTTTTTTTTTTTTTTTTACTTTCCAAGATTTTTATTTTTGACAAGGGTTAGTACAGCACAAGAAAAGGAAAATGCATAAAGAACATAGAACATGTGAAATGGACCAGATACAGCATAATACAATTACTTAATTGTAAAAAACAGTATAGTCATATTCTTTGGATGTGTAATAATTCCCTCGAACATCCTTCATCAACATTAGCGATAAGTGCTTATCGGTTCTGTAGGTTGTCCCTATACTGTGCACTAGGCGGCCTGAGGGTTGCTCCACAGGGTATATGGGTAGCGAGTGGTATATGTTAGTTTCCCCTCTGTCTTGAATACGTGATAGGGGTAATGGTAGGGTGTGTGTAAAGGCGTCTAGGAATTTTATACTATGTATAGAAGGATGAGATGGTATTCGTGTTATAGTGTTTATTCAGGGAGCAAGTCTGTAGCTGATGTGTTGCAATGGTTTAGAGTTATGCCATCAGAATTCAAGTTCATGTGGCGCTGTATCTGAGGGAGGTGGAAGGATGTCAATTTGGGGGTGAGGTATAGGTGGGGTGTTGAAGGGAATGGGAGGGGGGTGTGCGGGGGATAGGAGGAAAGGGAAAGAGAGAGGGGGGGGGGGGTACATGCTTTTTGCATGAATGTGGTTGGTCTCTGGGTGGAAAGCAAACCTGTTATAAGCCAGCCAAACCTTTAGTCTCATGCTTGTGATAGAGAGTGATAATTTTTGTTATAACTGATCAAGCTCCCCTTTCTGTCTGCCCTGCTCTGTTAGATTAGATTTCCCTGTGTATGACCTCAGACCAGATAACGACTGTTCTCGGAACTCTGCCTGCCTTTTACCTGGACTCTAATTGAACCACTCTGCCTGTCTGCCAACCGCAAATACCTCTTTGCTTTGTTCAGTTTGCTCCTGCCCTGGCATGGTAGCAAGGCCCAATAGCCTGCATAAGACCTGGGGGCAACCGAGTACCGGTGGGCCTGCTTGCCTTATGGCAAAGAGGGCTGTTATAGTTGAAAATAACAATTATAATTTCTAGATGTCCTCTATAACATAGAAAATCATTTTTTTTTTTAAATTTAGGTTCACCATCGGTTTTTGGAAAGCCCATAGTGCTCTTGGAATCTACTGCCACAGATCCTCGGTAGATTGAACATCAAAGAGCAGTGGCAATCGTTGAAGAAGCTGTCATGCTATAATATCTACTCAGTACTGCTTCCAGTATGGGAGGGTAGGATATAGAATTGATGTGGGAGGGTCGCATGTGTCTCAAATGAGACTGTGGAACTGCAGAGGTCCTTACTGTGAATCAGGACCCCTGAAGTAGTAAGCAGTAACACTATAAGCATACAACCTGTCTCCTAAAAGTAGCACACTGATGCTTGTACCGTTAAATAAATAAGTAAGCTAAAAATCTGTTCAAATAATTCTTTGAAAATGTATAAAGTTTATTTTTCCAAAAACCTAAAAAAAGAGAGAGAGAGTGAAAGGGTTCCAATGTGGATGTGTGTTTTATGTAGTTTCCACGAGAGGGAAAAATGTCTCTAACAATCGCAGTTTGTTCAGCTTGGTCAATCCTTTGGGTGAGGATTCTTCTTTATTCTTATTTATCCTTTATTTTGAATCCCTGTAAAGTCCTTTAATCCCTCTACTGGAGTCATGTGTACACTCTGAGAGCATGTCATGGCTGCTCCAAAGACTTTCTGTAACTTCTAAGGATAATCAGCTATAGATTATACAGTACCTTCAGTTACTTTAGGGAAACTGGTTATACCCCGAGGCATGCACACAGGAAGAAAGTCTAACATTTCTACTATTTAAAAGCTTGATAAAATAATTTTCTCAGACACAACAAGTTTTATTCAACTGAAAAGCTATATACATACAGTATATATATATATATATATATATATATATATATATATATATGTATACAGTATATATTTATCTAGATAGATAGATAGATAGATCGTCATTCATTTGTTCACTCATTTGATAGACTATATTATTTTCCAACCCCCTCTGCGTTCAAAGTGCATAGACCTAACAGTTCTTTCTGCAGCTACCTTTTTGTGCCAATCACTGTTTAGCTGCTGGGTCCCCCTTTAAAGTGGTTATAAAGGCTGAAGTTTTTTTTCACCTTCATGTATTCTATGCAAAACCTTGAGTGTGCAGCTGCCCCCTCAGCCCCTCTAATTCTTACCTAAGCCGGATCTCGATCCAACAATGTGCACGAGAGCCCAGGCTCTCCCAGGTCTCTCCCTCCTGATTGGCTGAGATGTAGTTTTCCCATTCAAAGGGATGACGCGGCCCAGAGAGCAGAGCTTGTTTATTGCTGATTGTGACAGCTAGCGGGGGGAAGAAGATCCCCCATTAGCTGTCAGAACGGGGAATGGGGGGTTGCGGGGGCCGCTGCATCTGTAACATGTTACATGTTACACCCTGAATATGGATGTAACATGTTACAAAAGGTGAACTTATCCTTTAAAGGTGGCAATCGCGGTGAAATCTCACTCTATTTTGGGGTGCCATTTAGAATGAATGGTACTCAAACATGCATTGCATGTTTTGCAGCAATTGCCATGCAATTTGGAATCATGCGCAGAATTATGAATGGGGCCTAAAGTTTAGTTATTATCATTGTCAGTCCGGGGGAAGGAATAGCAACTTCATCAATCTACACATGTGGAATAAGCTGTGATTTACCTAAAAATGCCTTAACCTTTATGGACTAGGTCAGGGGTAGGCAACCTCGGCCCTCCAGCTGTGGTGAAACTACAAGTCCCATGAGACATTGCAAGACCCTGACAATTACGGGCATGACTCCTAGAGACAGAGGCATGATGGGATTTGTAGTTTCACCACAGCTGGAGAGCCGAGGTTGCCTACCCTTGGACTAGGTGAACCATACAATCACTATCTGGGAAGTATAAAAACCATTGCAGCTTTTTGACAATATACACCTTTGGATATAATTTTTCCTCCCTGTGACTGTACTTATACCCATCCAGGTCACAGGGCCCATCTAAGCCCCCTTATTTGGAAAACGCCAGCTGGGAGTCGGGTCCAGTGTCAGACTGCAGCTGACGGATCTGTATATCAGTTTTTCTTCCTATTATGTGTACCTACCAGCCTAGAGCCGCAGTATATGGTGTTGTCTGAGGTATAGGAGGAGATAGTGCTGAACCAGCCTACAACAAGCCCTGCAAGGGACGAGCAGCAGCATTCTATGATCCCCAACCAAGACTCCTTGGCTGTAGGACACTAGGAAGTATTTATATGTTTATATCTGCATTTATGAGTGAGATCCTGCTGTGCTGTTTCTATATGACAATTGTTGTTTTTAACCATTTCAGCCCCCGAAGGATTTCCCACTGTAGGACCAGAGCACTTTTTGCGATTTGGCACTGCGTCGCTTTAACTGAGAATTGCGCGGTCATGCGACGGTGTACCCAAACTAAATTGGCTTCCTTTCTTTCTTTTGGTGGTATTTGATCACCTCTGCGTCATTTCTGATCACCGCTATAAACAAAAAAGAGCGACAATTTTGAAAAAAAACAATATTTTTTACTTTTTGCTATAATACATATCCAAAAAATATAAAAAAAAATGTATTCATTGGTTTTGGCAGATTTATATTCTTCCTCATATTTGTGGTAAAAAAATTGCGATCAGCATTTATTGATTGGTTTGAGCAAAAGTTGCCACGTTTACAAACCATGAGAATTCATTTATGGCATTTTTAATATTTTTTTTTTACTAGTAATGGTGGCGATCTGCGATTTGTATGGGGACTGTGATATTGCAGCGGACATGTCGGACATTTTTGACACTTTTTTGGGACCAATGACATTTATACAGCGATCAGAAATTTAAATATCCACTGATTACTGTATAAATGTCATTGGCAGTGAAGGGGTTAACCTGCAGGGGGGCGATCTAAGGGTTAACTGTGTTCCCTAGGCATGTTCTAACTGTGGGGGGGCTGGGCTGTCAGGGGCATAAGAGATCTAACTGATCCCAGTGACAGGGATCAGTAGATCTCTTACATGCCGCCTGACAGAGCGGGGAACCGCCGTGTTTACATCTGCGGTTCCCCGTTTTTCTTCTGTGCCAGGCGATCACAGCTTGTCAGTGGACATTGAGTCCACCCGACCCATGGCCATACTGCTGGAGAGCGTGGCGGGCATGAGCGAGCCGCTGTTTATAAATGGCGATTCGAGCTATTGTGCCACTCTGCAGCAGTAAATGTACGCAAGCCGATTGTTAACCGGTTAACCCTTTTTTTTACACTTTATGTCTGGTAGAGTAGGCTACCTTAGCCTTCCAAATTGTTTTGAATTTTTTATATATTTTGTATAATAAAGTCTTCTTTATCACATGATATACCATTGTTGGTTCTCCATATACAACTCTTTGCCCTATTTTTTTCCTTAATAACTAAAGCTTAGTTAACCTTTTGCCACCTGCGCTATAGCTGAATGATGGCAACAGTGCAGGCTTCCTTTGCCGGGAGGCAATCACAAACCGGGTTAATTGGCCAATCACAGGATCCCTTTACCACGTGATCAGCTGTGTCCAATGACAGCTGATTACGGTTGTCAACACAAGCTGGTTATCTGCTTTTTTCTCTTCACGCGGAGAAAAGAAGAAAACCGAGCTTGTGTTAAAGGGACATCAGCACTAAAAATCAGGGCACTGATTATCAGTGTCCTGATTATCAGTGCAGTCTCACCAGTGCTCACCAGTGCTGCCAATCAGTGCCCACCAGTGCTGCCAATCAGTGCTCATCAGTGCACATGTTGGCAAAATTTTTTAACAAACTTTTTTCAAAATGTTTTCGTTTGTTAGCAAAAAAAAAAAAAAAAAAAAAAACAATGTTGATCAAATACCACCAAAAGAAATCTCTATTTGTGTGAAAAAAAAATGATAAAAATTTAGTTTTGGTACAGTGTTACACGACTGCACAATTGTGATTCAATTGAAAGCTGAAAATTAGCCTGGGAAGTAAGGGGGTAAAAGTGGCCAGTAAGTGGTTAATTCTACCCTGAAATTCCACTTTAAACCTGCCTTGCCTGTGCAGACAAAGTCCAATGACACTAGTTGATCAATATAAAAACTGATTCTGTTTGCCTATGTACTATATGGGCTTCACCCTGCTTCTAGGTTGTTGAAACATATGTTAGTTGCATACCAAAACCAAAAACACATAAGAGATAAAGGATCATTCCTTGATGGGAGGGATGAGCTATGAAGAACTCATTCAGAGCAAAGTGACAGTATGTTTTTTAAAGCAGAACTCCGGGATTGGCAACAAATCTCCCATTAGTACACCCCCCTACATAAAACACTAAACAGTTATTACATTTGTGAAATTCCTTACCATTGAAGAGAAAATATGAATTTAATTTTCAGGAAGTGAGCTCTGCAGTTCGAAAAATGCATCATGTATTCTGCCAGGGAGGCTCTGCTAGAACAGTGATTGCATCATATCCTCTCCTCTCTCTTTACACGATCCTAGGACTACATTTTCTATCATGCTTTGCATATTTCAGAGAATGTGGGAGGTACACTAGGCCTGTACATGTACAGTATCTCACAAAGTGAGTACACCCCTCACATTTTTGTAAATATTTTATTATATCTTTTCATGTGACAACACTGAAGAAATGACACTTTCCTACATTATAAAGTAGTGAGGGTACAGCTTGTTTAACAGTGTAAATTTGCTGTCCCCTCAAAATAACTCAGCACACAGCCATTAATGTCTTAACCTCTGGCAACAAAAGTGAGTACACCCCTAAGTGAAAATGTTCAAATTGGGCCCAAAGTGTCAATATTTTGTGTGGCCACCATTATTTTGCAGCACTGCCTTAACCCTCTTGGGCATGGAGTACACCAGAGCTTCACAGGTAGCCAATGGAGTCCTCCTCCACTCCTCCATGACATCATGGAGTTGGTGGATGTTAGAGACCTTGCACTCCTCCACCTTCCGTTTGAGGATGCCCCTACAGATGCTCAATAGGGTTTAGGTCTGGAGACATGCCTGGCCAGTCCATCCCCTTTACCCTTAGCTTCTTTAGCAAGGCAGTGGTCATCTTGGAGGTGTGTTTGGGGTCGTTATCATGTTGGAATACTGCCCAGTGGCCCAGTCTCTGAAGGGAGGGGATCATGCTCTGCTTCAGTATGCCACAGCACATGTTGGCATTCATGGTTCCCTCAATGAACTGTAGCTCCCCAGTGCTGGTAGCACTCATGCAGCCCCAGACCATGACACTCCCACCACCATGCTTGACTGTAGGCAAGACACACTTGTCTTTGTACTCCTCACCTGGTTGCCGCCACACACGCTTGACACCATCTGAACCAAATACGTTTATCTTGGTCTCATCAGACCACAGGACATGGTTCCAGTATTCCATGTCCTTAGTCTGTTTGTCTTCAGCAAACTGTTTGCGGGCTTTCTTGTGCATCATCTTTAGAAGAGGCTTCCTTCTGGGATGACAGCCATGCAGACCAATTTGATACAGTGTGCGGCATATGGTCTGAACACTGAAAGGCTTACCCCCCATCCCTTTAACCTCTGCAGCAAAGCTGGCAGCATTCATACGTCTATTTCCCAAAGACAACCTCTGGATATGACGGTGAGCATGTGCACTCAACCCCTTTGGTCTACCACAGTGAGGCCTGTGCTGAGTGGATCCTGTCCCGTTAAACTGCTGTATGGTCTTGGCCACCTTGTTTCAGCTCAGTTTCAGGGTCTTGGCCATCTTCTTATAGCCTAGGCCAGTGATGGCTAACCTTGGCACCCCAGATGTTTTGGAACTACATTTCCCATGATGCTCAACTACGCTGCAGAGTGCATGAGCATCATGGGAAATGTAGTTCCAAAACATCTGGGGTGCCAAGGTTCGCCATCACTGGCCTAGGCCATCTTTATGTAGAGCAACAATTCTTTTTTTCAGATCCTCAAAGAGTTCTTTGCCATGAGGTGCCATATTGAACTTCCAGTGACCAGTATGAGAGAGTGATAGCAATAACAGCAAATTTAACATGCCTGCTCCCCATTCACACCTGACACCTTATAACACTAATGAGTCACATGACACAGGGGAGGGAAAATGGCTAATTGTGCCCGATTGGGACATTTGCACTTAGGGGTGTATTCACTTTTGTTGCCAGCGGTTTAGACATTAATGTCTGTATGTTGAGTTATTTTGAAGGGACAGCAAATTTACACTGTTATACAAGCTATACACTCACTACTTTACATTGTAGTAAAAAAGTACAAAATATACAGGAAAAACCTATATAATATAGGGTGGACTTTGTAGGCACACACAAGACTAAGAGAGTATAATAAAATGATTGTTATTTATACAAATCTTAAAATTGTCCAGTAAGGACTAAATGAATAAAAATATGTGGGTGCTCATACAAAGGAGTGTAGACAGTCTACAGGATATAAGACTAAATTACATCAGGATGTGATACAATACATAGTACCAGATACTGTGTACATGCAATAGTCAAAAGAAGGTCGACGCCTTTCACCTTGAGCTTCCTCTGGACCTTGTCCTAATATAAAATAATTTAATGTATGGCAAAGTATGGGCTTAGGTGACAAAACTGAATATTGCCATACATGAAATTATTTTATATTACCGATACAGGTATGACACATGCATAAATTTTACTTATACCTATGGAATGCAGATAATTTGCTCCTGGAAGTGTTACTACAAGGTATGAACCTCACCTTCTTTGTGTGGACTTTTGTTCACATATATATCTATTATACACAATAATGCAATCTCTTCTTTATATTCAGACATTTCGTGCCCTTACCTAGCCTAGCCCTACATCCCCTGTGTCCACCCCCTGATCACTTTGTGTCTTTTGGAGCTTAGACAGCCAAGTAAGTCCCTCAATCGTTTTGATCATTATTCTAATATGCTAATATGGTTACTCACAAATGATATATCAAAATAAATAGTGCAATATACTTAATATACCAGAGGAAGCTCAAGGTGAAATGCATCAACCTTCTTTTGACTATTGCATGTATACAGTATCTGGTACTATGTATTGTATCACATCCTGATGTAATTTAGTCTTATATCCTGTAGACTGTCTACACTCCTTTGTATGAGCACCCACATATATTTATTCATTTAGTCCTTACTGGACAATTTTAAGATATCTATAAATAAAGATCATTCTGTTATACTCTCTTAGTTTTGTGTGTGCCTACAAAGTCCACCCTATACTATATAGGTTTTTCCTGTATATTTTGTACTTTTTTGACTATAAGACGGTGGTAGTCAACCCTTTCTTTCTACATTGTAGCAAAGTATCATTTCTTCAGTGTTGTCACATGAAAATATATAATAAAATATTTACGGTAAATGTGAACAAGCCTACTTCAAAATAAATCCAGGGCTGGTGCAAGGATTTTTGACACCCTAGGCGAAACCCCATTTTGCCGCCCCCCCCCCCTTGGCTCCACCCCTGACTCCACCCCCTTTTCTCTGCCCAGCCTGATCAGTGCCAATGAATTGCAGCCTCACCAGTGCCCACCAAATGCAGCCTCACCAGTGCCCATCAAATACAGCTTCACCAGTGCCAATCAATACAGCTTCACCTGTGCCAATCAATACAGCATCACCTGCGCCAATCAATACAGCATCACCTGCGCCAATCAATACAGCATCACCTGTATACATGAAATACAGCCTCACCAGCGTCCATTAATACAGCGTCACCTGTACCCATCAATACAGCATCACCTGTATACTGTATACAGGTGATGCTGTATTGATGGGCGCTGGTGCTGCTGTATTGTTGGGCGCTGGTGAGGCTGTATTTCATGTATACAGTATACATGAAATACAGCCTCATCAGCGCCCATCAATACAGCATCACCTGTGCCCATGAAATACAGCGTCACCTGTGCCCATGAAATACAGCTTAAATCACTGGGGGGGGGGGGGTATTTTCAGTCACTACTAGTCTATACCTATATACAATACATTTGCAAATGCAATGGCATGTCATAATACAACAATCTTATTATTGTAGGTGACAGTTTTTACTCACCACACCAGCTGACAATCTTCTTGGGCTCTGCAAAGAAGACCAATTTTCAACTGCTTTGCATCGGATTCGGACCAACGATTACCTCACCTGGACCCTCTGCTTGGTGTTCCTCTCTCTCCTCTCCTCACAGTGGCAGCCTCGCCCTCTGCTGTCCCATTGTCTTGGTGGTCCATCATGGTGGGTGCAGTGACTCCCCCAGGCCAGGCTCCACCTGTCAGCAAGCCCGGAGAGCCACCGCCGGCGCCACACTGTAGACTGCTGCTGCTGTCTGCCCACAACAAGTCACAAATTCAATCACCAGGGCAGCCAGGCAGCCTCAGTCTGAACACTGTGCATCCCACGTGGGCGCAGGCCGGGGCGGCTTATGGTGCTGGCATGTGAGTTAGTGTGGACTTGGAGACATGCTTCCAGCCGCGCCGCGGCTCTCTCTCAACACAAGCAACCTTGGGGGGGGGGGGAGGGCGCGCTGGCAGCCTCAGCTCTCTACCCTCTGCACAGTACTGTCTGCATGACACGAGCGCACGGGCGGGCGCGGGGGTGTGCTGGCAGCCGCCTCAGCTCTGAGTTCTCTACCCTCTCCCTCTGCACAGTGTCAGTGCTACATACATGACGCGGGGGCGGGGGGACGGGTGCTGGCAGCCGCTTTAGCTCTGAGCTCTCTACCCTCTCCACAGTGCTACATGACAACAGTGGCCAGGTGGCGCCCTAGGCGGCAGTGCGCCCTAGGCGGCTGCCTACTCCGCCTACTGGTAGGGCCAGCCCTGAATAAATCACACCCCTCATTCTGCAGCCAGGCCCACTACTCTACACTATTAGTCACACACAACAGGGCAGGATAAGTTACAGCCTTAAAAATGCAAAGCATGTCTTCTCTCACCTCCAGCCACAACAGGACTTAAACATATTGCCCTTACTTGCTTTATGTAATCATTACTGAACTGTACACACATCCCATAATGATGTTATACACACTGTACTCTGCTGTAATTCAGTATTAGAAGTATTCCTCCTTCTACAGATTTGAGATCTTTCTAACAGCAATCAGTGCTGGTATGGTGTATGAGAACATCTCTAGCCACACCACAGAAAGAGCCGGGCCATGATGCTTTACATCAGCGTGTAACACAAGTAAATGTCCGCAAGAGAAAAAAACAAAAAAGTGCAGCGCTAACTTACTAATCAATAACACAATAATGGTGGAACCATTAATCTAATGTATGGAAATCTCAAGGAAATCTTAATAAACTTCAATATTAGCACAATACCAGTCTCTGTGATATGTAATATCACATATAATACACATCACATTGAAAATAAGACATACAAAATGACTGCAAACTTAGAAGGGATGGTGGAAACCCCTCCTACAGATATATGGCAGTAGACAGTGTCAGTAAAGCAGCGGATGGTGTCCACTGCTTATCAGTGCTGCCTCATCAGTGCCCATATGTGTAGCATCATCAGTGCAGCATATCAGTGCCCATAAGTATAGCCTCATCAGTGCCCATTAGTGCAGCATATCAGTGCCCATAAGCGCAGCCTTAGTGCCCATTAGTGCAGTTTATCAGTGCAGCCTCATCAGTGCTGCCTCAGGGCAGTTTATCAGTGCCCATAAGTGCTGTCTCATATGTGCCCACCAGTGCAGCTTATCAGTGCCCATCAGTGCAGTCACACCAGTGCAGCTTACCAGTGCCCATCAGTGTGGCTTATTTGTGCCCATCAGTGCAGCTTATCAGTGCGGCTTATCAGTGCAGTCACACCAGTGCCCACCAGTGCATGTTACAAGTGCCCATCAGTGTGGCTTATCAGTGCCCATCAGTGCGGTCACACCAGTGCCCATCAGTGCAGCTTATCAGTGCGGTCACACCAGTGCAGCTTATCAGTGCCCATAAGTGAGGCTTATCTGTGTCCATCAGTGTGACTTATCTGTGCCCACCAGCATGGTCACACCTGTGCAGCTTATCAATGTCCATCAGTGTGGCTTATCTGAGCCCATCAGTGCGGCTTATCAGTGCGGTCACACTAGTGCAGCTTATCAGTGCCCATCAGTGTGGGTTAACTGTGCCCATCAGTGCGGCTTACCTGTGCTCATCAGTGCAGCTTATCAGCGCCCATCAGTGTGCCTTATCTGTACCCATCAGTGCGGCTTATTGGTGTCCATCAGTGCAGCTTATCTGTGCCCATCAGTGGGACTTACCTGTGCCCATCAGTGCGACTTACCTGTGCTCATCAGGGAATGCTACCACAGACCAGCTGCATTGCAGAGTGGAGATCTCGGGCTGACAGGTGTTGTATGTGTAAACACCGCTCGCAGTAATGTCCCGCCTCCCAGACGGAATTGTGATAGACAGCTCACCGGGAGGTGGGACATTACTGCCAATGGTGTTTACACATACAACACCTGTCAGTCCGAGATATCCGCTCTTCAATGCTGGTAACATTCCCCGATCTCAGCACTGAGAGAGATAGTGGGTGGTGGCAGCAGGGGGAGGGGGCGGGAGGCGGTGCTGGCAGGGAGCAGAGGAGGAGGACACCACCTCCATGGGCGGCACAGACCGGGGTCTGTGAGACCCCCTCTGCCCCCTACAGTGCGCAGAGCAGAAATGCGAGTCCCTGCTTCTTCTAGAGAACTACAGGTGGGCTGTGACAAGACTGCTGGCTGGGAGTACAGGAGGGATAGCAGCCAGCGGTCTTACAAACAGGAAACCACTGGGCAATAACGGTTTTTAAGCAAGTTCAGCAGGCTACTACAGAGGAACTACAGAGCTCAGCAGAAGTTGGATGGCATAGTTGGTGAAGGTAGGAGATCAATTACTAGGACATGGAAAAAAGTTTTTTCCTGGAGTTCTGCTTTAAGTAAAATTGGACAGGAAAGGACTGAGGATGAGCAGTAAGGGTTAACCTCAGTCTGTTCAAAGTAAAAAACCTCTGGGTGAATTAAGGCATTGCAAATATGTTAACACAATTTTTGCAGATCCTTACTAATCTGAAGAGGCTGCTGTTTGGTTCCCCATGTCCTCTCTAAAGCTGATCTCTGAAAAAAAAGTGAATTAACTTTTTTGAAAAATAAAACTGCTATTCCTGGCATTGCCTGGAGTTTAACTTGCGTCTCAGCATAGACGTTTGGGAAAAGCAGAGAACCAATCACATTAGCCGAAAATGAGATTTCTCTGGGCATTCTGTACACCAATGCCTCTAGGTTGCCATATTAAAAAGAAGTGACAGTTGAATCTTTTGACAAGTTTAGAAAAGGATTGTGGCAAGAGACTGAAAAGGTGAGTTTGTGGTAGTTCACGTTGAAGCCAATGTCAATGTGCATTACTGCAAAGCACATTAAAGAGGCTCTGTCATAAACCTAAAAAAATTGCAGGTAAAAGGACAGAAAAATCAAATATTTTAATCATTATATTCTCCTATTTCACCTTAAATCCTCTTGAGTCCCAGAGCACTGAAAATGACAGTGTCATTGTTCAGCACTTTATATATTTTAAAGTGATACTAAAGGTTTGCATTTTTTTAAAATAACAAACATGTCATACTTACCTGCTCTGTGCAAGGGTTTTGCACAGAGCGGCCCCGATCCTCCTTTTCTGGGGTCCCCCGGCAGTGTTCCTGGCTCCTCTTCTTCATCGGGTGCCCCCTTGGAGAGCCGTTTTCCATGGGGGCACTCATGCGGGCGCACTCCAGAGTCCTGCTGTCTGTGTCTGCTCTCATGTGACTGGATTTGATTGACAGCAGCGGGAGCCAATGGCTCCCGCTGCTATCAATCTATCCAATGAAGACCCGAGACAGCGGCTGGAGCAGCTAGGCTTGTTCTCAACGCTGGAATGATCGGGCTCAGGTAAGTAAAGGGGGGGGGGGCTCTAGGGGGCTGCTGCAGTACAGGAGTTTTTTCATCTTAGTACATTCTACCTCAAGGCTTTACAACCCCTTTAAAGGGGAATTTAACCCACCAAAAAAACATTCACAGGTAAGGTCGTCGTTACAGAATAGACCCTATTGGGTTTTTTTTGTCATAAACCCTTTTTTCTGCCTGTCAGCAATTATATAAACTAAGCTGCACATGTGCAGCTCAGCATACATTTATGTCACCGCACTGTGCCGTGACTTCCACATGCATGCGCAAGTGTGACGTATAACGCCCCGGCCAACCAAGCAGTCAAAGAGTCGGAACCCGGAAGGAAGACCAAGAGAAAATGACAGCGCCCAATGACCAATGGAAATGCTTACAGAACATTGCTGGAGGAGAACACTTGTCAGGTAACACCTCATCTGGAATATGCAGTTCAGTTTTGGGCACCAGTTCCCAAAAAAAGATAACAGGGAACTGGAGAAAGTGCAGAGAAGGTCAATAAAACTACTAAGAGGCATGGAGGAACTCAGCTATGAGGAAAGATTAGAGGAGCTGAATTTATTCTTTCTTGAGCAGAGGAGATTAAGGGGGCATATGATCAACATGTACAAATACATAAGGGGTCCATATAGTGAACTTGGTGTTGAGTTATTCACTTTAAGGTCATCACAAAGGACAAGGGGGGCACTCTTTACGTCTAGAGGAAAAAATGATTTCATTCTCTCTAATAGTACATTGTACACTGTTGGTACAAGGTCATCTAGAACCAAGGGCGAGCATGCCAAACTGCATCCCCTCTCCCCCCCCAAGATGTATGAGCATTATATGTCAGCAAATCCCCCTCCAAAAAGAAAGCTCTAATCTGCATGCTTTCTCCTAAGCATAAGTTCCTCATCCTCCCAGGACAAATCCACCCCCTTGCTGAAATCAAGTCCTCTCTCTCCACAAATTCCCCTGGCACAAAACGACCTCAAAAAAATCACTCCCCCTAACACAAATCCTCTACCCCTCAAATTTCCCCTCCCAGTACACATCCTTCCCCCCACTCCAAATCCCCCTTCCCAGCACAAATTCCCCCCATCCACCCTCCTAGCACTCATCCACTCAATCATCCCTACTAAGATACCCCCCCCCCAAAAAAATATTCCCCTCCTAGCACAAATCCTCTCCCCCTCCACCATATCACCTCTTCTTAGCACCAACCCCCCAAATCCCCCCTTCAAGCACAAATCTTCATCCCCCATCCCCCCTCCCAACACAAATCCCCCCAAATCACACCTTCGAGCACCCCCCAAATTTTCCCTCCTAGAACAATTCATACCCCCTGCCGCTCCCAAAATCCCCCCTCCCAGCACAACCCCCCCCCCCCCCCGATCTCCTTATGATACCACAGTGCCCAGGGCAGCTGCCTCTCCTGCCCACCCCTTGTCCTCACCCTGGTTCTGGCCAGCTCAGTAGATTGCTTTAAAAAAGGCCTGAATTCTTTCCTAAATGCACATAATATAACTGGGTACTAACATTCATAGGTAAAGTTGATCCAGGGAAAATCTGATTGGGGGATCAGGAAGAAATTTGCTGTAGCACATTGGATCATATTTTGCTGGGGTTTTTGCCTTCCTCTGGATAAACTGTGGGTATAGGATTGTCTGTATGGGATTGTATGGTTTGTTTTTTTGGTTGAACTGGATGGACTTGTGTATTTTTTCAACCCGAATAACTGTAACTATGTAACTATAATGTGCTAATACAGTATGTTGTGCATACTAGCACATTATGGCTAAAAGCTCATAAGGCCCCAATAAAAAATAAAAAAATAGTGGTGGTTTAATTCAGCTCTAAGTTATGTAGGCTTCCCTAATGTTATTTTTCTAAGGACATATATAGCCAATTTGGATACATATACAGTTCCTATATTTTCACTTACTTAGTTTTCATTAAAAATAACTTTGCATAATTGTGTTTTCCTGCAATTCTTTCAATACAATGTTAACATAATTTGCACACCCTCATAAGTTTACACCAAAATATAACCACCAAAGCCTGTTGGATAAAATGGTAGTGTGACGTTTATTTATTGGAAAGAAGAGAGATACAGGCACCTCTGCTTGTAGACTGCAACACATTTATTGTAAATCAAAAAGAGTGAAACTCACATTGAGGAAATGAAAAACAGGCACATATGATCCAGTGTGGGACACTGCATCGGTTCGGGCTGAACACTGTTTCCGCAACTCATGGAACCTCTCATGGGGGCTGTCCTGGCCGGCAGGGTCCTGCTGTGATGGAATGGAGCCGAGACTGATGGTTGGAACGCAACTGAGAACTGGAGAGCTGGAAGTTGGAACACAGCGCTGACCGTAATGACGTCACTGGCATGCTCGCGACGCGTTTCAGAGCATGCGCTCTAGGGAGATGCACACAGATGAGCTTGACAAAGGAGTGTGCAATGTGTGCATCTCCCTAGTGCGCATGCTCCGAAACACGCTGCGAGCATGCCAGTGACGTCATTACGGTCAGCGCTGTGTTCCAGCTACCAGCTGATGTAAGCACTATGCGTAAGCATGGTATTAACATTCACATCTACAGTGCATTCCTATGATGAGATCTGTGGAAGCAATGATGGCCCCGGAGTGTGTCAGTGCCTTAGCTTAGTGTTGGAGTCCTGCTGTCACAGACATTCAGAGGTTCAAGTCTGAACCACTACCAGGTCCTGCAGGAGCTGCTTATTGCTGTTCCTGTTTTAATACACCACTTACAGTGTTTTTCCTTTCAATAAATGATTTTATATCCACTTGTATTTTGCCTTTGAACATGTTAGAAATTATGACTACTCCAGGAAGAGTCAGTTTGTTAGTACAGCCCCTTCCTTACATGTCATAGCCCTCTCATCTTCTAGGAGTGTCTATTTACTGTCTGTGCTGGCCCAGCATCTCTGCCTCTCCTTACCTCCCTTCATAATCTTTTATATAGCACATAGGCATGCACACAGCGTGTGTCAGGTGTGCCTGGGCGCACCCTAATCACCCTGTGTGGAGCAGATTCCCCCTGTTTAGACCCTTGATATTTCACTAAAGTCTCCTAACGGGGACCCAAATAAAACTGTAAGAAGATAATTTAAAAAATAGAATCGTAAAAAATAAAATAATAGCAATAAAAAGTACTGACATCAATCTCTGCCCTACCGAAACCATCCACTGCTCTACTGACACTGTCAGTATATATATATTTACACGCACACACACATATGTGTTTGAGAGTTGGGGTGCACACCCTAATGCAATAGGCTGCGCACACCTATGAAATAGCTTCTGGGGAAAGAACAAAGGGGAATATTATAGAGCAGGAGTAGGCAACCTTGGCATTCCGGCTGTTGCAAAACTACATTCCAATGAGGCATTGCAAGACTGACCATGAGAGCCGCGGGCGGCCTGAGGATGAGAAGCGAGCGAGCAGGGCGGGCGAGCAGAGATGACATCATCACTCTTTGCCCGCCCCACATCACTGCTCTTCTGTCCTCACAGCCTGGCCTCTGCAGTGTCGGTGGTGTGGCGGGGAGCAGAGAAATGACATCATCTCTCACTGCCCCCCACATCACCTCTCTCCTGTAATGTAAGGAGGGACGCTCCGCTGGGGGCACCTGTGATGTAAGGAGGCACGCTCCACTGGGGGCACCTGTGATGTAAGGAGGGATGCTCCGCTAGGGGCACCTGTGATGTAAGGAGGAACACTCTGCTGGGGGCACTTGTGATGTAAGGAGACACTCTGTTGGGGGCACCTGTGATGTAAGGAGGCACTCCACTGGGTGCACCTATGTTTTAAGGAGGCACTCCGCTGGGGGCACCTGTGATGTAAGGAGGCACTCCACTGGGGCACCTGTGATGTAAGGAGGCACTCCGCTGGGGGCACCTGTGATGTAAGGAGGAACTCCACTGGGGGCACCTGATGAAAGGAGGAACTCCGCTGGGGGCACCTGTGATGTAAGGAGGAAATCCACCTGGGGGGCACCTGTGACATAAGGAGGAACTCCGCTGGGGGCACCTGATGGCATCTGGTAGCAGGCGACAGTGGCAAGTCACACGCTCAGGGCTCCCACTGATTTTGCATTATGGTGAGTTGAACTATTTCATTTTATATTACAATGTAATAATAGAAATAATGCACTTCAATCATCCTGACACCATAACAACCATGGTGTTGGGTGATTGAAGCGCTAACACCAGGTGATTGGAGTATCTTTATCTGCTGATTATTAAACTTTCTGGAATACACATATTGCTATTGTGGTGTATGATCTGGGCTTGCTGTCCCTCCATCCCTTTCTTTCCTTCCTTCTCTTCTCTCTTCTTCCCTCCCTGTCTCTTTCTTTCTTCCTTTCTCCATCCCTCATTCATCTCAGACTCGAACCACACTCTTAAGCCATGCCCCTTTAAGCCACACCCGCTGTTTCATTTTACCACACCCCACTTTCGCCGCGGCGCGCTAAGCACGCCACATTTCTTCAGGCTGGAGCCCCCGGTCTTTTTCCCACCTAGCAACGTTCCTGGTGTGGGGTCAGGCTCAGAGACCAGTAGCTATAGCAGTTGAGAGACTTTCACTGACCAGCAGGATAAATACACAAGCAAATTATCCTGCCAGATGATGCAGGCTCATCTGGGGTGTGAAGTCAAAACACTAACCAATATTCCCCAGAGCTCCTGATGGTGGAGATGGGTTTTGCTGCATGTTAGCAACAGATTGCAGTCCTCAGAATCGGTCATCAGGAGGTGAGTAAGCCAGGGTCCACTAGCAGATATAGCAGTTAGGGATCAAGCAGAAGCATAGTCAGTAAATAAGCCAAAGGTCGGTAACATGTGGTTGCAGGTTGGGATCAAACAGAAGCGTAGTCGAGGAACAAGATCAGTAACGAGTGGTAGAGGAGATACAGATGGCAGCAAGAGTGACAAGAGCGAGAGTTTAGCTGGAGAGAGCTCAATAATCTGGCAAACAGGAAGTGCAAAGAAGCAAAGGGTTCAAAGTTCAAGAGAAACAAAGCTCAAGGCAAGATCATTCAAGGAATTGTCCAGGGAGCAGTCCAGCATCCCAGGTGGCTCAGCAAGAAGTGATATTGCCAGACGCAGCAGAGGTTGCAGGCTCAGACCCAGGTCCTGACACAATGGCATGATGAGATGTGCAGTTTCAATACAGCTGGGATACCCAGGTTACCTACCCCTGCTTTTGAGTGCCATTTGGGAGACAGCTCTGGGTTTGCTGCATCCAGAAGGATGGCACCCAAGAGCAGTCTGAAGGCTTTTAGACGGGGTGACTACACAAGGGAGGCTTTTATAGATAAATAACATAAACATAACAAAAATAAAATCTGTTTAATGCACATGTTGAAATATATTATCTAGCAGGGTCCCCTTAGTATACTGTATATACACTATACCAAAAGTACTGGGACACCTGCCTTTACACGCATACAAACTTTAATGGCATCCAGCTTCAACTCTTCTGGTTAGGCTGTCCACAAGGTTTAGGAGTATGTCCATGGGAATGTTTGACCATTCTTCCAATAACGCATTTGTGAGGTCAGGCAGATGTGGATGAGAAGGCCTGGCTCACAGTCTCTGCTCAAATTCATCCCAAAGGTGTTCTATCGGGTTGAGGTCAGGACTCTGTGCAGGCCAGTCAAGTCAAACTCGCTCATCCATGTCTTTATGGACCTTGCTTTGTGCACTGGTCCAAATCATTTGGTGGAGGGGGTATTTTAGTGTGGGGTTGTTTTTCGGGGGTTGGGCTTGGCCCCTTAGTTTCAGTGAAGTAAACTCTTAAGGCGTCAGCATCCCATGACATTTTGGACAATTTTATGCTCCCAACTTTGTGGGAATAGTTTGGGGATGGCCGCTTACTGTCCCAACATGACTGCTCACCAGTGCACAAACAAGGTCTATAAAGACATGGATGAGCGAGTTTGGAGTGGAGGAACTTGACTGGCCTACACAGAATCCTGACCTAAACCAAATAGAACACCTTTGGGATGAATTAGAGCGGAGACTACGAGCCAGGCCTTCTCGTCCACATCAGTGCCTGACCTTACAAATGCGCTTCAGAAAACATTTCCATAGACACACGCCTAAACCTTGTGGACAGCCTTCCCAAAAGATTTGAATCTGTTATAGCTGCAAAGGGTGGGTCAATTAAATATTGAACCCTACAGACTAAGACTGGGATGCCAGTAAAATTCATGTGCATGTAAAGGAAGGCATCCCAATACTTTTGGTCATATAGCTTATGTTTTAAAAGGAATTCACCCATATACCATATATACAAACTCACCTGCCCTTTAGCGCGCCACAATGAAGAGATGTTGGCCAAAAATAGTGCAGATATGTTGTCACAAGCTGAGTGTCTATTGAAAGTACTGTAAATGCCTTAACTCAGTGGGCATTAATGCATTGAAAAGACGCATACGAACATGTGCATTAGTGTGAAGGGAAGCTAAATTACAAAATTTGTTTTGTAGTAGTAATCATAAATGTTATACTACTTTATGAAGATGGATACAAGAAGAAAAGTCCTATGGAAGAGTTTTTAGGATATGACATCGAGCTTGTACATTTGTTAAAATTGTATGCACTAGAGTGTAAATGCACAGTGCTATGTGCAGAATACCCCAGAGTATAACAACTTCCAATCATGGCAGGGTTATTTCTCAAGCCTAGGCATTGTGATAACTGCAAATCTTATAACATTTTTAAGCTTTAATTTGGCAAAATATGAAAGAACACAGGAAAATAATAAGCAGAGTAGAATGTTATCAATGAATGGGTCGTATTATTTTCCAAACTCATTGCCTAAGGTATAAGAATGCAAGGATCTGCCAAGTCTTAATGTTCATATTGCAAAATATGGGGAATTCTAAGGTCCTTATTTGGAATATAATGGGCAAGGGCAAGATAAACGCAACCATCTATAAGTTCTATTGTCTCTTTGTTGTGACCATTAAAATGCAAAAATCGGAACATTCCACACTGAGCTAGAATTGCGTTCAGTTCCCCATAATGATATTTTATGCATTGAGGTGGCAGAAAATTGTTCTGTAAAGTATTCTGTAGGCACTGGGGTCACGAACAATGGTATTAACATATTTTTTTTTCTAATACATAAGCATGCGGAAAGCCACCCGCGTGGAAAAATACTTCTACTTAAAGCTGAACTCCAGGCACACAGCTAAATACACAGTTGACATACATATAAGGGAGCTGTTTTGCCTGCCAAAGAATTTGTAAGTCTGCCCATCAAACCCTGATTTACATTGGTCTGCCCCACTGCACAGCCCTGTCTAGCAAGCGAGGGGACCTGGCCGTTCTCTGCTGCAGGTTCACTTTCATTTACAGGTCTCCTCCCCACTCTGTGGCTGCTGTGTGAGAAAATGGGGAGCTCTCTACCCCCATCCTGTGACTGAAGTAAAAGGAGAAGGGGCACCATGACAAGCTTGTCTCTGTTTCTTTTCTCTTTCTTCCTATCAGCGTGCTTCTTGCAATACGACACACCTGATTGGCTTTTCGTCCTTCACTTCTCTGAGCTTTGCTGTACAGTAAATGACAGGAGCTTCATAACAAGTCATATTTAGGTACTTACCCTGCTTGAAGATAAAAAATACAGTTAATGATTAGTGTTGAGCGAACCCGGACTGTAACGTTCGGGTCCGTACCGAACTTTCGGGTGTCCGTGGCACATTTCAAAAATCGTTCGGGTTCGGTCCGGGGTTCTGCTATTTTACTGTGGGCTTTCAAGCCATGCCTGGGCTTGCAATGTCAGGCCCAAGCGAGTTGTGATTAGTAATTGACATAAAAAATAGAAGTTCGTCCCATTCATGGATTTATACTGAACAATACTTCGAGGACAGTAAATGACATGTCGTTTCGAGTCTCTTCACTTCCTGCTTTTCGGTTAGTCCACACAGCATAACGTTCTTCGTGCGACTATCCTTCTTTCTCTTTTCTTTGTCTCTGTTCGAACAGTACCACGGGGAAGAGGAAAATGAAGTCAGTGTCCTACCCCCATCTCTCGAGGGGTAAAAGAGTGTGTCGTCGGTGTCTCACCCCTCC
>BLSH010012343.1:134712-162866 GCA_018402905.1 Glandirana rugosa
CTACTCCACTACCACCGCCACTTCCACCTACACTGCCACGGTCACGGCCTAGTCAACCTCTAGGCTCCTACTCCACATCCATCCCCCTTCCCATTTTTTTATTTGATTTTAATTTATTTTCCCTATCCCCATTTATTTGTAGGGCACTTGCCCTAGTTTGAAGATGATTTTAGAACAGTTATATGGCTTCTACCGTTAATTAATACTTTTCAGACACAGTTTGAAGATGAACCACATTCATCTCCATTTTTGCATTTTTTATGTTTTTATTTTTTTAAAAATATTTAAAGTTATTTCCCTGTCCCCATTTTTTTGTAGGGCGCTTGCCCTACCCTTACCCCCATTTTACTTCCTTTTGCAGCCCTCTGGGGCTTTCCAGGACTTTCCTACAGCCATTTTTGTGCCTAAAAGTTCGGGTCCCCATTGATTTCAATGGGGTTCGTTGTCCGTGCGATCGTTCGGGTTCCGTCCGGACCCGGACCCGGACTTTGTCCCGAAGTTCGGACGGACCAGCAGAACCCGAACTTCCAGGTGTTCGCTCAACTCTATTAATGATGTGTTAATGATTACTGGGTTTTCATTAATGTGTGGCTTTTGTATCTGTCTGTAGTTCAGCTTTAAAGGTAAAGTCCAGTTTTGCAAAACGAAAAATTGTATAACAATTATGTATATGGCACCTGTGCCATTTTGTATTTATTATATTACAGAATTGCTCTCCGTTTCAGTCTGCAGTAACCCAGCATCATTCAACCTGGGAGACTGAGGACATCCTGGGAGTGCAGGGCATTATGGACCCATTCCATTGATGGGCATCACCACAATGCCCTGGATTCTCAATGTAATGATAAAGAGATGATAAAGAGATATACATAATAACACTGGGTACCACTGAGAACCACCAAGCATCAGAAAAGAGTCAGAAAAGAGAAAGGGGACCTTTCACATAATGTGACCAGTCTGAAGACAACTGAAAAGGGTGTATATATTGTATATAAAGCATAAAATAAATGATGTGGGAAGCAGGGTACAAGGAGGGAAAATCTGGATTTTGGAGTTGGGCTTTGCAGTTTTATGAATTATAAAACAGCCAAAACAAATAAGCCTGAAAAAGTAAACTGGAAATACTGACCCTTCACGTTGCCCGTGCTGCTGAATGCTGCTCCGTTCAAGGGGAATGCTCCTCCAAATTCTGCCAGGACATCAACCTTTTGAGTTGGGCAGCTCTGGCATAAAAAAACTTCACCCTGCTTCGACCAAGATGGCCGTCTCCACACACAACTGCAGAGCAATGGTGAAAAGATCAGATAAAGGGAGGTCACAGGCAAGACTGGTGATGATGACTAGTCCTGTGTCTTTTTTTGGACGTAGCTTCCACAGTTTAGATTGTTAAATAGATTTAAAAAAACAACCACACCTAGGGGATTTACCCGATTCCGCACGCTGTCCAGCTCCATCATTCCCCTCCACAAGCTCTGGTGTATGGTTGGAGCATTAGGGACATTAACCCTGGATTGTACGTTAAGGAAGCTGTAGTGTATTGGGTGGATTGTGTCTCCACCTATGTTACCCTATGATCTCAGCTAAGGTTCATACAGCTCAATTTTTTGCATAGGGTTTATTATACCCCTCAGGATTTATCTAGTATCTACCCACAGGCTGACCCAATGTGTACGAGGTGTACTGCTTCCACTGGTACTTTTATGTAAATGGTATGGTCCGGTGATGTACTTAGTCCCTTCTGGGAGTCGGTGAAACAAGCCCTTAGACAGTAATGTGATCTACCACTGACCCTTGAACCACTATTCTTTTGTTGGGCCATATAGAGGATGTGGAGGTGGATTGGTATACTAAGCTCTTTCTCACCCATGTCCTGTTTTATGCAAGAAGGTAGATCTTATTATGTTGGAAGTCTCCTACGCCTCCAATGACGGCTATGGGGAGGAAGACCATTAATTGGATCCTCCCCATCTATAAAATCACCTATGAAAGCAGCAATTGTTCCTAGAAATTTGACAAGGTGAGGTCATATGGACAGTATGCTTTAGATGGAGTTTGAGAGCTTGTTGTTATTATTATTATTATAATACAGAGTTTATATAGTGCCAACAGTTTGCGCAGCACTTTACAACTTGAGGGTAGACAGTACAAATACAATACACTTTAATACAGTAGGAATCAGAGGACCCTGCTCGTTAGAGCCTTCTTCTTTCTCTATATTTGTTTTCCTCCCCTTCCCTTAACTTGCCTGTTCTCTCTCCCCTTACTGTCTTTCCAAGCCTTTTTGAGTCTCCCCCTTTCTCCCCTCTCCTTAAACTATATTGCAATAGTGTTGTATCTGCCTATAGTAATACTTGCCCTCATTTCTAAGTATCTTCATAAGTGAACATAGCAGAATACTATCCTCCTAATTGATCTCTGCCCGAATATGTTTTGTTGGTTAAGATGGATCCGATTTGTATAAGTGATATAGCCTGTATGATATGTCACTGTGCCATTTGTAACCATTTTTATATTTTTCTCTTTCTTTGTATTACCATGAGTTGTATTGTTTCTGTTAAAAAAAGGGAAGCTGGAGTGCAGCCGGAGACGGTCGCTGCTTACAGATCCTTTGTGGGGGGCAGTCGCAGCACTGCAGGGAGTCTTCTAGATATAGAAGTAAATTATTATTATTATTATTATTATAATACAGCATTTATATAGCGCCAACAGTTTGCGCATCGTTTTACAATATAAAGACAGACAATGCAGTAACAGTACAATGCAAAACAAGAGGGTTAGATGAGCCCTGCTCTTGCGAGCTTACAATCTAAGACAGAGGGGCTGGTGAAACAAAAGGTAGGGACTGTGAGGTATGAATTGATTAGGGGAGTAGAAGATTTGAGTGTTAGCTGGAGGCAGGATAGGCCTCCCTGAAGAGATGAGTTTTCAGGGATTGCGTAGGAGATAGGCGGACAGATTGGAGTAGAGAGTTCCAGAGGATGGGAGAGGCTCTAGAGATGAGCATGGGAGGAGGAGACAATAGAGATAGAGAGCAGAAGGTCTTGGTTGGAGTGGAGAGGACGGTTTGGGTGATATTTGGAGATAAGATTGGTGATGTAGCTTGGGGCAGAATTGTGAATGACTTTGTATGTTATTGTTAGTTTTTTTAATTTTATTCCTTGGGCAATGGGAAGCCAGTGGAGGGATTGGCAGAGAGGAGTGGTGGACACTGAACGGTTGGTAAGGTGGATGAGTCTGGCAGCGGCATCCTTGATAGACTGAAGTGGGGATAGCTTGCAGAGAGGTAGGCCTATTAGGGGGGAGTTACAATAGTCAAGACGAGAGATAACAAGTGAATAAGTTGCTTAGTGGTGTCAACGGTTAAAAAAGGGCGTATTTTGGAGATGTTTTGGAGGTGAAGTCTGCACGACTTGGATACTGATTGGATTTGGGGCTGAAAGGACAGGTCAGAGTCTAGGATTACACCTAGTACCTTGGCATGAGGTTAGTTGTATTATTGATCTTGATGGAGAAGTCGGGGGGGGGGGAGGTAAGAGCTGGAGGAAAAATTATGAGCTCAGTTTTAAAAAGATTGAGCTTGAGGAACTCTTGTGACATCACTGTTGATATGTCAGTTAGTAAGTTAGTAATGAGAGAGGAGACTGGAGGAGTGAGGTGAGGAGTAGAGAGATAGATTTGTGTGTCATCAGCATAGATGTGCTATTGGAAGCAATGGGAGTTTATTAACAGACCAAGGGAGTAGGTATAAATGGAGAAGAGAAGGGGTCAGAGGACAGAACCTTGAGGTACCCCTACAGAAAGAGGAAGTGGAGAGGAGGAAACAGAGTTATAGGTCACACTGAAGGAGCGCTGTGATAGGTAGGAGGAGAGCCAGGAGAGAGCAGTCTTGAAGGCCAAGAGAGTGGAGCTTTTTGAGGAGGAGGGGATGATCAACAGTATCAAAGGCTGCAGAGAGGTTGAGTAGTATGAGTATGGAGTAGTAGCCATTGGTTTTAGCAGTTAGTAGGTCATTAGTGAGTTTCAGTAGGGCAGTTTCAGTGGAGTGTAGCAAGCAAAAGCCAGACTGTAAGGGGTTGAGAAGGTTGTTGTCAGTGAGGTAGGAACTAAGACGTTGTAGACTAGGCATTCTTAAAGTTTTGACGTAAACAGGAGCAAGGAGATGGGTCTTAAGTTGTTCAGGCTGGTGGGATCCAGTGAGTGCTTTTTAAGTATGAGGGTGATGAGGGCAGGTTTTAGAGGGGAGGGAAAGGTGCCAGTAGAGAGGGGGAGATTGAAGATGAGAGTGGGGGAGCTTAGGATAGAAGAAGAGGATGACTGTAGTAGATGTGAGGGAACAGGATCCAGGGGATAGGTGGTAAGGCGAGCTTCTAAGAAAACTTCAGAGACCTCTTCAGTAGTAGCAAGGTCAAAAGAGGAAAGTTTTGAGAGCGGATTTGTACAGGGTATGTTAAGAGGGTTATATGTCTGTGCAGTGGAGATGTCCGCACGAATTGCATCAATCTTGTAAGTAAAGTAAGTATTTACTCCTTAATTCTGTGCCCATGAACTAAATGAGCAAATAACTCTTGCGGTGTGGAGGCCCAACTGCAAGGTGGTATTGTTTAACCACTTCCCGACTGCCCCCACAGATATACTGTGGCAAAACAGCTGCTCTTTGTCAGATCATGTATTTAGTATGTGATCTGGCACTTCTAGGTCTGGGGCACACGCACATGCGCTGCAGGCGACCCGCTGTGATCACACACAGCTGGAGCCCAGCAGTGGGTACTGCGGACTTGAGGTCCATCGGCACCCACAGATTATACACAGGCAGAAGGGCGATCTGTCTATGTAAACAGGTGTGATCACCATTCTGTCAGTAGGGAAGGTATTGATCCTGTATTCCTGCAAAGCAGGGAAATGGATCGATGCCTTCCCATAGCACAAGCAACTCCCTCACAGTGGGAAAGCACAGGATATGCATACATTTAACCCTTTGATTTCCCCTGATGTTAAAAACCACAAAGGTGATAAAATGCCACCAAAAGAAAGCTCTATTTCTGGGAACAAGGGACATGAATTTTATTTGGGTACACTGTGGCACAATCGCGCAATTGTCAGTTAACCACTTTATCCCCGGCAGGATTTACCCCTTTAATGACCAGGCCCTTTTTTTGCAATACGACACTGTGTCACTTTAACGGACAATTGTGTGGTTGTGCGACGTTGTACCCAAACAAAATTGATGTCCTTTTTTCCCACAAATAGAGCTTTCTTTTGGGGGTATTTGTTTATATTTTTTGCGCTAGAAACAAAAAAAAGAGCAACAATTTTGAAAAAAAACAATATTTTTTACTTCAGCTATAAAACATATCCAATAAAAATAATAAAAAAAAAAGTTAGGCCAATATGTATTCTGCTACATATTTTTGGTAAAAAAATCCCAATTAGCGTATATTGATTGGTTTGCGCAAAAGTTATAGCGTCTGCAAACTATGGAATAGATTTATGGACTTTTTCATTTTCTTTAAACTTTTTACTAGTAATGATGAGGATCAGTGATTTTTAGGGGACTGCGACATTGGACTCTGCCACTTTTTGGGGACCAGTAACTCCAATACAGTGATCAGTGCTAAAAAAAATGCACTGACACTGTATAAATGGCACTGGCAGGGAAGGGGTTAACATCAGGGGCAATCAAAGGGTTAAATGTGTTCCCTATGTGTGCTTTCTAACTGTGCAGGGGATGCTGACACTAGACAAAGAGAGAGATCTGTGTTCTTGATTAGTAGGAATCATAGGTCTCTCTCTTCTTCTATGACAGTACGATGGTCTTGTTTACATTTCTGTAATTCCCCCGAACGATCGCGGGTAGCCGGCAGCCGCAAGACCTGCTGATTGGCTCCCACTGTGTCCAATCAGAGTGGGATCGGGTCGCCCCAGACCAGGAAGCACAAACAACGTACAGGTACGTTGTTTCGCACAGCCGGGCCGCCCTGCTGCAGCATACGTGCGGTGGCCGGTCCAGAAGTAGTTAAAGTAACGCAGTGCCGTATCACAAAAAATGGTCTGGCCATGAAGGGGGGCAAATTTTCCAGAGGTCAAGTGGTTAATTTTCCTGGAGTCGGACCACAAGTGTCAACTATAATTTTTGTCAGCAATGACATCCTATATATATATATATATATTTCATTTACTTTTGGTTTCTTTTAAAGGGGTTCTAAACCTCATGGTTTTTCACCTTAATACATTCTATGCATTAAGGTGAAAACCTTTTCTGTTCAGCTGCCCCCCAGAGCCCCCCTTTTACTTACCTGAGTCCGATCGTTCCCACTCCGGGGTCCAGCCTAGAAGCTCCAGCCGCGGGCTCCGATCCTCATTGGATAGATTGGAAGCAGGGGAGCCATTGGCTCCCGCTGCTGTCAATCAAGTCTAGTGATGTGGGAGCCGGGGGCAGGGTTGAGTCCTGCTGTCTGTGTCAATGGTGACGCACGAGTGACCCCAGGGAAAGCGTTTCTCCGATGGGGCACTTGAGGAGAGGAGGAGCCAGGAGTCCCGCTGGGGGACCCCAGAAGTGGAGGATCAGGACCACTCTGTGCAAAACCTCTGCATAGAGGAGGTAAGTATGACATGTTTGTTATTTTAAAAAAAAACAACCTTTAGTATCGCTTTACAGCCTGATGATGCTGAATTGATGTATTTATCTAAATCATATCTATATAAAATGGATGAGCATATGGTAAGCATCTGTGTTGATTATATGCAAGTGTGTTTGTTTTGGTGTACAGCTGTATACAGTTTGTATATCAACTAAAATGTCATAGCAGATTTCCATCATTATTTCGCGGAAAAGCATAATTGTTCTGGCAAGTTTTATTCAATATTCTATTTAAACTGATGTTCTATATAATGTTTAAAACCATTTAATACAGAGATCATCCTGGAATGCTTTCAAATAAGCAAGCCTACTGAGCCAGATGGTCCTCTCTCTGCTAAAGGAACCTGACAAGGGTTCTAAATGTCGCACCTTCCAAAACTACAGTAAAAATAAGCCTGTCAAATTCAATTAAAATCCTAAGATAAAACTGCCAATGTTAAAATACTCAGTAGTTTCAGAAATTCTGGAAACTAACGTTACATACAGATTTTCTCTAAAATGCTGAGCTTGGCCCCAAAACTCTCAAAGTTCCTCAATGGCCTGTCACTGTGATGAGTGGATTTGTTGACTCATGATGAGGCTTCAGTGGTAGGATGGGGTGATGACAAGCTTGACTTTTAAGAGGAAGGTCAAGATTGGCCAATGTTAAAATGATAAGTTGATCCAGAAATGCAGGAAGCTAAAGTTACATACAGATCTGAGCATTCCCTGTAAAAAGTTGAGCATGGCACCCAAACCTCCCTATTAGTCCTTTACTGTGATAGGTGGAATTATTGACCCATGATGATGCTTCAGTGACCAAATGGGGCAATGACTTTTAAAAGGAAAGTCAAGATTGGCCAATGATAAAATAACCAGTAGATCTAGAAATGCAGGAAGCTAAAGTTACATACAAATCTGAACATTCCCTGTAAAAAGTTGAGCATGGCACCCAAACCTCCCTATTGGCCCTTTACCGTGATGGGTGGAGTTATTGACCCATGATGATGCTTCAGTGACCAAATGGGGAGATGACTTTTAAAAGGAAAGTCAAGATTGGCCAATGATAAAATAACCAGTAGATCTAGAAATGCAGGAAGATAAAGTTACTTACAGATCGGTACTTTCCATGTAAATAGTTGAGCTTGGCCTCAAAGCACCCAAACCTCCTTATTGGTCATTCCTGTGATGGGTTGGCCAATGATGAGGATTCAGTGGCAGGATTGGGTAATGCCAAGCTTGACTTTTAAAGGGAAAGTCAAGATTATCATATAACATCAGCTACTGATGGATCTACCAATTGCTTGGTATGAATTGACCAGGTCTGTGACAGGTTCAAATTTAGAGAATACATTGAGAATAGATTCATCATTTATTCACTTTCCCAAAACATTCCATTTCCAAGATCCTCCTATTGTATTTACAAGTAATATTATTCTCAAGTTAATCACGATTGCTCCTAATAAGATAAACCCTTTTCTCTTTAACATGATAATGAACTTGGTTGTTACATTAAAGTGGAGCTGCTTTTCATAACAACCCATTAAGCACACAATTCTCTCATATCATTATTCTTCAGTTTTCTGGTGATTTGAAACACAATAAAAGTGATGAAGACACGCTGTGCCGATGCCATACAGTAAGCGTTAATGAAAGCTGACTTTGATTACTAAAAATATTATCATAACCATGACAGATTCCTAGATAGCTCCAAATGAATCCAATCAAAGAACGCCAAGCGTAATAATCACCTACTTCTTCTTCTGCAGAGGGTGTGTAATAAGGTTCAATATTTCAGGCTGACAATTTATATTTACCACAGACAGACACATCATTGTATTCAAGAACTCTTCAACAGCTATAACATAATAGTAATAATTGGAGAGAACATTTCTAAATGAGGTCAAAAGTGTTGTGTGCTCACAGCACAGAGGGTGATGGCAGCAGGGCGCCAACGTGGATCCCGTCAGGTCTCTTGTTTTCTTTCAACAAGGAGATTCCCTAAGCCATTTACATTTAAACTAGGCCTGAGCAGTAACTACAAATAAAATATACTGTATAAAAATATATTTGCAGAAAGTAAAGTAACGTTTTTTGAAAAACAGTTATGGTTGACGGGTTCCTCAGGCCTTCAAGAGTCAAACATGTGAAGAATTAAAAAAAAAGCCACTGGCTTACAGTGAATCTAGGTGATCTAAATTTCAGCTTGGGCCAAAAGCTAAATAAGTGGACCCCCTACAGTCCTTCTTCTGATCCAGGTTGAATGGTCCTCTTCTAGGCTGAATGTGTCCCAATGCTCACTCCCTATAAGCACAGAGTATGAAGGCTCTGCCCACCACTCCTGCAGCATTTAGCAGTTGTCCCCTGCCCAAGGAAGAAGAGGGTGAAAAGGACATGTGATATCAATGGATCCAAAGAAACCGAAAAAAAGATTTGTATAAAGATTTTTTGGGGTAAAGGTTGCATGGAATGCTACAGTGGGAGAGGAGGAGGACCCAAACCCATATTTTGGAGGCAAGCACTACTCTTGCCAGGCTGAAAGAAATAGAAAGGGGCTGAAATTTAAAGTGGATGTAAACCCTCACATATACCCAGTTAGATGAAACAAATCTCCCTACATACGTTTTACATCTTCTGTCTTCATCTGTATATAATCTTTAGAAAGTGCTCTTCGTGTTAGAAGTTTTTCTCTTCCTGATTTGCATTGCACGAAGCTTGGGCATACAGCCAAGACAGCTGATTGGAGGAAAGGCACACACCCCCTCTCCTCATAGGTAGAGACTCTCAGCTCCCTTCTTTGTATAGTTGAGCACTGTGCTAATCTATTTATATCTCCCTCCCCAACACCAAACTCTGGCTGCTTTTACCTCATGTGACGGAGAACTTGTCAGGCTGATAACAGAAGAATGGAACAAGAGACAGCTATGGGACTCAGTGCTTTAAAGAGAGATAATAAAACACTAATAAAATACTTAAAAAAATAATAATATAAAACAAACAAATAAAACACTGCAGATCTATGTGCCCAGCTCAAATTGCATGAATCGGGTTTACATCCACTTTAAGCACTGAAAAGGAAATCACAATTATGACCATGGAAAATATTAATTCGAGCAGCTACTATAACATTGGTGCTCTGCATTTTAAGAGCAAAAATTAAATTTATTGCAACTTACCAGTCCTAACATGGTAGATGCAGTCATTTTCTTTTTTTTGGGGATATCTTTATTTTATCTTATCTACACCTGGTGATCCTACCAGGAGCACACTTCCTGTATTAGGGAGATAATATTCACTGACTGTACTGTTTCTGTAGAGGGGCAACATTGTAACCCTAAGACAGTAAGTGCGTTGGGACTAGAGATGAGCTGCAGGTTCAGATTAAACATGAGTTCAGCCCGAAACCAGCTTGTCCACAGCTCACTGAATGTTAGTTCACCCTCCACCTAAAGTTTGTTTACAGCATCTGTTATTTAATGGCCATAGTAATGCCACTGCTAAATGACATGGCAGATCCCGGAGCTGCTGGAATATAAACAACAGCATTGGAGGTCCTGGGTCTTGCCACTGGTAGCTACACCTCTGTCCCCCTTGCAAGGCAACTTGGCCCCATGGTTACAGGAACAATGGCCTCATTCCCCCATTTTGTCCCCCAAAAGGAATGTAGGGTCTGAGGGGGGCTTATCTGAATCTGGAAGCCTCCTTCAAAATTAGGAGGACCCTGGATATCTAGCCCCCTTCCATACATGAATCAGTACATACATAGTACCCATTATTACTCACTCACAAGCAAACAAAAAACTGTGATGTAAATCCGATGTCAATCACTTCATTCAGCAATGTACATCCACATCCATCACAGTGAGTGACACCCAACAATGTTTAGTCATCCCTACAATAATATTGTTCAATCGCTATACCTGTCTCAAATGATAGCCTCCCAGTGCTGCTGAAGTATTAACACAGTGATGAGGATCCCAGCTGACATCATTGGCCAAATATAGTATTCTAAAAACGTAATCAATATCAAGAGAAGTGGAGCGCAATAATATATAAAAATTTAATAATGTCCATATAAACTCTAAAAGTACTTTTGCCACTTCAGGTAATAAACTTAGATGCAGGTGTTGGACTCCGGCAGCATGAACATTCCCAGGTGGCATATGCAAGGCAAAGAAGAGACTAATAGTGCTCTCTGCTTTTAAAATAATTTCACTAAAGATAGTCAATGAAAACACAACTGCAGCACTTGGCTATATGCATAAGCACAAACTGTTCCGATGAGCCGATCTGAAGATAGCCACGGGTGATGTTCCGATCGTAGCCCTCCTTCTGTATGTGTTACATTCAATACGGTACTTTGTCAGGGGCCCGGGGTAATGCGGATGAGGTAGGGGCGTTAGGGGGAAAAGCGTGTTGTGACCAACATGTTTGTTGAGGTGAATGGCCACAGTGTGTATCGGTGGGGGATAATACACCTTGGTGCTTCTGAATATTCCATATATTACCCAGAGATCTCAGTGTTTAATGGACTCTTCTGTTACTCTCTGTATTCACTTTTAGAGTTTATATGCACGCTATTAGATTTTGAAAACCTCAAGGCCACTGGATATGCGAAATTGCTACATGATGATGTGTTTGCCTCTTTATGCACTGAAGCTGGCATGTTCCCTGAGTTTTTCCAGCAAGATGGTGCACCACCACATTATGGGTGTCAGGTCCGAGCATTCCTAGATGAACAGTTTCCTGGAAAGTGGATTGGTCGTCGTGGGCCAGTTGAATGGCCCCCAAGGTCTCCCGATCTGACCCCCTTAGACTTTTATCTTTGGGGTCATCTGAAGGCAATTGTCTATACTGTGAAGATACGAGATGTGCAGCACCTGAAACTATGGATACTGGATGCCTGTGCTAGCATTTCTCCTGCGGTGTTGCTATCAGTGTGTGAAGAGTGGGAGAAGAGGGTTGCATTGACAATCCAACACAATGGGCAGCACATTGAACACATTTTATAAGTGGTCAGAAACTTGTAAATAACTCATGAAAGAATAAAGTTACCAAGCACACCATTGTTTTTCTTGTGAAATTCCCAATAAGTTTGATGTGTCACATGACCCTCTTCCTATTGAAAAAACAAAAGTTGGATTCAAAATGGCGACTTCAAAATGGCCGCCATGGTCACCACCCATGTTGAAAAGTTTCCCCCCTCACATATACTAATGTGCCACAAACAGGAAGCTAATATCACCAACCATTCCCATTTTATTAAGGTGTATCCAGAGCAGGGCCCTCCTATTCCTTCTGTATTGAACTGTATTGTAATTGTACTGTGTCCCTTCTTTATTGTAAAGCGCTGCGCAAACTGTTGGCGCTATATAAATCCTGTATAATAATAATAATAATAATATAAATGGCCCACCCTGTATTATTGCATTGCACTTTTCTTGATATTTATTGACCAAATAAAGTCATGGCCAGATTTGTATTCTGACAATACCAGGATTCCCAGTGCTGTTGCTATCCAGCAGTGCTGGGGATCTGTCATGTAATTTAGCAGTAGTATTGCTATGGCTGCTAGCAGACTTCCATCCGGTTTGTTTCAGGTGGGTGAATTTTATCCTTTTTTTTTGCTTTTATACAGTGCCCAGCTACCCATCCCCTTTTTAAAATAAAAGCTTGCAAGTTGGCCTTGAAAAAGGCTACAAAAAAAAACTGGGTTCAGCTCCCATGCACTTTAATGGGGTTTGGAGCTATGTTTGGTTTTCCTGGATATTTTGCTGAGTTCTCCGAATCTCCTGCGAACCAAATTTTGCCTAGTTTACTTATCTCTATTTGGGACTATAAAACAGGTCTCCTTCTCCTCACCTCTATAACACTGGGATATGTGCTTTCATGTACTCAGAGATAGCTGGGAACAATGTAAGAATAATAAGGGAATGCGTCAAAGGCAGAGAACACTTGTAGATATCAGCTTACAAGATTTCTGGCAGGATCAGCATCAATAATAACAGATCAAAAAGGAAGCACATAGGAGAAGATAATTGTTAGGATTTATATACACCTTAAATTGTAAAGTTGAATTCCAGGTATAAACTATTTTGCATGGTTGTATTGATCTATCTTGGACCAATGTAAGTATGCATGTGCATACCATAGCCAATCCCCGTGAAAGCTGGAAATCTCTGTACTAGTCACTGCTACTACAAAGATTGCCAATAGCTTCTGGGTCCTGTGTTGAGTATCTGCAATGCTGCTTATTGAACACAGGAGGCTGCACTCTTGGCATTGGCACCATTCAGAGAAAACTTTGCATTTTATCAATGAATGGATAAGGTGGAGAGGTAGGGGGATAACTTCATAGTCCCCATCTCATCCAAACAGGAAATGCTTTTTGCACTTGTTTTGCACTTTGTATTCATTGGTATGTATTGATTGATATACAGTATTATTGATATCAGTGGTGGCCCATCCATAAAGGGCACATGATTAGAGCCTGAGGCTCCAATTGGCTTCAAAAAAGTCCACCCAGTTGTGTGACAATAGAGAATTAATATTAGCTATTGTCTTCCTGATTCTCCTCCTGGCCAATCAGGAAGGGGGTCCTGAGACCCGATTGGACAGGGAGTCTTAGGCCTCCCGGCCAATCGGATCTCAGGACCCACTTCCTATTTGGCCTGGGAGGAGAAGCAATGTCTGTTCGGCTGGGAAGAGAAACCCCGGCTCTTCCCTTGGCTTGAGCGAGGAGCAGCAGCCCTACCCCTTGTCCTCGATCCTCATCATCTCCTAAGATAAAGCTCGCTTTCCCGTCTGTCTCCAGAGCGAGAGGGGGGGTGGTAGGGGTTGCAGTTGTGTGGGTGAGGGGGGAGATTTGTTTGCCCCCCACCCCCCCAAAATATTGAGCACCAGCCGCCACTGATTGATATGCAAAGTGTTCTCTGAATGGTGCTGGTGCTAGGCAAGCAAGTTTATGTGTTCCTTAAGCAGCAGGGAAGCATGGGACCTAGAATCTAGTGGCAATCTCTAGGGTATCAGTGTCTCTTTCAATGATTTCCAGCTTCCATGGAGATCGGCCAGGTATGGAATATGCATATTACACTGTTCCAAGCTGGACCAATATAACTATGTAAAATAGTCCATACCTAGATTTCAGCTTTAAGCCTTTTGGAGCAGGGATTGATGTAAATGATTCAATGCTGAAGTGCTGAATAAAATGTTGGCACTGTATAAATAAATGACTTTTGGTTCTTTTGTAGAACATAGTTTAATTGGGAACTTTTTACAAAGGTGATACATACACAGTTGCTTTCCTCTTCATCTGAAACACCATGCATCTTGTCTATTCATCCATATTTTAAACAAAGCAGAAAGGTCTCAATCCCTCAGTGTCACTCTTTATTAAAGAGCACAAATCATTTATTTTCCTAATTCAATCAGAATTCATATCATAGTTCAAAAGTCAATGTTGCTCTCTCAGATGGAAGATTACATGTGAGCGATGCAGATAGGTCTCTGTTGCCAAACATATTACACTGTGAATTATATTTGCATCTCATTTGTTAAACACACATGTTTACATAACCTTTAAAAAATATATTAAGACTGGTTTCTCCAGGAATCTGAACCAGCAAACGACAAGGATGGCTAAATTAAGATATGAAACTACATATTTACACCGAATTTAACTGAAGCATCATGATTTTATAAATGCAGCTTAATGGAGCACCATTATTTTTATTAATTTAATATTTGTTATTTATATTAAATAGCTTTAAAGAAGGGCTGTGGATCTGTGTATTTTTCCTGTATTTGTTCTGTCTGGGAGATTTTTTTTTTTTTTTATGTAAGATGCAATCAGCATGCTCTCTGACTCACATATAATGGCCAGTAGAAAAAGGCTTAAATGTCAGGATCTCCAAAGGTGGATCCTTCCATGCTTGTTATATAAAATCCAAACGTTACCAATTCGCCTACCACCCTCATTCTTTAGGCTATACAAGTCTATCTGTAGGACATTCCTATGGGGCAATAAACCTCCCCGGATATGATGGGCGAAGCTGGTACTACCAAAAGCCTGCGGAGGTATCGGCTAACCTGATCTTCAGCGATATTACTGGTCGGTTCACCTTGCACGGATTGTGGATTGGAAAATCCATGCTCAATGCAAAGGGTGGGTGCCATTGGAAAACCTGATCTCGAACTCGGGTTTGCGCTATGCCCCATGGTTGTCTAGGGAACATGTGCTTCCAGAGAGCCGGGCCCATCCCCTTATTAGTGCCACTCTACATGCAATCGATAGGGCCTGCGCTATGCACTCAGTTTCAACCGAATTATGCTCCATTACCCCAGTCAGGGCAACCCAGACTTTCTCCCGGGCATGTCCAAGCCTTTGTGAAGACAGAGTGGTCGTTTGCGGAGATGTTGGCCAAACTTTTTTTCCGCAGAGGCCGCTTCTTGCAGAGCTATCCACTACGGGCCCCTTTCCTTTTTGGTCATATTTGCAACTTAAACACTTTCTAGATGACCAGTCCCACAGAGAAGGCTTCGCCAAGTCCACTATGATACTGAAATCGCTATGCTCCCGAACGTCTCCCCAGAACCATATCATATCGACACTTTATGCCTCACTGTTAAGAGAGCCATCAGCACTACTACACTCAGATCATACTTACTTGGAATCCGCTATGGAAACGGAGATAGATGAGGAAGGTTGGGATTGTATCAATCTCTATATTCACAAGGGGTCCTTGAATGTCTCCATACAGGAGAATGGACATAAACTGAAAACACGCTAGTATTGAACCCCTGACCTGATTCACAAGTTCTTCCCCTCAGTTTCTGACCAGTGCTGGTGATGTGGTGGAGAGACGAGCACGTTCCTCCATATCTGGTGGAGCTGCCTGTCTCTCCAGCCATTCTGGCATAAGCTACATGAGGTGACCACAGAGGTGTCCTCTCTACCGCTGGAGTTCTCCCCAACGCAGTACTTACTGCACTGATCTAAAATCTCTAAAAAAACGCTACTTTAAATCCGTTGCGATGCATATGGTCAACGCTGCAAGGATGTGCGTACCAGTCCATTGGCGGTCTACATCCCCACCCTCATTGACCGAATGGTTCCAGCGAATCAACAGGGTAGCAAATATGAAGGAGCTGATCCACATTAATTTAGATAAGATTTCTAAATACACCTACACGTGGGAATCGTGGTCAACTTTTAAAAACTCTCAAAGATACAAGGAGCTCACTCAAGACTTGGAGCGACCTAACATAGGGTGAGCTAACTACTGACTCTGTGGGCCTCCTCTGTGCTATACTGCTGGTGTAACACACATTGCTGTTTTGACTGTTGGACAATGGAGAGGGGAGCTGGTAATGCCCTCACCCCCTCTCCTTAATTTTCCTTAATTTGCCCATGCCTTTCCCTTTACCCCCCCTTTTTTTTTGTGCTGGGAGCCTTTGGACTAGCCGCATACCATGAAACATCAATATTCAAGCACGGGCATATTTCTCCTGGTTATGATGCATGTGAGAATAGGAGCCAGGTGGGGAATACTGAAGGGAATATCTCTTCCCCTGCCTGCCCAGTCTGCTGGACCAGGGCCCATGAGGGCCATATGTGATCTTCCCTACCTATCAGAGGAGTTTATTACTGCTGAATATGTTCACTTGGTTTTCTTTTTTGTTCTTTTACTTTCTTCTTCTTTTCCTTTATCCTGTGCGCTTTTCTTCAGGGTTTTATATCTCTGAGCTTCACTATTATTGCCTGCTCATGTGATTATGTCAGCCACATGTAAACCCCTTTTCCTTTTGTATTATTGTGAAAATTCAATAAACCAGTTATGCAAAAAAAAAAAAAAAAAGGCTTAAAGCCGTGGTGCAAATCTGTTAAAATGTATGGTCTTTATTCAGTCTTCTTAAAAACACAATTTCTTATTCCTAGCTGCAATCTACTTGCTCTCTTCCACAGAAATAAAGCTTAAAAGAAAAGGATTAAAAGCTGTCTGGAAAAATCATTGAATTTTTTTCTTCTTTAGTCTTTGACAAATTCAATCTGCTCACTCTCTCCCTCCGTAAATTGCAGTATATCCAATAAAGGCTTCAAAAGTGTGTTTCAAAACTGTACAATGTTTATCTATTCAAATACAAAAAAAATACAAAAAAACAAAAATAACCTAACTTTTTTTTATTTCAAGATGCAGTATGTTCCCTAAATGACCCAGACATTGCAGCTTGTCCATACAGGCTTAATAGTTGGGTGCAAAACAGTTACATTTTTCCATCTTTAGCCCCCGAATCAAGAAACTATTTTTCCATTTCCGGGTACAATATGCCTGATCAATTGCTCAGAAGTTACAATATGTCAAAAAAGCATTTTTCATTTCCAGATGCAATATGACTGCTCAAATACTCTGAAATGGTGGGATGGCCCATTAGGCCTTATAGCTGTGGTGCAAACTTTTTCCAACTTCAGTCTTGGAAAAAAGACACTCATTTTTTTTTAAATGCCAGATTCAATCTACTTTCTCTTAAAAGGTATGCTTCAAACAAGTACAGTTTTTCAGTCTTTAGTTTTATAAAATAGGCAATAATTGTTTCTTTTTATACTTCCTGCTCTTTCACTCTGAAATAGTGGACTATCAAAATTGGCTTGACAAACTGTGTTGCAATTTTGTAGGACTTTTCTCTCTTCAATCCCAGGCCTTACCTCCATGACTAAACCCCATGGGTGGGGCAAAACATGTCAGGGGCGTGGACCTTAGGAGTTATGGAGTTAGGCTGAGGTTGCTATCACCTATTACACTCTGGGCTTGTATGGTGTGCGGTGTCTCAGTTTTTCTATGCTTGTTCTGTGGATTACATGGAGTCAAGGTGGAGCACTAGCCTCACCTACACCCTCAGTGGAACACATTAAATGGGGGGGCACAGTTGCTGGAGCAGAGACCCTAAATTTGGTTTAGGTACTCAATTATGGTCTATCACTGCTATCCTAAACAAGAAAACATCTTTGGTTGGAGTTCAATTTAAGATTTTTTTTTATTACAAAAAAACATTGGAGGCATATAATATATACTGTATAGAAAAATATATACAATTGTGGCCAGAATAGAAAGTGGGAACATATTGTGTGCATCAACAGAAAACCAGAGATTTCAGCCCCTCATCACGCTATCCAACACTAAGGCCTCATTCAGACAGGCACCACCAGATTGGCTGTGTTCATGCATTTACATAAACAAGGCGTTCATCCATAGCCCATGGATGAGCGCCTTGTCTATGTAACTGCATGAACACAGCCAATCATCCCAATGTGACAACCATGCAGATGCAGACTTTCAATAGACATGAAGCAGCTGGTGGCTGAAGCTGTATAAGCAGTGTGCTCATTTATGGACTGGGTGGGGCCTAAATAAAATGCCTAAGCTGGAATTCTACTTTAATGCCTAAAATTTATGCTACTGTAAGCTCCTTCAGCACCATTGACTAAGGTGAATGGTTGAGCTTCTGTAAAGCTCCGTGGAACATGTCACCATAGAGGGGACAGGGAACCTTTGGCCTGAAGGAAGAAGGGGCAAACACAACCAAGTAGCCTTTTTCTGGTAAAACAGATTTCTGTAGGCTAAAGAAAGTATATTATACAAAGCAAACAATGGTGCTGCAATAACTAGTGAGGCATGGTGGAAGGCAGGTATTTCTAAAGGACCTTTTCATATCCTGCAGCATTAGCTTCCTCTGGCAATTGGTCTTTTGACATCTCAGTGCAGCAAAGGAACTGGTTGTTGGACGACTTTCTTCTGTTGAATACTGTGATCATAGGTCTGAATGGGGAGCAGGTAGGTATAAAATGCCCAGCATGCGCCTCTGACTGAGGGTCCCACTCTCATCAATGTCTAAATGGTAAAGTACGTTCACCTAGGGCAGTGGTTCTCAACTCCAGTCCTCGGGACCCACCAACAGGCCAGATTTTAAGTATTACCTTGGGAAGATGCAGACTAGAATACTGCAATCACTGAGCAGCAAATGATATCACCTGTGATGTATTTCAGTTATCCTGCAAACCTGGCCTGTTGGGGGGTCCCGAGGACCGGAGTTGAGAACCACTGACCTAGGGCCACCAGCCCAAAATATCTCATTATTACTGGCCCAGGGGCCACATGCCTCCCTGCTGCCTAGCCCAGCCCTCCCCTGTGTCAATGCTAGTAAATAAATTGAATAAACTACAATTGCACACTTGCATATCCTTAGTGCTTATTCATATCTTTTTTTTTGAACTCACTGACATTTTGTTATTTCCTCATGCTGTGGGGGCACAGGTGACTGTACACTTCCAGCCTCCCTGAATGTCAACTTTGTGGTCATGTACAGCCAGATGACACCCTACTCCCACAGCACCGTCAGCCCTATGCTGAACACACAGCTATTGCAGTCTTTCTTGGAATGTTATGGAGCTAATTTCGAGCACCAATCCTATTTCTGCCAGTTATTTGCTCACTGCATTAAACAATATTGTGGAAAAAAAATGATTGCTTTTCTTGTGCCAATTTCTGGGGTGTGGTTGGCAGTAATCGCTGCTTGGTTTTCCAGAGTACAGTGACACCGAGCCAAAAGCTCATGACAAAAAGTAGTTATATACAATGTCAATAATTTCCTTCCTGTGATTCACAAACCTATGTCAAAAAAAATCTTCTTCAAATCTGAGGCATTAAGATTAAAACTAAATCACGCAGGACAGAATTTGGCCACTGTCTCTACTCTACACATATATTTTTATTTAGGTAACATTTACAGATGCTGAAAAAAATTAAAATCATATGAAACTAAATCTGCACAGATTATCTGTAAGGCAAGGAGTCAATGATCCATATAGGCAGATGATGGATTTCTCTCTATCATCAAGATCAGGTGGATTTAAGTTTGAGATAACAATGTTTGTACTTAACATTCCAAATAGTAGTAAAGTCTTGTAGAATGTTAACCATTGATTATTGTAGACATTTTGGAATTTAGGATAGTACTAAAATCAAAGTGATTCTAAAGGTTTTTTATTTTATTTTATTTTTTTTTTAGCAACAATCATGTTGTACTTACCTACTCTGTGCAATGGTTTTGCACAGAGCAGCCCGATCCTCCACTACTCAGGTCCCACACCGGTGCTCCTGGCTCCCCCCATGCTGAGTGCCCCATAGCATGTTTCTTGCTATGGGGGCACTTGTACCTGCTCCCTTCCAAGCCCTGCTCTGTGTGTCTGTTAGACACACAAGGTGTGGCTCAGCTCTGCACCCCACTCCCTCCTCACTGGCTGTAATTGACAGCAGCAGAAGCCAATGGCTCCCTCTGCTGTGTCTGAACCAATGAAGATGGAGAGAACCTTTGCTCTCGAGCACATCGCTGGATGGAGATCAGGTAGGTATAAGGGGGCTGGGGGGAACTGCACCCTGAAGGTATTTTGCCTTAATGCAGAGAATGCATAAAGGTAAAAAAACCTTGTACCTAAAGGCTTCATGCACACAGGACTTTAAAAAACGTCCAAAAAATGCCAGTAGCTTACCAGTGATTTTTTCAGCTTTT
Source organism: Glandirana rugosa (assembly GCA_018402905.1). Taxonomy (NCBI): domain Eukaryota; kingdom Metazoa; phylum Chordata; class Amphibia; order Anura; family Ranidae; genus Glandirana; species Glandirana rugosa. The sequence goes on from BLSH010012343.1 coordinate 154,892, forward strand.
ACCAGCGTTATATTACCGGCGTTTTTACATGTTTTTTTTGCCTTTTTAAAGGGACAGCGTTTTTTTTCAATGGATCTAAAACGCCCAAAACATTGGGGATCGACGTTTAGCCGCGTTTCTGAGCGTTTTTGGGCATTTTTGAGTGTTTGAACTTTTTTACAGCTGAAAAGCGTCTCTCAGAACCCTCTGGTCTTGGGTTTTTGTTACAGCTCAAAAACGTCACTGCTAAAAACAGCTGATAACAGCCTCTGTGTGCATGGACACATAGGATAACATGATGGAGGGTTTATTGACTGTAGAAAAAAATGTCTGCAGCTAAAAACAGCTGCTGTAAAACAGTCAAAAATGTCCTGTGTGCATGAGGCCTTAGAACCATTTTAAAACTTTTTTCGATAGAGTAATGGGGAGTTAAATCCCCTGCCAGTTTTATTTTTGCTATCTCTGCCCCATAGGGGAGATTTCCCTTCACTCCCTGTCCAAAAGCCAAAACAGGAAGTGAGAGAAAATATTTCCAAACTGACAGCATCACCAGAACTAGTGTTCCCCATGGGAAAATTTCCCCACTGTTTGTGTTCCTCCATTCCTTGGGCGACAACACAAAATTTGGACTTTTTTAATTTTTTTACTTTTGGTGATAACAGGAAACTAGACAAATAGAGAGGGTGAATCTCTCTAAATGGGGAACCGACAGCATTGAAAAACAGGTGTTTTAATCCCTCTCCACGCTATGCAAAAGTAAAAAAAAACAAAGCTGTTAGTTATAATTATGATACCCTTTTTGGACAATTTAAATATAAAGGAAAGGCCATCTAATAAGTTTTACAGGTTGCCCACCCACTGTCTTTAGTATTGCTGTAGACCATTCTTAATATCTTTTTCTTATCTTTTTTGCATGATAGCACAGCTCCAGATAGATCCTGAGTGGCTTGGTGAGGGGGCGATAATGGGGAGGAGGTGTTAGAGCAGTGACATCACCCCACAGGAACCATTGCTCTGGGCATTGTTAGAGGGGCGGATAGTCTTCTCTTACCAGCTGCAGCCTCTGAAAACCAAGAGCTGTGAGATCACATGACTGCTAACGTTGACACACTATACTCACACTATACTCACACTTCACTAAACTGACACTACACTATACTCACAGTATACTAACACTACACTAACACTCTACACTCAGAGTCACAATAAGTGAACACACTAAGTCGCTAGTATCAAACAGAGCTGTATCTATCTATCTCCACTCCAACAACACACTGCAAAAGCTTCCTATGGGAAGGAACCTTTTATAGTCTGGGGTGGGACTATGAGCTTTGAGCCATGATTAGACAAAGTCATCATCACTTTGTCCAATCAGGGCTCTGACAGTGCTCTGTGTTCTAATTGGCAAAGCCTTGCACCTGACCATCCAATTAGGGCACTAGAATGCACTGTGCAGTGTGCATTGTGGGGCGATCAGCGGACGAACATCCCGCCGAGCACCCTGCAAATTTGGTTGTTCGCCGAACAGATGAACAGGCGATGTTCAGGCAAAAGTTCACCCAACACTACTAAGCACTTGCCTGGAACATTTTAGCTGACAAGCCCTCCTCCCCCCTGTATTCCTCGTGAGACGCTTGTCCTGGGCACTCTCAAACACTGGAATTGCCTGTTGGACTTTCAGAACATTCTTAAAAAGTCTGAATGTTTATTCAAAGTCAGAATTTTTATTCAAATACATGACTAAAATCATACTAAAATTGCATAGAAAGAATGAACATATCAAAGAATGATTAATAGTTGTAACATTAATGCATATGGAAGTAGTCAGTTGAAATCCTAACATGTGATGCATTTCGTGAAGCAAGGTTCACTTCTTCAGGAAACAAACATATTTTAAAGGATATCCACCAGACAGACAACATAAGTAAAAATATATCTATAAGTCTTCTCCAGCATAAACAATGGAGAGCAATGCAAGAGCACCAGAGGAGACATCTTGTCCGGGAGCTGTGAAAAGGGCAGGAGACCACCCGACAGGAGCCACACAATGGGGATCACCAGCCAAGGCATTAAACATGTAATGGATGACTATTTGCTGCCATCATATACTTGAAAAAAGTCATAGGTGTCCACAGTGCTACTGGCCATCACCAAGACCAAAGGGAAAGTGTTTGAAAATGGGTGAAAGTGCCATCTTTAAAAGCAGCTGCCTCCTTGTTTGTTGGGTGGCTGTGGAAGGAAGAAGGGTGCCCTGTCCAACCTAAAAGTTAGCCTCAGATATCATAGAGGAAGATGGGACAAAACACAATATGTGATTGTAATAACAAAAATTAAACTTACAAGGAAATACAGTCACCCTGTCACCTGCCTGGGCATCTGCCCAACGCCTACGGTGACAGAGGGCAGCACTGACCACAGGCTTTATTTCTATAGTACCTTTAGCTAAATAAGGCACTAAATACTCGCATTCACAGCAAACACTAACCTGACCTTTCCCAGCACAAGTTTGTTTTATGGTAAATAAGAGAAAATGCATACAAAAAGGTTCCCTGAAGATGCACAAAGAAGTGTGAAACATTTTAATCAGTCTTGACAAATTATAGTGTCTACCGCAGGAAAAAAAATCCATACGCAATTTAGCACTTGTAACCTATTTAGTTCTTTTTTGACAATGTATTATTTTTTTATTTGGGATTTTCATTAAGAACATAATACCGCGGGTGTTTAATCTGAATCTCCAGCACCAGCCACAGTGTGAGAAAAACGTGGGTGATAGATGGTTTCAGCTCAGAAAATTATCAGTACTGTAAAGCTAGAATTGGTAGATGAGAGGGGAATATCCGTACTGTGCATTAATCACCCAAACTTTCATAACAAAATAACAAACTGTATTGTGGTCATAGAAAACATGTTCCCATAAGCTATTCAAGATATAAATTATTATGATCATATTCAGTATTTTTCTGTAATGTTCTCTAAACTCTTACACAGGTTTCTGAGTTTTCACCTGTTCTGTGCCTATTCACACCTATGCTGTGATAATGCAGGCATGTAGATGTGATTGGACCCATGTGGTTTACCTTTAAAAACACATTGAAATAGATGTATGGGATTTTTTTTTCCACAATTATACTTACTTAGGTGGATGCAGCATCGGTCTCTAACACTGAGAACCACTCAGCGCTCCATGAGCAGAGAGCTGGTGACTGTCAGTTACTGCTCTCTTCTCTGACCCCCCCCCCCCCACAATCACTGGAGTGCTTAACTGTGAAGGGAGTGGAAGCAGCTGGCTAAGCCTGAGAAGCTGAGCCAGGTGCCGGTCCAGGCATGTGGGCAGATCCTGACTCCATTGTCACGATCTTGCCAATGCCTGGACCAGCTCTGTGACGTCAGCAGACAACGGACTCAAAAAATGGGTCACAGGAGTGCAGAATGAACTGCACTCCTGTGATCCATTGGAGGAGTACAGCCAAACAAGCTTTCCCAAAACTAAAAAACTAAAAATGCATGCAGCTCTGCATGCTGATCTATAATTATCTGTATGTAGTCAGGTATTGGGCTGCAGTATATCGACTAACCTGATGGTGGCACTGTGCCATTTCTTCAGTCTGGCAGGAGACTATTGAGGACTAATTTGTCCCTAGTGCTATGAGCTCCAGGTGGCCACCTTGGGAAGGACAGCAATTCTTATTGGATACCGAAACCCCATGAGATTTAGGCTGCCAGCTTGACACAAAAGTCCTTAAATAGGAGATTCTACATCATTTGGTGTGCCTGCATTGTGGGAGTAAGATAGGGATGGAGCCCCCTCTGGATATGGAGGAGTAGCACTAGGGAGAGGTACCTGTTAAGGCAGAAAAAGTAGATTTCCCATTACAGAGTGTCTTCTCTGTCAAGTTCTCAAAACAGTCTCCCAATGGCAGCTGGATATCTGCAGAGACATTGGTGACCGCAGTATAATGCAGTAATACCATAACCTCCTCTAGGGAAGTGCTCCTCATTCATTCTGTGATCTGTAAGTGCTATGTTACTTTATGTTACTATTGGAAAGTGCCTTTTGGATAAACTGTACCCTCTTATGCCTGAAGAAGTGTACGTCCTGCATCATCTGTGGTACCATTCCCGTAAACGGCCTTATTTCTGTGATCCATGAATTTCTACAATATTAACAAAGTGTTACTAAATCCAGGATCGTGCATTCACTATATCTGGTATCCCACAGTACACAGAACATGAAAATGCAATTATTTTAGTAAATATAAACTGTTAAATAACTTTTCTCATCAGCAGTTAGAGCAGTCTTGTGACTTCTATCAGTGACCAGCAGAGTACTGGTTAAAGCTTGTAGGAGAAGTTTTCATTCTGCCCTGATTGTCCTATGAGCCTGCAGGACCCCTGACCCTCTGTCTGGACAGTGCTGATTGACCCTGTGCTGATTACATGCACTCTCCCAGGAAAAAAAATCTCTCTAGCAATACACACCAAACTGAGCATGTGCAGAGTTCCCTCAAGGCTCTATTCTATCAGGAGATGGATTGGGGAGAATGGAAGGAGGATCAGAAAAGACAGGATCAAACAGATTTTTTACACAATGCAGAGGATTAACTGCTTAGGTTCCACAGTGAGTATAACAAGCATTATTTACTGCATATACAGATACATATTTTACTGTTGTGGCTTTAGTAACACTTTAAGTATTCATTTGTGTTGACTCAGTTCTCGGTTACAGTAGTTAGGTACCACCTACGGTAAGTCACATGTAAAAATCAAAACTGTATTTCTTATTTACATTGAGGGACGGTTCACACCAGAACGCGGTGCAGAAAAGGAGCATTCCGTGCACATTTCCATCACCATGCCTATCTGTGGGTGCCAATGTAATGTTTATGACACTCCAAATGCAGTGCATTTGCGGGCAAAAACTCACATGGTCCTGCAGTTTTTTAAAATAGTGCATGCAATATTTTTCCTGTGTTCTAGTGTGATATGCAGCCCATTAAATAACATTTAATCGTTGTATACAGTGCTGTATAACCTTTTTTTTTTGGTTGCTGCATGTTTTTTTTTTTTTGCCTTTTTTTGTCCCCTGCCTGCCCTGTTTTATTATACTGTCAGCTGTGGTTTTTCTGACTGTGATGCTCGTGTTCCCCCTTTCTTATTTTTTTTTATATATATTTTTTTTTCCCAAAAATAAAGATTTTATTGATAATTTGTAGATGTACAGTACAACAGGAAATCACATACAGGTACAGTTAAGACAGGTATATTACAGAGGTTTCTCATTCACAGAGTAGTTGAGCTTAACTGCTAAAGAAAGGAAATACATAGTAACAGTTCAACTTCATATACAGCCTATATAGCATATACATGGCCTTATCATAACTACAGATAGCGATCTCCTTTGAGTGGGTAAATTCAGAGGCCTGGCGACTCTGCTATGTGTGGAGAGAGGAGCGTGCTAGCAGCTAGATTCGTCTGGGTGAAGGAGGGTGTGTGTTTTATAGTTTTTACATTTCTGTCAGCATCCATCCTCAATTTAAGGTTCACAAACACCACTTTTCATTCCATAAAGTGTTTCCAATCACACATTTCCCAGTTTCTATTAAATTTGGTAATAAGCCCCATGTCTGGGAGGCCAACAAGGACAGGCAGGAATTCCGATACCACTATGAGGGGGGCCAGCAACATCTGTGCCAACAGGCAAAAGTGGACGAATTCTGTCCTCAGACAGGGCATATTTGTCCCTGTTTAGTGATGTTGCCTGTGCTATCCAGCCACAGCATGCAGAGGAGGTGTGGACTGGTTTACTAAACCATCCTCACCCCCTCATCCTCTATCACCCAAGCTGACAATAGTGTGCAATCCACCGCAGCTGCGAGAGTGGCTCATTCTGCCTCTAGAAGGTTACGGGGTGAGGGCACCATCAACACCCAAAAAGCAATATTTTCACAACTGTGGAACAGGGGCATCAAATTTAATTTTTTTACAGCAAGGGTAATTCTTGTTTTCATCAAGCATACCTCTAGAGCAGGGTTTCTCAACCAGGGTTGCGTGGATCCCAAGGGTTTCTCCAGAGGTTGCTAGGGGTTCCTTGAGCAATGGTAAATTTCTACCTCTCAGATAAATTTCCAATGATACTATTGATCTTTTTAGCTATCTGTAAGGGGGGTAATTATTCTCAATAACCACAAGTGTAAGGAGCATTCTTCCCATTGACCATCACACTAATGTATCATGAGTTGTCGATTTTTAATTTTTAGCAGGGGTGCCCCGAGACCGGAGAATTATTTCAAAGGTTTCTCCGTGTTAAAAAGGTTGAGAAAGGCTGCTCTAGAAGGTTATGGGGTGAAGGCACCACCAACACCCAAAGAGCAATTTTTCCACAACTGTGTGTCAGGGCCATCAAATTTCATTTTTTTACAGCAAGGCCAATTCTAGCTTTCATCAAGAGTACCTCTAAAGGGTTACCGTGTGAAGGCACCACCAACACACAAAGGCCAATTTTTCTGCAACTGTTTGACAGGGGCGTCTCATTTTTTTTTTTGTACAGTAAGGCCCAAGCTGTTGTTTACTAAATAAAGAAAGCTTGCAGGCAAAATAAATTTAAATGTAATTTTTTTTCTTTATAAATATCACCTTTGCTGCAGCAGGTTCTATACACGGTACAGATATGCCACTTTGCAGGCAGACTAAGGGGAGCCCCAGGCACTAAATGTAAATAACTTTTTCATTTTTATTGTTTCGCTTTACACATCATTAAAATCACTGTTCGTTTAACCACTTCAATGCTATGCACTTAGAACACTTCACTACCAGACCAATTTTCAGCTTTCAGTGCTCTCACACTTTGAGTGACAATTACTCAGCCATGCTACATTGTATCCAAACAAAATTTTTATCATTTTTTCTTACAAATAGAGCTTTCTTTTGGTGGTATTTAGTCCCCACTGGGTTTTTTATTTTTTGCGATATAAGTGAAAAAACAGCGAAAATTTTGAAAAAAAAAAAACTTTTTTTTTAGTTTCTACTGTAAAATTTTGCAAAAAATTAATTCTTCATACATTTGGGCCAAAATGTATACTGCTACATATCATTGGCAAAAATAACCCAAATTAGTTCATATTATTTAGTTTGTGTGAAAGTTATAGAGTCTACAAGCTATGGTGCAAATAACTGAAAATTTATCACATCTGATCACACCTGATGTACTGACGGCCAATCTCATTTCTTGAGACACTAACAAGCCAGGACAGTACAAATACCCCCTAAATGACCCCTTTTTGGAAAGTAGACATTCCAAGGTATTTAGTAAGAGGCATGGCGAGTTTTTTCACGGTTTAATTTTTTCCCAGAATTTTTTGCAAAATCAAGATTTTTTTTATCACAAAATTTTCATTATAACAGGCTATTTCTCTCACATGGCATATGCATACCACAAATGACACCCCAAAATACATTCTACTACTCCTCCTGAATATGGCGATACCACATGTGTGGGACATTTTCACAGCCTGGCCACATACAGATGCCCAGAATTGACATAGCACTAGTGTTGAGCGAACCCGGACTGTAACGTTCGGGTCCGTACCGAACTTTCGGGTGTCCGTGGCACGGACCCGGACCCGGACATTTGAAAAATCGTTCGGGTTCGGTCCGAAAGTTTACAGGCCCAGGCCCAGGCACGGTGCCTGTGGGCTTTCAAGCCATGCCTGGGCTTGCAATGTCAGGCCCAAGCGAGTTGTGATCACGATACAGTTAAGACCCGTAGACATACACCGGTCCGACACTTTTACAGGGTGTGTACACCATAGCGGTATAAGTCCTCCTCATCATCTTACATAAAACCCCACAGTAAACACCATACGTATACGGTACACTCTCTTTATCGGACAATATTACTTTTAAAACACTATTTTTTTTAGAACTAAAACGTTTTTTAAGACCCTTTTTTAATTTGGCACTTTTTTGAGCGGTACGGAGAATGATTTATGGAACC
>BLSH010012343.1:169679-180002 GCA_018402905.1 Glandirana rugosa
ATGGATGGGGTGGATGGCTGGGTGGGTGTTTGATGGATGGTGGGGGTTGCTGTCATTTAGCAGTGCTGTGGGCATTACACATCGCCCACAGCACTGCACAGGTCTTTCCTCTCCCCTCTCTCCTCTCACACTGCACCGATCGGTGCGGAGAGGAGAGAAAAGCCGGCGGAAGCGCCGGCTTGTTGACATGTGATCACGCCGTCATTGGACGGCGCGATCACGTGGTGAAAGGCCGCTCACAGCGGCCATTCACCGCGATCCGTGATCAGTCGGGTCCCCCGGACCCGACGGTCACGGATGTTCCCGTGTGCGCGCCCCAGGGGGCGCGCGGGAAGCGATATTCTGGAGGACGTCCATGGACGTCCTGTCAGAATAACCCGACCGCGCTGTGGACGTCTTTTGTCTATAGCGCGGTCGGGAAGTGGTTAAAACGGCAGGCAAAGACTTCGTCGGTAAACAGGCCAGGGTCAGTTAACGTGGAAGGTAAAAATGTGGTAGCAGGCAAATGATCCCAAAAGGTTGAAACGGGGAAATTACAATCTTAAAAATAAGGGGAACTAATATCTGACAGATGTGTGATACATTTTGAAACAATCTCCAATGCACAGGCCAGGTTGGGAGGGACAATCGGGGCAACAGAAACTCTATCTCTTCTAATTCCTCTTTTGCTGCAAATATGACATTTCTTCTGCCGTCTTCTTCCGGATCCTGTGGGGGGGGGATGTTGTAGGGAAAATATTGCTCATGAGACCAGCTCACACTATCAGAGCAAATGATTTCTGGTACGGGTCCTTGTTTGTAAATGAGGGCAATGAGAAGATCTTCAATTTGAGGTAGGTATTTGAGGTATTTGAGGTAGGTGATGGATGGATCTTGAGATGCTTTTTGGAAGCAGACAAAGGAATTGTACAGGGCCATATGAAAAAGTTGAAATGCCATCTTGTACCAAAAACTGGACTTTCTGTTTGACATATAAGGCTGCATCATCTGGTTATTTAAATCTAACCCCCTCCCCCCATGAACATGTTATCGTCCTGGACATATTGAGGCTTTAAAACGGTGCCGCGTCATCTCTGAAGCTCCACCACGGTGTCATTGTGGATGGTAGAGAGGATGTGAACCTCTTTCTTGTCCCTCCATTTCATCGCCAACACTTCCTTATTTCTCATAAAGGAATACTCTCCTTTGTTTAGCCGTTGCATACATTTTGTGGGAATCCCTTCTGGTTTTTTTTTAAGGTGCCGCAGGTCAGTGTGTCTTTGCTGTAAAGGTGGTGAAATAGGGGCAAGGTGGTATAATAATTATCGATGTATAAATGGTAGCCTTTTCCAAACACGGGGTATGCCAGCTCCCAGACAATCTTCCCACTGGTTCCAATATATGTGGGGCAATCACGGGGCTGGAGCTAGGAGTCTTTTCCTTCGTAAATTCTGAATGAGTATACATAGCCGGTGGCTCGATCACACAATTTGTACATTTTTATCCCATACCTGACTCTCTTGTTTGGTATGTACTGCTTGAACTGTAGCAGGTCAGTAAAATGTACGAGGGACTTGTCCACACATATATTTCTATCGGGGATTAACACTTCTGCAAATTTCTGTCAAAATGAATTGATTAGGGGCCGTATTTTGTAGAGTTTGTCGTGGTTGGGGTGACTTCGGGGAGGGTACTGTGGATTATCATTGAAATGCAGGAAACGCATTATTGTATCATAGCATGTCCTGGACATAACTGCTGAGAATATTGGCATATGGTGGATGGGGTTGGTGGACCAATAGGAATGGTGCTCGTTTTTCTTTGTAAGCCCTGTATTAAGAGCAAGGCCCAAAAATATTTTGAATTCATGTAGCGTGAGACGACGCCAATGAAATAAGCGGGCATGGGAGGAATTGGGGTTGGCAGCAATAAATTGTTCTGCGTACAAGTTTGTTTGGTCCACAATACTCTGCAGCAAATCCTCAGAGAAAAATAAAGAAAAATACTCAAATTGGGTAAAATTTGTGGTATCGGGCTGCACACCTGACTGCGCTGTGAAGGGGGGGATTCTAGCGGACCCCGAGTTGGCAGGCAACCATAAGGGGTTTGCCAGGGCTTCGGGAAGGTAGGACAGGATTCTTTGGGCAGGGCATCCAGTTCCATTGCTAGTTCCAGGCTCCACTTCCTGGGGTCTGGTGCTGCTGGTGGAAGTAGTACTGGGCTCCACTTCCTGGGGTCTGGCGCTGCTGGTGGAAGGCAGGTCTTCAGATCTTGGGCCTGATCTTCTAATTCTTTTTGGAGGGGGGCGGTTTCCTCCTCTGACTCTGTCTCTGATCCGCTATACTCCACTGGATCGTATTCCGAACCAGAATCGAATGATGGGAGCTCCCCGCTGCTCTCATCATCCGACATAGCGAGGATCATATGCCTCCTCAGGTGTGTACACTCTCTCAGACATGATGGCAGGAATGTGTGATGTTATTTATGAGATTATTGATGACAGTACGGTTATCGAGCCTGTGACCTGGGCTGAGACTGACGGGCTGTGAGAGATGCTGACAGGCTGTTACTGATGGGCTGTGACAGATTCTGACAGGCTGATGGGCTGTGACAGATGCTGACGGGCTGACGGCTGTGACAGATGCTGATGGGCTGATGGGCTGTGACAGATGCTGACGGGCTGTGACAGATGCTGACGGGCTGTGGCGGATGCTGACGGGCTGACGGGCTGTGACAGATGCCAAAGGGCTGACGGGCTGTGACAGATGCTGACGGGCTAAATGGCTGTGACAGATGGGCTGTGACAGAGGGACTGTGACAAAGTTTGATGGCTGTAACAGATCCTGATGGGCTGTGACAGATCCTGATGGGCTGTGACTGAACCTGATGGGCTGTGTGACAGCGCAGGTGACAGGTTCTCTTTATTGGGGGGGCTGTGTGCTGTGTTGGTGTACACTGACAGTAAACTGACAAGACACTGACTATTACTCACTGATCTCCTTGCACACAGGCGGTCACGTGGTAAACAGGCAATTTCATTGACTGTTTACCTTGATCGGGGAAGCGCTGTGTCCAAGGGACACCCGCTCCCCCCGATCGCCGACATGCACTCCTCCGGGGACATGCTTCATGCTGATTCTTCTGAAGTGACCGGCTGTGTTTAGACACAGCCGATCACATGGTAAACAGACGATTTTGTTGGCGGTTTACCCTGATCGGGGATGGCCCGTGTCCCAGGGACACGGGCCACCCGCGATCGCCGCGCTGCGCCCTCCTGCGGGAACTTGCTACACTGTTATCCTGAGGACGTCATATAACGCCCAGTCAGGATAATAGAGTCAGTTGGCTTCCCTGAGACTGCCATCTTACATTGTTCCGTGTTATATTTTGTGAGTGTTCCTGCTCCGGTTGCCTCCCCCAACAACACCCCTCCCCCCCGGCTGTATTGCTGAGCTTTTGTCACAAAACATTCCTTTTTTGCATTTGGACTCTGAGTATTTTCTTCCTGCCACCCCACGCTGCACCTACGCACAAGTGCACTTCTTGGTATGGGAGTGTGCATAGTTTTACTGCTAGTCTAAGGAGGTTTGGAGTGGGATTTTGTGATCTCAATCGCTGGAGGCTTTGACTTGAGAAAGAATAGCCCTGTCTCTACTAAGATGGCCGTCACACGGAGACACAGTTCAGGACAAGGCATGGTAAGTCAGTAATGGGGAAATGGGTGCCAACTGTGAGGCGACCACATGCAATACTGCTGGTGACATAGCTTCCCAAGTTTAATTCCCTATTGCAAACCTATGCAGAAAGTTTGAAGGATAAGTGATACCCCTTATTTGCTAAGTTAGGCTAAGATGCAAGCTTTTAGAAACTGTTGGAATCCTTCTTCAGAAGTAAGATACGTTCAGGCATGTTTGGTTACTAGTTCAAACCTGCCTGAGCTACCTCAGCAGGAAGCTATCACTGCAGACCGCCAATCATAAGTGCCCACAGTATTCCCTGCCCCACATATACAAGGGGCTTATATACATATGGCTGCAGGGACAAAGAATGCCCCAGCCACCTATGATTGGTTTTCCACAGTGACAAACTAGGATTAGTTCTAGTATCCAAACACACCTAAGCTCATCCCTGCTCAGGAATTATATAATGCCTGAAGAAAGAACCTAACATTTTCTGAAAACTTGTATCTCTAAAAGCTTATAGTCAGATATACCTTATACTCCAAACTTTCTTCATTAATTGATGGCTAACATGGAGCAAGACTCTACTACAGCAAATCTATGAAAAGTATTTAATTTTTTATTTTTTTTCTCCAGTTTAGACGTTGCCAGACAAAGCGACGGTTACACAATGCCCAATTATAATTTGCTATCAGTGCAGTTTCAATAATTGAAGATTTCCTACAACATGTGCAAACCAGAAAATCCCCAGGAGTGCTTCCAACAGGCTCGGAAGCTTCACAAGTTTTGAGTAGAAAAAAGAGTTTCTGCGCTCATATGGCTTGGCGTTCACACAGCTGAAGTCTTCATGAAATCATCCATTTATTGCTTTTCATTATAAAACAAATGCTAAGGATCTGTCAGGCATTAAGGATGAATAATAGCTATGATTTGGACCAATTTTAAGGCATGATTTCCTCCCGGCAGCTTCCAGTGATTTCCATTTTTTTTTTGTTTTTGTCAGCAGTTTAATGTGTTTTTACCGTGTAAATATGAACTTGTGTTGTTACGGTAATATAATTAATGTATGTGGCAATCGACTAGATAGATTTATGTTGTTATGTAACATTCATAAACAGATCTTAAAGGTCATTGGGAATCGGCAGAATTATTTCTCATGGCTATCAACAAACATTGTGTTGGTCTGGTTGCTAAGTGTATTAATGTCTACTAAGTAATGTTTATTTATTCTAGGAATATGGGTCAAACTGGGATTTCTGGCATTTTGTTCTTTCTAACTGGTCTTAGTGCTTACACACGTATACATACATACATACAAACATGCATACACACCCATATGGACATCCATTCATTCATCTGTGTTTTATTAATAAAAAATACAAACATGCTTTATTTTTTTTTCCCCTAAAAAAAGTGATATCCTGTTTTTTAGAGCCCAACTCATGGAAATGTGTAAATCCTCCTGTAGCGCACCCCCTAAGGAGCAGCAAGTAGAATGGGATCCCCCACCCTGCACAGCCAAGTACTCTGAATTTCCACAGGCATTCAAAGTCAGAGAACAGTGCATAACTTATTTTGTTTGTTTGTTTTATTGAGGGATTAGAACTTTTGATTGATTAGAAACCAATTGGTTTAAACCAACTTCAGGGACATCTTCTCCTATATACAGTGTCTATACACTCCTCACTTCCTCCAGCACATTCGCTTACAGAACTTCAACTGGCACACTGTTTGTAGATCAGCCTGACATTGGCAGGAACCCAAGGCCCCTTTAGGTGCGTAGCAAAAAGTCATCAATTTACCAGTGGCAGCTGATGCTCCATCGGTCGGGGGGGGGGGGTGTGCGGCAGACAGATCTGACCACAGACAAGGCCCACCGTCACTCCAGCCCACCAGCCCACACTGATCCTCCCCCTGTCGCTCCAGCCCACCACTGCACAACATACCCACATCCCCCATGTCGCCGGCTCGCTCGCTCAGCCCTGCACACATCCCATGCAGGTCACAGCGTCTTCCCCCCTCTGTCTCCTCCGTGTCCCAGCCGCCGCTTCTCCTCCTGGCCAATCATGTCTTTGGACTCCCGGCCAATGAGGTCTTAAGACTCTCGGCCAATGGGGTCTCAGGACTAACTTCCTGATTGGCCAGGAGGAGAAACAGGAAGACATTAGCGAATATTAGCCCACCCTTTCTTGAAGCCAATTAGAGCCTCCGGCTCTAATCACGTGCTTCAAAAAAAACATTGGAATCCATGTGTCTGGTGCCCTGCATGTAGCTTAGGGGTCGGGTGCATTGATTAGGGAGGCGGCGCCCCTGCTCCCCTAATGAGCGGCCACCACTGGTGGTTACTGATCCCAGCACCACCTCTTCAGTGACTGCCAGCCTGCCCCTTTCACTAGCCCTCCTGGCTAACTTCTCCACAGTCCTCTCCAGACTGACACTCTCTCCACAGTCCTCCCAGACTGTACACTCACCAGCCCATCCAGCTGACTTCTCAGAAGATCCCCCTCCTGCTGTCCTCTCACTTGCTCCCGTGCCTCCAGGATATGATTCCTCCGTGTGTTGTAGAGGGTCCCTCCAGCACCTGAGCCCCAGGCCTGAAGCCCCCCAGACTAGGGGCTGCTCTCAAGGACCACTGACAGCCTCCTCAGCACTCCATCTCCATCTTCCACCCGACTGCCCCTGCTGGCAAGACCCATGAGTATTTATGAGGTGGCCTGATCCCTTGCCAGCCCATTTTGCTGGCGATTGACTGGGGCCCTCATCAATGCTCCAAGCAGCTCCTCTTAGACTCCACTGCCTCTGGAAGCTTCTCCAAGGTTGCAAAAAGTAGGGGGAGTCACCAGAGATGCTGCTTGCTGAGCCACTCAGCCCTGACCCAGACTCAACACAGGCTCTCACAAACTATGTTCATCTAATCTAGCAAACTAGAGGGTGCTACACTCCATTGCAGTGGGACTGTTAACTGCTCATTTAGTCTAGGCACATTTACTTACCTATCCTCCCCTCCCTCATTAGGTAGCACTCTCCCATGCTCCGACGGTGGACTGTCTCTCAATAGTCTTGACAACATCATGACCTTAAACCAATGAGGAGAGGCTGTGGGACCGATCTAGCAGCCCAGAGGAGCCGAGGATCAGTTAAGTAAATCTCCTTTTCTATGTCTCATAGACCTAAATTAGCAATTAGTCCTTGAAGTGAGGGTAAGCCCCACTGCAAGGAATCATTTTCAAGTTTCTGGAGTTGGGCTTTAAAACATATTTAAATTTGATAATATCCTGTTAGGAAAAACATATAGTATCTAAACCCAAGAATAAAAATGTAACACGTTGCAGCTTATCAGTTCTTAGATGCAGAGGCTGCATTTGTTTTCTTTTTTTAAGCTTTCATTTTCTTAATGTTTACCTCATATTCGCACAGCTATGTATCTCCATAATTTAAAGGAGAGGGTATTGTCTTGTAGAGAAGAACTTGGCATGGTTGCCATTTTAGTGCAGCAGAGTGTCAGCTCACCCATGTGAATGTAGCCAGTGGTTTAGTTTACAATGGCAGTAAAGGAGTGGTATAAAAAAGATGGTTAATCTGTGTTTTTAACACCCTACCCTAACCGCCCATCTCAGCAGCTGGAGGTGAGTTCACATTGTCACGGCCGCATTGCTTCACTTCACTGCATGGAAATTTTATGGCCGGTCATGCACAGTTTTAATCTCGGCCAGTTCAGAAGGAGATTCAAACTGCTAATGGGCAGGCTGAATGTACCAAGTGGATTGATCAACTTGGGCAAAACCAGCATTCCAGATTCTGTTGTGATTACCGTGAGTGGCTACTATAGCCACTAGCAATAATCGTGGTCTCCTCCAGGCGGGGATGGCTTCCCCCACTGGGAGAAGACAGTGGCCTGGCAGAAGGGATTCCCGCATCAACCCATGGTTGCAGGAAAAATATTTACTCTGTGTATGGCTAGCCATGGTATGACAGGTGGCACTGCCTGTCAAACCCACCCATTGAAGTCAACAGGACCGCACTGCAACCATGTGCCAAGTGCAGCTATGGCAGTTGTAGCTTGGAAGTTCAATGTAAAATTCCTACTAGGATTATAAAATTCTCCTGGAAATTGAATAACAGACATGCATCTTGGAGGGCGGTAAAACATGCCACCTGTATATAAAGAAGCTATAAAGTGGTTCTAAAGGTAGAAGGTTTTTTACTTTAATGCATTCTCTGCATTAAGGTAAAAAAACTTCTATGTGCAGCTTCCTACCCCCAGCCACCCTCAACCTCAATCAAGCTATGAGCATGAGAGCAACAGCTGTCTCAGCTCTCTCCCTTCTCATTGGCTCATAGCCATTTGCTCCAGTTGCTGTCAATCACAGCCAGTGAGGAGGAGGTGGGGGCGGGGCATGAGCCAAACTCTGCGTGTCAATGCTGCGGAGGGGGGCATTCGTTGGGGGGAGAGAAGCCAGGAGCACTGGCGGGGACCCCAAAAAGAGGAGGATCAAGGCTGCTCTGTGTAAAACCATTGCACAGTAGGTAAGTATAACATGTTTGTTGTTTTTTAAAAATAAAAATGCATCCTTTACAATCACTTTAATTTTTTTTTTAAGGTGTCAATCATATCTTCCCTTCTTCTCTTAAGGCTGTACATGTTAAATTCTTTCAGTGCCTCCTGATTAGGGTTGGTCTTGTCCCATTGGGAAATGTTCCCTTCTTCCTGTCCTTTAAACACAGCAGGAGGCATAAGGAAGCAAAATCATCTCCCTATTGTAGATTGTCCTTTCTATTTCAGCCCTAATGACTGCTTAAATTATTGGATTTTCCTTCAGTTCCAGTCCCAGTGTTAACGTTATTAGAATAAATAGAGAGGGCTAATCCCCCAGAATGCAAAAAAAAGCCTAACAAGGGTCCTAAACCCTCGCCAATCTATCCCAGTATTAAATAAAAAAAAAAAGTTTTGCTTTTCATACGGTGCCTTGAAAAAGTACTCACACTCCTTGAAATTTTTTACATTTTGTCATGTTACAACCAAAAATGTAAATGTATTTTATTGGGATTTTATGTGATAGACCAACACAAAGTGGCACATAATTGTGAAGTGGAAGGAAAATGATAAATGGTTTTCCAAATGTTTTACAAATAAATATCTGAAAAGAGTGGCGTGCATTTGTATTTAGCCCCCTTTACTCTGATACCCCTAACTAAAATCTAGTGGAACCAATTGCCTTCAGAAGTCACCTAATTAGTAAATAGAGTCCACCTGTGTGTGTTTCAATCTCAGTATAAATACAGCTGTTCTGTGAAGCCCTCAGAGGTGTGTTAGAGAACCTTAGTGAACAAACAGCATCATGAAGACCAAGGAACACACCAGACAGGTCAGGGATAAGGTTGTGGAGAAGTTTAAAGCAGGGTTAGGTTATGAAAAATATCCCAAGTTTTGAACATCTCCCAGAGCACTGTTCAATCCATCATCCGAAAATGGAAAGAGAATGGCATAACTGCAAACCTACCAAGACATGGCCATCCACCTAAACTGACCGGCCAGGCAAGAAAAGCATTAATCAGAGAAGCAGCCAAGAGGCCCCATGGTAACTCTGGAGGAGCTGCAGACATCCACAGCTCAGGTGGGAGAATCTGTCCACAGCACAACTATTAGTCGTGCACTCCACAAATCTGGCCTTTATGGAAGAGTGGCAATAAGAAAGCCATTGTTGAAAGTAAGCCATAAGAAGTCCCCTTTGCAGTTTGTGTGACACAGCAAACATGTGGAAGAAGGTGCTCTGGTCAGATGAGACCAAAACTGAACTTTTTGGCATAAAAGCAAACACTATGTGTGGTGGAAAACTAACACTGCACATCACCCTGAACACACCATCCCCACCGTGAAACACGGTGGTGGCAGCATCATGTTGTGGGGATGCTTTTCTTCAGTAAGGACAGGGAAGCTGGTCAGAGTTAATCAGAAGATGGATGGAGCCAAATACAGGGCAATCTTAGAAGAAAACATGTTAAAGTCTGCAAAAGACCTGAGACTGGGGCAGAGGTTCACCTTCCAGCAGGACAATGACGCTAAACATACAGCCAGAGCTACAATGGAATGGTTTAGATCAAAACATATTCATGTGTTAGAATGGCCCAGTCAAAGTCCAATTGAGAATTTGTGGCAAGACTTGAAAATTGCTGTTCACAGACGCTGCCCGTCCAATCTGACAGAGCTTGAGCTATTTTGCAAAGAAGAATGGGCAGAAATGTCCTCTCTAGATGTGCAAAGCTGGGGTAAGAAGAAACGTTTTATCGAGTTCGAGACAGTCTAACCTGCCCGTCGCAGACACTTGTCGTTAAAAGTTCAGAACGGTGTTTAAGAGTTAACCTGAAACTGACCCGGTAAGATTGTGTACTTATACAAAACTAGATTTGGTAAGGTAACATCGAGACCGACATACAAATCGCAGTAACAGGACGACCTTCCACTTGGAGACGGGGTCAGAGTCCAGAAAACGTCTGAAATTGTACAAAAGAAGATTCTAACGGGACATAAACCGAGGTAGGTAGAAGACTAATTGAGACTGGTCGAAGGGACAGGAATGACTTCTTTTCGTAGGGGTGTTGTACTACGACGGTGGTGGCACAAAGTGCCACCCCTACCACACAAGTCCCACTACACGTCACAATC
>BLSH010012343.1:180012-197697 GCA_018402905.1 Glandirana rugosa
TTGAGCTATTTTGCAAAGAAGAATGGGCAAAGATGGGGGGCTGAATACAAATGCATGCCACACTTTTCAGATATTTATTTGTAAAAAATTTGGAAACCCATTTATCATTTTTCTTCCACTGCACAATTATGTGCCACTTTGTGTTGGGCTATCACATAAAATCCCAATAAAATACATTTACGTGTTTGGTTGTAACATGACAAAATGTGGAAAATGTCAAGGGGTATGAATACTTTTTCAAGGCACTGTACATTGTAATGTCATAGTAAGTAGTCCTTTGTTTAAAGGTTTATTTTATATTACTATTACATAGCTGTGTTGTAGGTCAGCTTATAAAACCCTTACTGATTACACATCCCTTTAATATGAGTCAAAGTTCACTCAGCCGCCATACACACTGTAAATAATGATATACTCAGCCAGTAAGCATTTTAACAATGTTTTCAGAGCATGTCATAATTATTTTTTGGGCCAGCAATTAAGCCTTTACCATTCTTTATTACTACATAGTTTACATACTTCAAAGGGTAAGGATGAGGCACGTTCACAACATTATTTTGTATGCTGTATTATCTGTTACTCACAAGGCTCTAAAACCACAAAATAAAGTAACAACAACCAATCAGATTGCGTCTCACACTATTCTCATATAAGTTAGGAAATTCAAGGTAGATGACCAGAATACTCGATATTAAATCCAAAAGCAAACATTTATTATATTACAACTTACCAAATCTTAGATGTGATGGCTGCATTCGTTTCCTTTTTTGAAACTAATAAGCAAGGTTTTTCTTTGGGACTTTGAATGAAGCACATACTATTATATGCCTCCATCCCTATAACTGAGAATAAAGAAGGAAGGAGTTTGGGATTTTACATGAGGCACGTGGCATACAACTGGGTAAAAGGTCAATCCGAAATAACATTTTATCATCAGGTGACATAGTACATTACAGTAAAAACATACATGGATATTGATGGTATTATATACAGTATCTCACAAAAGTGAGTACACCCCTCACATTTTTGTAAATATTTTATTCTATCTTTTCATGTGACAGCACTGAAGAAATGACATTTTGCTACAATGTAAAGTAGTGAGTGTACAGCTTGTATAACAGTGTAAATTTGCTGCCCCCTCAAAATAACTCAACACACAGCCATTAATGTCTAAACTGCTGGAAACAAAAGTGAGTACACCCCTAGGTGAAAATGTCCAAATTGGGCCCAATTAGCCATTTTCCCTCCCCGGTGTCATGTGACTCGTTAGTATTACAAGGTCTCAGGTGTGTATGGAGAGCAGGTGTGTTGAATTTGGTGTTATCGCTCTCACTCTCTCATACTGGTCACTGGAAGTTCAACATGGCACCTCATGGCAAAGAACTCTCTGAGGATCTGAAAAAAAGAATTGTTGCTCTACATAAAGATGGCCTAGGATATAAGTAGATTACCAAGACCCTGAAACTGAGCTGCAGCACGGTGGCCAAGACCATACAGCAGTTTAACAGGACAGGTTCCACTCAGAATAGACCTCACCATGGTCAACCAAAGAAGTTGAGGTTGAGTGCACATGTTCAGCATCATATCCAGAGGTTGTCTTTGGGAAATAGACATATGAGTGCTGCCAGCAATGCTGCAGAAGTTGAAGGGGTGGGGGGTCAGCCTGTCAGTGCTCAGACCATACGCTGCACACTGCATCAAATTGGTCTACATGGCTGTCGTCCCAGAAGGAAGCCTCTTCTAAAGATGATGCACAAGAAAGCCTGCAAACAGTTTGAAGACAAGCAGACTAAGGACATGGATTACTGGAACTATGTCCTGTGGTCTGATGAGACCAAGATAAATTTATTTTATTCAGATGGTGTCAAGCGTGTGTGGCGGCAAACTGGTGAGAAATACAAAGACAAGTTTGTCTTGCCTACAGTCAAGCATGGTGGTGGGAGTGTCATTGTCTGGGGCTGCATGAGTGCTGCCGGCACTGGGAAGCTACAGTTCATTGAGAGAACCATGAATGCCAACATGTACTGTGACATACTGAAGCAGAGCATGATCCCCTCCCTTTAGCGACTGGGCCGCAGGGCAGTATTCCACCATGATAACGACCCAAAATACAGCTCCAAGACAACCGCTGCCTTGCTAAAGAAACTAAGGGTAAAGGTGATGGACATATTTCCAGACCTAAACCCTATTGAGCATCTGTGGGGCATCCTCAAATGGAAGGTGGAGGAGTGCAAAGTCTCTAACATCCACCAGCTCCGTGATGTCATCATGGAGGAGTGGAGGACTCCAGTGACAACCTCTAAAGCTCTGGTGAACTCCATGCCCAAGAGGGTTAAGGCAGTACTGGAAAATAATGGTGGCCACACAATATACTGACACTTTGGGCCCAATTTGGACATTTTCACTTAGGGATGTACTCACTTTTGTTGCCAGTGGTTTAGACATTAATGGTTGAGTGTTGAGTTATTTTGAGGGGACAGCAAATTTACACTGTTATACAAGCTGTACACTCACTACTTTACATTGTAGCAAAGTGTCATTTCTTCAGTGTTGTCACATGAAAAGATATGATAAAATATTTACAAAAATGTGAGAAGTGTACTCACTTTTGTGAGATACTGTATATGTGCATACACAAAAATATAACATAGTGTGCTTCATACATATACCGGGTAGGCATCATAGCACATAATAAAATATGGTAAAAAAGCCAATGTGTACTTCATTTCCTGAGTTGGATGAAAATTACAGAAATTAGATATTGCATGATGTGGTGAAAAATAAAATTTAAATGCAACATATCTGAAGGTATAACTGCATCCAAAATATCTCTACGCGTTTCTTGGATTCGCTCCACTTCCTCAGGAGTGGATGCATATTCGTTAGTTTTCCATTTAGTTTAATTCATTTTTTTTTTAATTTTTCGGGTCATTCGTTATGAACAAAATTCATTATTTCGAATTAATGCGTAACTTAAGAAAAATTCAGAAATTCGAAAATCCAAAAATGAGAAATTTCAAAATTCTGAAAATTTGAAAAGCCAAAAAATGAGAAAATCCAAAAATAAGAATGAAAATCCGAAAATTTGAAAGAACGAAAATACGAAAATTTGAAAATCTGAAAATCCGAAAAATTAACTAACTAACTAATTAACTATTAAATTATAAACTAACTATTAAATTATAGGTATTGGAATTGGCTTTCAAATGTGGCTGTTAGTGAACGTAATGAATACGAATTTATCCAAAGTTACAAATTATCCAAAATAACAAATGCTGCATCTAAACAAATGGAACGTAACTAATTAATAATAATCAATAATAATAATAAAACGTTTTTATTATTATTATTATTATTATTATAGATTTTTATTAATTAGTTACGTCCCATTCATTTACACTTGCAATCAGAAATATTCAACCCCTAAAGAGTTTTAAGGATTTATAAATAAAAATCTTTTCAAAGTGCAGGATTCTGCTTTGGATGGCTTCTTATTGAGTTTGATGTAGTATTTGTGTGTAACAGTATATTTTGTTAAGATCGCCATGTCACAATTATTCAACCCCTATATAATATTGTTGTTTCTAAAGCTTTCTGACAGTTTTTATGACCTGAAGTGGAGCTGAAACTCTCACAATTTCATCAAGGGCCCTTAGCAACTTAGTCAGGACAGCTAAGAAAAACCCCCGTGTGACTGCAAGACAGCTACAGGATGGCATGATGAAGGCCGACACAAGTGCTTCAGTGGCAACCATAAGACGTGCACTGAATAATCAAGGACTTCATGGCCAGACCCCAAGACCACTCCATTCTTGACCTCAAGGAACATCAGGAGTCGACTGGAATATGCCAGGAGGAATTTGGACAAAACTACAGAGTTCTGGGAGACAGTTCTATGGACTGATGAAACCAAACTGGAACTTTTTGGACATATGGACCAGCGGTATGACTGGCGTACAAAAGTCAGGTTTATGACCAGAAGAATACCACCCCCATGGTCAAGCACGGAGGTGGGTCAATAATGATGTGGGGTTGTTTTTCTGCGGCAGGAACTGGCAATCTTGATTGTGTACCTGGCATCATGGATTCCCAGAAATACCAGGTCATTTTGAAGAAGAACGTGATGCCTTCTGTTGACAAATTAAACCTTGGTGATCATTGGATCTTCCAGCAAGACAATGATCCCAAGCACACCTCCAAATCAACCAAAGCTTGGTTGGGGAAAAGATGCTGGAGTGTCCTGGAGTGGCCTTCTCAGTCACCAGATTTAAGTCCAATTGAAAATCTTTGGTGGGATTTGAAGAAGGCAGTTGCAGCACGGAAGTCATCAAACATCACTAAGTTAGAGGCTTTTGCACGTGAAGAATGGGCAAAGATTCCAATCGAGAGGTGTAAGAAGCTTGTCAGCACTTATCGAAAACGCTTGTTAGAAGTTATAAAAACTAAAGGGCGCTCCACAAGGTACTGAAGCTGGGGGTTGAATAATACTGCACATGCTCATGTGTCACAAGACTTACAATTTTCATTTGAACTTCAAAGTTAAGTCAACTTCTGTTGTCAAAATAATTCAAATATGTATCAATAAATATTCTTTGTTATTTCACGAGTTTTTTTTTTTTATTTATTTTCATTATCTTTCATCAACATCACTGTATTGTCTATTGAGGTGAGGGGGTTGAATATTTCTGATTGCAAGTGTAGATGTGGCATTCGTTACTTCGGATAATTTGTAACTTCAGATAAATTTGGATTCGTTATGTTCACTAACAGCAAAATTTGAAAGGAATTTCCAATACCTATAATTTAAGTTAGTAATAGTTATTATTAGTTAGTTATTAGTTCAGATTTTCGAATTTTCAGATTTTTGTTCTAATTTTCGGATCTTTGCTCTAATTTTCAGATTTTTGTTCTTTTGCATTCTCAGATTTTCGTTCTTATTTTTGGATTTTTGAATTTGCGAATTTTGGAGTTTCTGAATTTTGGAATTTCCGAATTTTCCGATTTTTGAATTTCCAAATTTGCGAATTTTCGAATTTCTGAAAAATTTGTTATAGGGGTTTTCGTTAATTCTAATATTTCTGAATAAACAAATTTGTCCAAATTCATCAAAAAACAAATTTGGAACAAAACGAATTGCACATGTCTAATGCATATCATGTGTGCAAAAAATATGTACCAATATGGTCTAATATTTAACCCGAATATCAGGGAAAGAATGAAAAAAAGTGTAACGATTGTCTTGGAATACTTACACAAAACTGCGGCATTGAGAGTTGAGGGTGCCCGAAGTGTCTGTCCCGAGAGCTGCGGAAATGGGGACCCAATGGGAAGGCCAGGCGCATACAGATGAAACCCCAAAAGGATAAAGATTTCCAAATAGTATTCCATGGAAGTGTATGGTGGCTCCAAAATCTATGGAGTTAATAAATTATATGTAATTGTTGTGTATTAAGCATTACTGCCGCCATAATAGATATGACACTGACCACAGTAACTATTGCAAAGAAGTCAGATGAGAATAAAGGATGTGCCAAAAACCATAACCCAAATTGAAAAGATTAGCATTGTAGTAGCTTAGTTTCCTTTTTTAGGCTTTATTTCGTATAGTTTCATCTGGTGATCCAGCCAGTAAGTCTGTTTCTGTCTGCTTAAAATGATCAACATTATTTATTATCTAAAAACTTTATCCCAAATGGAAAAAACTGCTTGCTGTAACTGTGTATAAAGTATTAGCTGGAGTATAGCCTCAATGTGTTATTGTATCTACAGTAAATCTCCTAATACATTTAACACACTCCTCCCCCCAGACTGACATTGCTGCTGTTTAAATCTGTCCCCTGTGCTCCTTCATCCAGAATGGTGTCTGTATAATGCAGGAGGTGTGTTACTGGCCAGGTCACCTAAATAATAATGTGTTGTGTTATGCCTCCATCCACTATTTGCACATAGATACAACATTTGCGTAAAAAGATTTATTGAGCAATAGATGAAAACCGTTTACATAGGAACATTTTTAAAACAGCAAGCTGATTTGTAAACACTACCATGTATCGGCATACAGTCAACATAGTATTCATATAATGATACATAAACAAATTCCACTCTTCCAAGTTTATCAAAAAACATATTGATAGGTACATCCTTTCGTTCAACGTGTTTCATCACAATAATCTCACTTCTTCAGGAGACGATGCCTATTGTAAAATAAATCAGCTATATAGCAGTCTAAGAAAACACCTACAAATGGAAAGCACTGCCAGGTGTCTGGCTCGGGAGTTGTGGGGGAAGACATGGCACCCCAATGGGAAATCAAGAAGCAGTACCAAGTGCCAACAGGTGTGAGTGACATGACTGCAGGTCCCACAGAAAGAGGTAGCTCCTGGACCCAGCATAGTGCATGAGAAGCCAGCCTTCTCATGTAACACACAGCAGGTGTTTGCAATCTGTTATAAACTGTTGTGGTTATAGTTGCTGATCTTTGAAATTAATTATTTATGAGTACAAGCAGCTAGAGAGGTTAGTGGGGCTTGTTCTAAAGTTCTTTTACTGCTTGTAAATATTATGTAAATATTATAATGTTCATAGTCTGGGCACAGATGCACTTTAGATGTTTTCAATTTTGCAGTCAAATTTTATAGCCTTCTACTATGTACTGTATATATTTAACAAACCCCAGATACACCCCACTCTAAACACAGCCCCCAGATACACTTTTTTTCCCCAGGACTTGACCCCTGCCAGACACTGATAGAAGTCACAAGACTGCTATATACTGCTGATGAGAAAAGGTATTTAGCAGTTTATATTTACTAAAACAATTGCATTTCCATGTTCTGTGTACTGTGGGAGACCAGATATTGTAAATGCGGGTTTCTGGGTTTAGTAACGCTTTAAAGGTACAACTTCAAGTTTTGATAAATGCAATAAGTGTGGAGTTGTTTTGCTTTACATACTAACAGGTAAGGCTCCTTTATTGCATGGGATCTGTGCACATTATACTCAGCAGAGTTCTCCCTTTAATCATCATGTATTAGTGCTGTGTTAAGTGCTGCAAAAAAGAATTTTACAGTAGTATTTAAAACATACGTGGCAGACAATAGCCTTTTGTTTGTCACGGCAGACAGGCTGATTGTTTCCAAAGGGATTGCCCAGGGCTGTTGTTCTTAAACAGAGTCCTATTCCAACTTCCACTTATAAAGAACTTGCAGAGCAGGCCTTTTACAGACATCCCAAACCTTTCCAAAACTGCACTCACAAACCAGGGGAGATGCATGGATCTCTGTGCAATAACTCAGCCTTAGGTGTTACGTTTCACTAGAAGGAAAACATCGCTAATCTATATTTCTGAGTAACGCTAATTAGGAATATCAATTGTTTGCAGCTGCAAAATTACAAAATAACTACTGAGAAAATGTTTATAACCTGAACAATGCATATCATTCTATAGTGTATACCTGCCTCAATCCAAAGTGCAAAGTGTCATTTCTGTCTGCTGTCTCCTTCCTCTGAGAGTCACTTCTGACCGGATATGCCAGTTCCAAGGGATCCAGCACACAGCCAATGATTGACAGCCTTAGCTGTGCATGTTTCCCTATGTGACTGAGTGGAGGGGGATATCTATTCCCTGCACTTAAATCTCAGATTACATTCAGCGCCCTGCTCTATGCTGTGCAACGTGTGACTTCAGCTCCTGCCTCCTGAAGCTCAGAAATTATGTGTACGCTGTCCACTTTGAACAGCTCTGATGGAGAGAGGGCTACAGTTAAACAGGTACAATGTATGCAGGCACGGAATGTGATTTATTTCTGCTGTCTCATTCATCTGCTATCTACATGAGTCACTTCTAAGTCTGACAGTCCATGCCTACACCAAACAATCCTGGGGGACAAACACAGCCCCCGTATTAGCTGTGTTTGCTTCCCAATGAGACTGTGTAGGTGTGTCATTTCTTTCCACTCATGTCTCAGATTACACTCTGTTGTATGCTTTGCAGTATGTGACATTAGATACATGCCCCCTGCCTTCTAGAGCTTAGAAATGCTGTGTAAATTCAGGACATTAAATGGCTATAGAGGAGAGAGGGCTCAGATAAACAGGTACAACTCATGTAGGAGGATTTGTTTCATCCATGTGTATCACCTGAGGCCAGTCACTTCACTGGGTATATGCAAGGGTTCACAACCACTTTTAATTAAAGAATATTTTAACATAAGCAAAAAATATATTATAGCTTACCAGTCCTTTAGATGTGGTGGCTGCATTCGTTTTGTTTCAGGCTACGATCGTTTTTAGTGTCTAAAGAAACAGCGTGCTCAGCATCATATCCAAAGGTTGTCTTTGGGAAATAGACGTATGAATGCTGCCAGCATTGCTGCAGAGGTTGAAGGAGTGGGGGTCAGCCTGTCAGTGCTCAGACCATATGCCGCACACTGCATCAAATTGGTCTGCATGGCTGTCATCCCCGAAGGAAGCCTCTTCTAAAGATGATGCACAAGAAAGTCTGCAAACAGTTTGCTGTAGACAAGCAGACTAAGGACAAGGATTACTGGAACCATGTCCTGTGGTCTGATGAGAATAAGATAAACGTATTTGGTTCAGATGGTGTCAAGTGTGTATGGCAACAACCAGGTGAGGAGTACAAAGACAAGTGTGTCTTGCCTACAGTCAAGCATGGTGGTGGGAGTGTCATGGTCTGGGGCTGCATGAGTGCTGCTGGCACTGGGGAGCTACAGTTCATTGAGGGAACCATAAATGCCAGCATATACTGTGACATACTGAAGCAGAGCATGATCCCCTCCCTTTGGAGACTGGGTCCCTGGGCAGTATTCCAACATGATAACAACCCCAAACACACCTCCAAGATGACCACTTCCTTACTAAAGAAGCTGAGGGTAAAGGTGATGGACTAGCCAAGCATATCTCCAGACCTAAACCCTATTGAGCATCTGTGGGGCATCCTCAAACGGAAGGTGGAGGAGCAAAAGGTCTCTAACATCCACCAGCTCCATGATGTCATCATGGAGGAGTAGAAGAGGACTCCAGTGGCAACCTGTGAAGCTCTGGTGAACCTCATGCAGAGGAGAGTTAAGGCAGTGCTGGAAAATATTGACACTTTGGGCCCAATTTGGACATTTTCACTTAGGGGTGTACTCACTTTTGTTGCCAGCGGTTTAGACATTAATGGTTGTGTGTTGTTATGTTGAGGGTACAGCAAATTTACACTGTTATACAAGCTGTACACTCACTACTTTACATTGTAGCAAAGTGTCATTTCTTCAGTGTTGTCACAAAGATATAATAAAATATTTACAAAAATTTTAGGGATGTACTCACTTTTGTGAGATATTGTATATGGTAGATCAAAACCAGCAGCTTCAAGGGTGAACAGTGTCTTCCCCAGATGATGTCTGTTTAGACGAAACGCATCAGTATGAGCCCTGCTGATGCCATTGTGTTACTTTGATCGATATTGGAATATTCCTTTAAGTGCATTTTATTCAACAAAATGTGAGTGTTCCTGTTTTTTTAAATATTTTTTTTAACATCAACAGTTTTACACTATGTGGAGCATTTGTCTTGTTTTTGGTTATACCGTTTGAATGTCTGGGGAAGACACTGTTCTCCCTTGAAGCTGCTGGTTTTGTTCTACTATATACATCTTGAGTGGTGCCAGGGATGGAGGGAACATCCCCTACTGTGTCCAGGATCAAGTGGCGTACAAACGTCACTCATTGGTGGTCATACACCTTCAGCCTTGTTGACTCATTGGTCATATGCCTTATTGAGTCCACATGCTTCGGTAAGCCTTCTCACAGTTGGTGGTGTTTTATATGACCTGCCAAGGTATATTAATGTTTTGTTTTTTTACGTTAGCACATTTTTTTCTATACAACATGGGAAACAGAAAAAAACAGGGAGCAGATGAGACGAACCGGTGGGGGCGGACCAAAACTGGGGCCAGGAACAAAGGAGAACAGGGACAAGGCAGGAGCAAGATCAGGATTTTTGGCAACAGCGAAATCAGGCAAGCAAAATCAAAACACTGACACACAATGTAATAGCAGAGGAGGACCCAGGGATTTTTTTTGTTGGGAACGCAGGGGAACACAGTTCCAATACCTTCAGCAAAGAATATGGCAAGGAGTACTAGAGTGTGTAGAGGGTCTTTTGATGCTGGCTGGCTGGCTGCTGGAGGATCTATGGTCATTGGGGAGAGCTATGGTAACTGGGGAGATCTATTGTTGTGGGGGGGTCTTGTGTTGATAGGGAGGTTTATTGTTTCTGGTTTAGGATCTATTGTTACTGAAGGGGGGGGGTCAATTGTTGCTCCGAGGGTTCTACTGTTGAGGGAGGGGTCTATTGTTGCTGGCTGCAGGAGGGTCTATTGATTCTAGTTGCTGTGAGATCTATTGTTTCTATTGGGGGTCTATTGTTGCTGGGGTGGAAAGTAATTTTTTGTGGCAGCTCTATTGTTGCTGGGTGGATCTCCTGTTGCTGAGGGGGTCTAGTGGTGATGTGTGGGCTCTATTGTTGTTGTCTGCGGTGGATCTATTTTTCTTGTTATCGCTATCAAATTCCATACAAATTCCTTCCATACAAATTACTTGGCTCTTATTCTCTAAAAGGGGTGGTACTAGGAGGTGGGTAGAGGGTGGTACCAAGGGATGGTGCTTGGAGGTGGGTAGGGGGTGGAGACAGGGGTGATTCAGAAGGAGGGGATTACCTGCACCTATTCCCCAAGAAAAAAAGCCCTGCGAGAGCCTCTATACCATCCCAGCAACCTGCACCAGGTGAAGACCGATTACTGGAGATTGCTAGCGGCTGCGACACTGGAACTGCACCCTTCCAGGTCCTGACACCAGTGTCCTATCGACCAATGAGCCCTGACTAGTAATCTGCCACACTTAGCAGCAATGGTAATACTCAGGGGCCTAACTAAAACCTTCAGGGCTCCGGTGCAAGAAACCATGAAAGCCCCCCTGAACCCCAGCTGGGGCCCTTCCCTCCGAGTCCGGTGGTGGACCTCCAGGGCCCGGTCACAAGTATGACCCTTGTGAGCCCTGTTATTCCGCCACTGGTATACTTTAAGAGAAAGCAGTTCTTTTTTTGTAGTTTTTTTACTGATAGAAGTACAATTTAAAATAGGAATTCCTTATATATTTTGCACATCTATGCCAATATTTTCTTGTTATTATTAAATCATGTTTCAGAAATGAAAAATGACCTACATTTTCTGCTGGCCTTTTTTTATTTTGAGCAAGGTCGGGAAAATCGTGAAAATGTTTCTGTGCAGAATCCTCCATTCACCTAGTGTGGATCACAGACAAATAAGAAGAAAGAACATTTATTAAATCTCATTCACCCAGCTGACCCACATTGGGATATATGAAAGTCTAATGCCTCTGTCACTCAGTAACTGAATCAACACGCACTATCACGCCTGTTGCATATGTATTTACTTTACTGTCGCTCCTACCAGCTCCCCGGGTGTATTATTAGACTGACATCTCTGGCCGATGGTCTGTTTACATACAGAGTAGAGAACAAATCATAAACCACATAGCTATGTGTTAAATCATTCCAGGCACAACGCTGGAATTGGGTTTTCAGAGAGGCCCAATTTTTTTTTTTTGCTGATACAATATCATCAGTCTGACATGGCCCTAGGAGCTTTTTTAAATTTTTATTGAATTTTTGAAAATAATTCGAACACATAAGGCACTGCAGTCACAGAATGTGCCATTGTACAAAACATAAAATGAGCTTTGCAGGACTATAAGACAGAATCAATATGCATAATATGGTACTGAGTTCTTCCTAGTCATATTCAAACATGGTTAGTGTAGGAAAGGTCCCCCTTAGGGTTGGCTGGTTGCTGTGGTCCACCTGTCACTCTGCCCTCAATCACACCTGTCCTTTCATCCGGAACAGGCCAGTACTTTGTTTTTTTGTTGTTTATTAGGGGATACAACTTGGATGGGGTAGGGGTGATCGTGGGGTGCCCAAAATATCAAAGTTAATGGGACCTCTTATATACACTTCCGTATATACACTCCTTCTCTCCAGCACAAACTTGCTTCAATTCTCACTTTTCTCCAGGTTCCTCTCTTCTGTGAACACTTGGTTCCGGCCTAGCTGGCACATGGTGAGGCCTGCGTTTCTGTTAGCAGGGCATCCGGACCGCCCATTACAGGTATGGCCACGGGCCCCCAGGGTGTAGCAAAGTATGTTAGTGCTAGCTAGAGTTGATAGACTACAGATCCCAGCCCATCCTCTTCCAGACCACCTCAGCCCTCCTGGCTGCTCTGGCCTACTCCACTGCCCAGTGACACCACTACCCTGACTGGCTCCTGTAACCTTCTGAGACTGTCGACTGCCTCCTGCCAGCCTGCTCTGGTCTACTCTTACCAGCTCCCAGGTTGTGTCACTCCGGTGGATCCTTTACAGAGCCCCTTTCCTGTAGCCTTTTCTGTTGCTCTCCAGCTCCTTGGTCAGAACTCCTCTGTGTGTTGTAATAGGGGATATTTCCACTTCCTGAGCATCCAGGCTCAAGGTCACCCCCCTCCCCGACTGGGGACCTCCTCAGGGCCACTGCAACACCCCTTCTACATCTCTAGCTCTTCTACCTGACGCTCTCCTCCCCCCACTGGGCAGACCACAATATTTAAGGAGGCCTGCGCCCTGCCAATCCAGGTCAGGAATTGGTCAGGGCTCCTTAACATACTTCAGAAAGCCTCATCTCCTCTTTCCACCCCTTTTTTCAGATCCTTCTGAAGAAAAGGGGAGGAGCAATCAAGGGGTGTTCCTTCCTGCAGTCTCCAGCTCTTCCTGGGCCACTCCCTTACCAAAATCAAAACAATCAGGCCTGCACATCAGTCAGGCCTGAATAAATTTGCCTCTCCTAGCAAAAATCTATTACCAAAACACCTATCTACAATGGGGGCGCTACACTAGTATTGGCCGATTTTAGATGTTGTGTTTGGGAAACACAAAGGGTAGGGTAGAGAAGGGAGAGAGTATGTGTATGTGGAGGTGAAATAGGTGAGCTAAGGGGTGAGAGGTAAGGAAAGGAATCAAAAAATGAAGGACGAAAAAACAGTCACTAAGAAAGACCTTATTGCCAATGTTGGGTACAACTTGTCACTAAAAGATAGATCTGAGGTCAGAATCATATGTGAGTGAGCTAGTAAAGGGATGTTAATAAGTAGAGTTCGATAGAGTCACATGTTTGAGGAAGGTCAAGGCTACTACCAAGAATAGAACAGAAAGAACAAATGGAACAAAATAAGGTGGTCATAATGGATGCAAGATCATGTCATTAGGTAAAAACTGTACATTTGTTGTATGATAGCCAGCATGGCCGAGTTTCACTTGAAAACTGATCCTCTGCAGGCCTTAGGTGCTTTTATCTTGCAGGAACCTTATGTGTTTAAGTTCTCACTTTAAGACCGAGCCTCTTTTTGGAATTCGGTGGTTATCAGTTAAAACCAGGTTTTTTTGCTATAAAATTTCTTAAAACCCCCAAACATTATATATTTTTTTTCTAACACCCTAGAGAATAAAATGGCGGCCATTGCAAAACTTTATGTCACACCATATTTGCGCAGCGGTCTTACAAGCGCAATTTTTTTTAAAAAAAAAACAGTTTTTTTAGTTAAAAAATAAGATAACAGTAAAGTTAGGTCAATTTTTTTCCATATTGTGAAAGATAATGTTACGCCGAGTAAAATGATACCCAACATGTCATGCTTCAAAATTGTGTCCGCTCGCGGAATGGCGACAAACTTTACAACATAAAAATCTCCATTGGCGACGTTTAAAAAATTCTACAGGTTAGTATTTTTGAGTTACAGAGGAGGTCTAGGGCTAGAATTATTGCT
This sequence comes from Glandirana rugosa, assembly GCA_018402905.1. NCBI lineage: Eukaryota > Metazoa > Chordata > Amphibia > Anura > Ranidae > Glandirana > Glandirana rugosa. Next base: position 193,893 of record BLSH010012343.1, read on the forward strand.
CTCACTCTAACGATCGCGGCGATACCTCACATGTGTGGTTTGCACACCGGTTTCATATGTGGGCGGGACTTACGTATGCGTTCGCTTCTGCATGCGAGCTCGCAAGGATGGTGCGCTTTAATTTTTTTTTTTTAATTATTTATTTTAATTTTTATTTTTACACCTTTTCTTTTTTAAAAAAAAAAAATTTGATCACTTTTTTTCCTATTACAAGAAATGTAAACATTCCTTGTAATAGAAAAAAGCATGCCAGGACCTCCAAAATATGAGATCCGGGGTCAAAAAGACCTCAGATCTCATATTTACACTGAAATGCATAAAAAAAAAAAAAATTTGAAAAAAATGGCAAGGGAAAAAAAAAATGTCCCCTTTAAGAGCATTGGGTGGAAGTGACTTGTGACGTTGCTTCCGCCCAGCCATGTTATGGAGCCGAGTGAACGGCTTCAGCCGCTCACTCGGCTCACGGACACTGGGGGGGATGGACACGATCATCCGGGTCCGGTAAGCGGCGGAGATGACCGGAAAGCTCTCCCGCCGCTGATAAAAGTGATCTCGCGGCGAATCCGCCGCTAAGACCACTTTTATCTTGCAGGGAATCGCCTGCTGAAAAAATTGATACTGGGGTTCTGGTAGCTATCTGCTACCATAACAACGGTATTCCACTTCAAACTGCCGCCGTCAAACGACGTACGGCGGTCCGGAAGTGGTTAAAGTGATTGTAAACTCTCGTTTTTTTTTTTTTTGCTAAAAATAACAAACATGTTATACTTACCTGCTCTGTGTAATGGATTTGCACAGAGCAGCCCAGATCCTCCTCTTCTTGGGTCCCTCTTAATAGAATGCATTAAGATAAAAAAAATCTTCTGACCTTACAACCACTATAACCTCCCTGGCGGTCTGATTATGTCTGATTTTTAAATGTCAAAGCGGTACATTGTTTTGTATGGAAATTAAATGTTTTATATTATAGGTCTGTAATTCTTAGGAATAACTCACTTAAATCTGTCCAAACAAGAGTCTAGTAGACATCCCGGTGATGATAAAGTTTGAAACACAAAATCATAAATTATAATATAATAAATAACTATAAATAATTATAAAAAATAATAATATAATAATAATATATTGTATTCAATATTGTAATCAAATCAAAAACACTGAAATTTGCTCAGTCGCAGAATAGTCGCTATTGTCATTATCAGTGTCTGATGACAATTCTCCCCACAAATTACTAGCGCTCAATTCTGCAAGTGATTGTAATTCACTATCGCTGTTTTCTAGCTGGTCCAAAACCGCTTTTGACATAGAGGGACGCTTTTTGGATGCCATGGACATTCTCAAGTTTCCAGGCAGAAAGAATGGCAGAAAGAATGGTAAAAGTGCAGGCAGGGCAGTGGACAAAGCACTAGGGACAAAACGGAGGTCAAATGATTTGATACAGTAACGTAATCATAACAGATTACAATGTACTGTGTGTGTTATGTTTTGTACTTTTCTGAAATTCCCACCAGCTCCGCCCCCATACGTCGCGACGCTCACAGGGAATGGAGCCCAGAACTCTGATACATCGGGCGGAGGATCCGGCTGGAAGATACAGCGGGAGGACACAGCAGGATCTTAGGGACAAGGTAAGTGGATACTGCGGTGTAATCCCGAGTGTGGCTCGTGGGTTACTGCTTTTGGTACTGAAGATTAACCCCCAAGCCACATTCGGGATTACTGCTAGGCAGGTTAAATGCTTGGTACATAGGGCCATCTAGCTGCAGGGGGCATTAGAGATCTGGTGGAGCCTCTTTAAGGGTTTAGGTTGAGTTTTAGAGTTTAAAGTCTAAAGTTCAGGGTCAGGGAGAATTAATTGGCTTTGTTTTGTTACACTTGTTTTTTTGTATTAAGAACTATGAGGATTTTGGCACTTAGAAACCAACCAACTGGCTCACCCATATCCATATTTCTTGTGCCCTGTTGGGTGCCAGCATGATAGGCCCAGAAAGGGAGGGACAGCAGTAGGAGCCAGTGAGATAGGAAACATGTATTTAGGCAGGTGCGGTCTACTTTCTCCACTGCAGGTGGCGCTCTTCCGCAGCAACACTGTAGTTGGAGAGGAAGTCAGGAGGAACATGGTTCCTCTATGGTTTCCTAGGTCACTGGGGAAGCTATCCAATTGGATGCTGCCACCCCATGTGACTCTAGCAGCCATCTTGGGTCAGGCAGAGCCTATTTAAGGCCCTGGCTTCTAGGTTTGGAGCGCTGCAAAACTAGCAGCAGGGAAAAGTTCCTGACGGGGAATGAAAGCATAGGGCTTGCAACTTCTCTGGACATCTTCCTGCTTCGGCACAAGATGACCAAGTCACATTCTGCCCCTCTCAACAGGCATTGTCAGTTTGGCTGAAACCTACTCTCTACACACTGTTTGACCCATGAGTATTCCCGGTTGGGCTGTCTTCTCACCGGCTTTATTGTGAACTGTCTTTGCATTATTTAAATACAAGTTCCTTCATCATACTTGGACTGTGTGTGTTATGGCCGCGGCACTGCGATACACCCACCTACATGTAGACAGGAGGAGAGTGAAGCAGGGTTTATGACTTATTAGTGTGTGGTTGCTTTTTTGATTGTACATCCAGCAGGCAGAGGAGAGGGGAGACACCACTGTATTCATAAAAGTAGTATTGACCTTCTGGCTGTGTTGTCTGGCAAAAGTGTATGAATCACAACATTGTCTGGACAGAACTACAATTTTTTTAATAAGATAACCAGAAATGTGTGCCAGGTCATCGAGTGGGCTAAATACAGATAGGTGGACCACTGCAGTGGTATACATTAATATCAATAAAAATTAACATAATCTAATATTGTCTCCATGTGGTAACGGTTAAGTCCACCTACAAAGATTCCCATGTGTTACATTACCAATTACCAATGTGGTACCTAATTGGTCCCCAGTTGATTCTATCTGATCTACAATTAAACATTGCTGCTTCCTCACATATGTAGTACCAACAAACCTTTCTATCAAGTATTGACACCATTTTGGTATATCTGAAAGACTCTACTCTACTCCCAGAGCGGACCGGATATTTAGTGACAGATACCAGCAATAAGATAATAAAATACCGCGCTACTACAAAGATTATATATGCTGCAACTCAATAAGGTACCACCTAAAAACTCATCATAATATAAAAAAAGAATTGCGCAAAAGGTCATCCACTATATGCACCACTAAACATATATGTATACAAAAAGAGTTTGAATAAGAGTCCAAGGAGAACTGTCCATCTAAACTTGTCATCAATTGAGATAGATAGATGAAAAAAATTCCTCCACCAGGTGAGAAAAAAGGAAGGCAAACAGATGAGGTGCCACCAATCAAGCTGATCAGGTACTCTTACCAGAACTCATGTGTTTACCTATCTCTAGGCAAACAGACAGCACATGCAGAATAGCCTCTGCGGGCTCTATGAGATGCTTTTCCTCTCCAGCCACCGATCAGGCGATTAAATGGGTCTCCCACTTGTGTCACGTACTGCCACCAAGTTAGCCAGGATGTTGACTCCGTATTACATAGGGAAAGGAATAGGACCCCAAATAGTGTAATCCAGTTTTATTTAACGTATAGCAGATAAAATAAGCCAAATGGCTACTTACATTCTTGGTAAAACAAAAGCGCTTTAAAATCAAACAGATGCCGGCTGTTCAGCGTTCCGCCCGTGCTTCCGGGTCACGTGGGGCGACGGTGTCACTGCGTCAGTCCGCCCGACATGTTTCGTCACAGGACAAACGGATCTCTATCCATTTGTGTACT
>BLSH010012343.1:203847-217851 GCA_018402905.1 Glandirana rugosa
TGGGAGGGATGCAGTCTCCAATCCTCAGTCCTGGTTTTCTTAACAACCAGCACACTAACTGGATAGGTCTATGCAGGGCTTTTATTAAAAACCTACACAGTCCACATTCCAGGAATGGGCTCTTAAGGTACCAGGTGCTGTAGCGACCGCCAGCTGGATACTGGAACCTGTATGATAATGTAGATATTCACCAGCACATCGAGGATCTTCAATTTAGTCCAAACAGTTTTTACTAAAGAAAGATCATATCACAGAACAGTGTAGTGCAACGTTTCAGAGCCACGCAGGACCCCTTCATCAGGAATGTGACCCCTATTGAAGGGGTCCTGCATGGCTCTGAAACATTGCACTACACTGTTCTGTGGTCTTTCTTTAACCACTTCAGCTCCAGAAGGTTTACCCCCCCCCCCTCCTTACCAGGCCATTTTTTTGCGATATGGGACTGCGTTGATTTAACCGACAATTGTGTCGTGCGACGCAGTACCAAAATAACATTGATGTCCTTTTTTTTCGCACAAATAGAGCTTTCTTTTAGTGGTATTTGATCACCTCTGCAGTTTTTATAATTTGCGCTATAAACTAAAAAAGACCAACAATTTTTAAAAAAAAACAATATTTTTTACTTTCTGCTATAAAACATCCGATAAAAAAAATGTAAAAAAATCTAATTTCTTCATAAATTTAGGCTAATATGTATTCTGATGCATGTTTTTGGTAAAACAAATCCCAATAAGCATATATTGAATGGTTTGCACAAAAGTTATAGCGTCTACAAACTATGGGATAGATTTATGGATGTTGTATTTATTTTATTTTTATACTAGTAATGGTGGTGATCAGTGATTTTAGCGGGACTGAGACATTGTGGCCGACAAATCGGACACCTAACTGACACTTTTGACACTTTCTGGGGACCAGTGACACCAATACAGTGATCAGTGCTAAAAAACAAATGCATTGTCACTGTGCTAATGACACTGGCAAGGAAGGGGTTAACAGCAGGAGCGATCAAAGGGTTAAATGTGTTCCCTTTGAGTGGTTTCTTACTGTGTGGGGGATGGTTTAACTGTAGGAAGACAGAGATCCATGCTCCAGCTTAGCAGAAACACAAGATCTCTGTCTTCATTAATAGCAGCACAGCAATCTGCCTTGTTTACATAGACAGACTCCTGTTCTGCCTCTCTCTGAACCATCGCCGGGTTTAACAATCACAGCGGGAGTGGGGCTCCAGTGGCAGTATTTGTACAAAAAAAAGGACACAAATTTTGTTTGGGTGCAACGTCGCACAACCGCGCAATTGTCAGTTAAAGAGACGCAGCGCCGAATCGCAAAAAGTGCTCTGGTCCTAAAGCTGGAAACCCTTCCGGTTGGTAAGTGGTTAAGCAGTTAATAAAAACAGTTTGGACAAAATTGAAGATCCTTGGTGTGCTGGCGAATATCTACATTATTTTATTAGAGACCTGACTATACTTCAGAGCTGATGAGGTCTCTGTCCAGGAGTCAGGAGGGCTCCCCCTAGGAGACGGGTGGGAGGCAGTGAAGCAAGGAGCTGCTAGCTGTATGCACAAAGCTTGTATGTGAATACTGTCTGGAGGATACAAAGGGCCTGAAGTTTGAGGCCAGAGCAGCAGTGCTGCAAATGTAATCCAGGAGACTGATGTGTATTTCTTTGGTGAAAGAAATATGCAGAAAAATCACTACGAGGGAAACCCATTGATTTCTTGAATTTTATTTTAATAAAAGTGGGCATGAAAATCCCTTAAAAAAAAAGATTTAAGCGAGTTGCTGTGTCTTTAATGTTCTACTATTTGAAGGTGGTTCCCACAGCTTGTTACAGGTTTTCCTTGACATCCTGTCTGGTGAAACCATTGGGTAAATCTTTTTAAGGGAGCCATGGATAGCTTTAAAAATGAACATTCAATTCAAGGGCAACAGCTCTGGTGGAAACTCCTGCAGTAAGCATGTCAATTGCACGCTCCCTCAAAACTTGCGATATCTGTGGCATTGTGTTGTGTGATAAAACTGCCCATTATAGAGTGGCCTTTTATTGTGGCCAGTCTAAGGCACACCTGTGCAATAATCATGCTGTCTAACATGGGCGTCCGCAGAACTTTTTCCAGGGGGGGGGCATAATTTCAAGGTCATCCATGCTCTGCCCCTTTTTGACAATGCCATAATTACATTATGACGGTCAGAGACTGCAGCCGTAGTACAGGAGATGGTCAGAGACTGCAGACATGATCCAGGAGATGGTCAGAGACTGCAGATGTGATACAGGAGACAGTCAGAGACTGTGGACATGATACAGGAGACGGTCAGAAACTGCAGACATGGTACAGGAGACGGTCAGAGACTGCAGACTTGGTACAGGAGACAGTCAGGGACTGCAGACATGGTACAGGAGACTGTCAAAGACTGCAGACATGGTACAGGATATGGTCAGAGACTGCGGACATAGTACAGGAGATGGTCAGAGATTGCAGACATAGTACAGGAGATGGTCAGAGACTGCAGACATAGTACAGAAGATGGTCAGAGACTGCAGACATAGTACAGGATACGGTCAGAGACTGCGGACATGGAACAGGAGACAGTCAGAGACTGCATACATAGCACAGGAGACAGTCAGAGACTGCAGACATCGCACAGGAGAGAGTCAGAGACTGTGGACATGGTACAGGAAACGGTCAGAGACTGCATACATGGCCCAAGAGACTGTCAGAAACTGCATACATGGCTCAAGAGGATAAGGACCTAGTGGGGAACCCCTGATCTAATCCCTGATTCCCTGATTGCCCCCCCTTGCCCCTACCTGCGGACGCCCATGCTGTCTAATCAGCATCTTGATATGCCACACCTGTGAGGTGGATGGATTATCTCGACAAAGAAGAAGGGCTCACTAACACAGATTTAGACAGATTTGTGAACAATATATGAGAGAAATAGGCCTTTTGAGCACATAGAAAAAGTCGTAGATCTTTGAGTTCAGCTCAATATAAATAGGGGCAATTTTGCTCAGTGTAGAAAAGAAAAAGTTCTTGGCTTGACCTACACTTTAATTTAAAAAAATAAGCCAGCTAACATCATTTCATTTTACTTTTTTTTTTTCACTGCCATAGGTTACAGATATAGTCCCGTACCCGATTTATCCAAATTTAAAGAAACACTAATAAATAATATTAGTACGTTTTAAGCATTTTAAAGGCGTGATCCTGTCAAGGGTTGAATTCAGGAGTGAAATGATGAAAGAATAAAAGCTTTCATTCAGCCTGGGTGGAGCAGGTTTTAGTAGCTGGTGGTCTTATTTGATTAACATGTCTTAAAAAATGTATAACTAATTTAGTATTGCCAGAGACAGAGAAGAACTATTTTGATTCATACCATCTTCCACATTCCTTCTTACAGCAGTTTTTCAATTTGAAGCTCCCTAGTCAAGAATAAGAAATATTTGCAGAAAAATAGCCACATATATGAACTAAATAAAATAAAATGATGACTTTAAAAAGCTGATAACAATGGAGGGTGTGGAAGGACTTTCTTAGGCGTCACTGAAGTTAATGTGGGCAGAATGCCTTTAATCATTCTCGGATACAAGTGTACATAATGGAGAATGATTTCTGGGCCATAAAGAAAAGTCATTCTTCTTTTTTTCTGAAGTTGGATTATCGTGCATTTTCCCAAGCAAATCCCAGATGAAGGTGAAGGAACTGCATCATGAAGTGCCATCACATAATCATTAACAGATGTAAAATAAGCTGTGCATCATCTGCGGAACAGAATTAAAAATAAAAATATATTTTTTTTCTTTTCGACATGTGTTCTTAATTAAAACAGAATTATCATTCAAATTAAAATATATAATTTCAATGTTTGTATGAATGGGAGGGCAACTTATTAACATGGAGCCTGTAAACCATCAAAGCTACAAAGCAACATAAAAATTTAATAGACAGTTGGTTTATACATGCTCTAATCTGGAAAGGGTGAAAAAAAAAAGAAAAAAGAAAACAGAAAACAAATTCAGCGTGGTCAAAATACAATTCTGATGTCAACAGAGGCTTTGAGGTCTGATCCAGAGAGAAACTTAAAGGGTCTTTGTGAAGCCCCACACGGTTTTTCAAGTGGTATCTTTATAAACTGAATAAGTCTTGCATTAATCTGGATGAAATGTGGGAAAATACTTGGGAAAATGGACATGTTTAGTGAAGTGGGTAACTGGTGGGACACAGAAAGCTACTTTGACTTGGATAAAGAGACCGCCACAGGAATGAGAAGATTTTTATAAATGACAGATGAATCGTGAGTGATATACAAGTGGTTATTCTTTTTAGATCTGAAACTTGGAAGGTACTTCAGAGGAAACACCAGAAAAAAAACAACATAAAATTCATTCAAAACTTTCAAAAGGGAAACGTTTCTTCCAGTGATGAGCCAAGATATGCTACATCATCGCAGATATTCAAAGTCTACTTGGTATAATGCCTTCTTGGATTCCTTGCTAGTTCTCTTAAGAAGCCCACCTTCTGTCCTCATGCAAAATTTCCCTGCGTTTAACATATGGACCCCTGGTGATCCATCAGAGAGAGTAAAGGGGTAGAATCTATGAGGGAAACATCCTATATTTAGCAGTGGGCAAACCATAAAAAGCCATATTCCAATCTGTTGTCACTGTATTATTTCTTCATATAATTCCCAGTTTGTGTACTCACATTGATTAGAGGAAGGCCACATTTTACCAGTTTTCAATAATATAAGTGACCCCACTTATGTATGGAAATGTATTTAACAGGGACCTTTTTATTTGTTCTCACTCAATGGAGAAGATAATCCACTGCTATTTGTGGCTAATCAAATTCGCCAACCACAAAGCAATAAAGATGCTACATCCAATTAGACCCCTGATGTCATTAAGGCCGGCCATAGATGGTTCGAATCTCGGTCGGTTCAACAGGAATCGGACGAGATTTGAACCATGTATGGGCAGGCAGAATGTACCAAGTTGATCGGATTTTGCATGCAATTATCGCTAGCGGTTAGTATAGCTACTAGCAATAATCACTGTCTTCTCCTGGTGGGGACGGCTTCCCCTGTCCCCCCGCGGGGAGAATAAAATGGCGCGGTGGGAGGGATTCCTCTGTCAATTCAAGCTCGTGGTTGCAGTAATGAAATTCACTCCGTGTATGGGCTGCTTAAGATAACCATTCACCGCCAATTGCTATTGTCAAACAAAGGGTATGTAATGGAGTTTGTGATAATACATTATTAATAGATTTCAGTGAAATCGATTTCATTGCATAATTAAACATTTTGGCATCAGCAAAACTTCACTGAAATGGAGGTTCTCAATTTCAACTATTTAGTTTTTCAGGTAAAATGTACTTTAATAGAAAAAAATCTACATTTTTATTTATGGGGTATGTCTTGTTGGGTGTATTTAGTGTGGGGTTGTTTATTTAATGTACAATTCTTTATGTTTTTTAACTCCCAAAATTAAAATCTGTCCTCATGTCCAACCGTCATTTTTAGGCAAAAGATTTCACTGAATTTTGTACTTCATACATTATCTAGAGACGAATGTTAGGCTTTAAAGGCAGGCCCACAATATAACTGTTTTTTCTTTGCTGTAAAACTCTAGTTTTAATTAGCCATTGGCTAAACTTGAAGTTGGACAGAGACTTGGGGGTGGATGCCAGGGCCGTAGATAAGGGGGGGGTTTGGGGGTTGAAACCCCCCCAGAGCATCAGTGCAGATGGCAGAAGAAGTATGTGTGCCCCCAAACTAGTAGCACTGCCCGTGTCGCCATGGTCATACTCGGGAGGGTAATGGCTTACACACGCTGTTGTTGTGTGTTGCCTAAGCCTGTTGTGACACTGCCCGAACACCGGGGCGCTCCGGTCTGTGCTGTCAGGATCAGCCTCTGGTTATCTCCTGTAGTCCATCTGCAGTCTCTGGTTATCTCTTGTAGTCCATCTGAAGCCTCTGGTTATCTCTTGTAGTCCATCCGTAGTCTCTGGTTATCTCTTATAGTCCCTCCGCAACCTCTGGTTATCTCCTGTAGTTCATCCGCAGTCTCTGATTATTTCTTGTAGTCCATCTGCAGTCTCTGATTATCTCTTGTAGTCCCTCCACAGTCTCTGGTTATCTCTTGTAGTCCATCCACAGTCTCTGGTTATCTCTTGTAGTCCATCTGCAGTCTCTGGTTATCTCTTATAGTCCCTCCGGAGCCTCTGGTTATCTCCTGTAGTTCATCTGCAGTCTCTGATTATCTCCTGTAGTCCATCCATAGTCTCTGGTTATCTCTTGTAGTCAATACGCAGTCTCTGGTTATCTCTTGTAGTCCCTCGGCAGCCTCTGGTTATCTCTTGTAGTCCATCACCAGCCTCTGTTTATCTCTTGTAGTCCATCCACAGCCTCTGGTTATCTCCTGTAGTCCATCCGCAGCCTCTGGTTATCTCTTGTAGTCCATCCACAGTCTTTGGTTATCTCTTGTAGTCTATCCGCAGTCTCTGATTATCTCCTGTAATCCATCCGCAGTCTCTTCCCAAATGTCCTTAAGTCCCTTCCGTTATCATGTTTAGCCACACACCCTTTTTTGCGGTCTCCCTGACGTACCCCTCATTCTCACGTTCAAAGGTATGTTTTGTATGTATGGACTCTGCACAGTACCAATTATCTTGCCTGGTGTAACACTTATAAATGGCAGGACAACAAAAAAATCAGTGAGTATGCTCCTCTTTGCACCTTCCCACTAAGATTGGCTATTACAGTGCACCATCCTGTGATAGTCAGTCCAATGGCTGAGAGCACTGACCGCTGTGTTCTGATGGGGTGGAGGGGCCATTCCCTGTCAGAACACAATAGCACAGCGAGGGAGATCGCTGTACTAACACTGACTGTGTTAGTACAGTGATCTGTCAGGTATTTTTTGTTCAGCCCACTGACAGTGTGTACCAGGCCTTAGACTGGACAATAGCCAACCTTACTGGGCAACATTCTTAAAAGCTGTAAGAAGGCACAACTGAAAAAAAGCCTTTTACTTAGTACCTGCTGCTGAACCCCCCAGAACAAAAAATTATCTACGGCCCTGGTGGATGAGGCCTTAGCACCAGTGCCATGGTTTATTTTTGATGTAGAAATCAAAATCAGTGCTCTTAGACTAGGTCATTCTTGCAAACACTAATAGCAGGCAATTTGCTATTAGGCAGAACTTTAAAAAATGTAAAAGGGACTGAAGGATTTCCTTAAATATCTATGATGGACTGTACGTATAATTATTTTAAAATATAACTTTTCATTGCTTGAGCATTTAGTATTTAATATTTTCAATGAACTGTTTCTTAGTGCTAAAAGCACCAGTATTCTATCTTCCCCGCCTTATCTTTAGTGTGGCTATGTAAGCACAGTTATAAAATGCACAAATACAATTACTGATAAGGACTTCCTAGAATGCTAAATAAACAGATGTGTTTTTGCCAAACTGTATGACTAGAGTTCTGCTGATTCTTTTACATAAGACAGATATTAGTCAATGTATGCTGTCTGGGAGAGATATTGATGGAGCATTGAAGGTTCAAATGCCGTATATTTTACTTATAAATTTATTTCTCTTTTATATTTTCTTCTTCTTTGTTATTTTTCTTTTATCTACTTTAATGCTATTGTGTTCTTTTTTAGTGACAAGTTTATTGACTTTTTAATCTTAAAATTCAAAACCAATTAAAAAAAGAATTTACTGAAAAAAATGAAAATAACAATAATCATGAGTCATTTTATTTTCTGGTCAATATATATATATGGAATTGAATATAAAGTCTACCTTTTTCTCAACACAGTTTGAATAACAACTTTGTGCTCCTATGTCAGATCCAAGATATCAAAGTGTCTAAACTTTTAAAGTACAGGGTGGGCCATTTATATGGATACACCTTAATAAAATGGGAGTGGTTGGTGATATTAGCTTCCTGTTTGTGGCACATTAGTATATGTGAGGGGGGAAACTTTTCAAGATGGGTGGTGAATTTCACAAGAAAAACAATGATGTGCTTGGTTTTAACTTTATTACGTAACTTTATTCTTTCATGAGTTATTTACAAGTTTGTGACCACTTATAAAATGTGTTCAATGTGCTGCCCATTGTGTTGGAGTGTCAATGCAACCCTCTTCTCCCACTCTTCACACACCGATAGCAACACCGCAGGAGAAATGCTAGCACAGGCTTCCAGTATCCGTAGTTTCAGGTGCTGCACATCTCATATCTTCACAGCATAGACAATTGACTTCAGATGACCCGAAAGATAAAAGTCTAAGGGGGTCAGATCGGGAGACCTTGGGGGCCACTCAACTGGCCCACGACGACCAATCCACTTTCCAGGAAACTGTTCATCTAGGAATGCTCGGACCTGACACCCATAATGTGGTGGTGCACCATCTTGCTGGAACTATGATGTCGGTGATAGGGAATTGCTGGCAATCAAGTCGGCTTTGGAGGAATGGCGGTACCTCCTGGAAGGAGCAGCTCACCCGGTATTGGTTTTTACTGACCATAAAAACCATAAAAAACCATATGCCGTGAAAATACGAGATGTGCAGCACCTGAAACTACGGATACTGGAAGCCTGTGCTAGCATTTCTCCTGCGGTGTGTGAAGAGTGGGAGAAGAGGGTTGCATTGACAATCCAACACAATGGGCAGCACATTGAACACATTTTATAAGTGGTCAGAAACTTGTAAATAACTCATGAAAGAATATATTTACATTAAAACCAAGCACACCATTGTTTTTCTTGTGAAATTTCCAATAAGTTTGATGTGTCACATGACCCTCTTCCTATTGAAAAAACAAAAGTTGGATTCAAAATGGCCAACTTCAAAATGGCCACCATGGTCACCACCCATCTTGAAAAGTTTCCCCCCTCACATATACTAATGTGCCACAAACAGGAAGTTAATATCACCAACCATTCCCATTTTATTAAGGTGTATCCATATAAATGGCCCACCCTGTACATCATTATGCATTATTAATGCATTTTTGCTTAAAAGGATTGTAGCCATATTCATACACTAGTAGCAAAACAATTAAGTACTTTACATGATACTTTTTAACCACTTCAGCCCCGGAAGGATTTCATACTTTAGGACCAGAGCCCCTTTTTGCGATTCGGCACTGCGTCGATTTAACTGACAATTGTGCGGTCGTGCGACGTTGTACCCAAACGAAATTTGCATCCTTTTTTCCCCATAAATAGAGCTTTCTTTTGGTGGTATTTGATCACCGCTGCATCATTTCTGATCGCCGCTATAAACAAAAGAAGAGCGACAATTTTGCAAAAAAACCCAAATGTCTTACTTTTTGCTAAAAATCCAAAAAAAAAAAAATATAAAAAAAATTTTTTTCATCGGTTTTGGACGATTTATATTCTTCCTCATATTTGTGATAAAAAAAATCGCAATCAGCGTTTATTGATTGGTTTGCGCAAAAGTGGCAGCGTTTACGGACAATGAGAATTCATTTCTGGGGTTTTTATTTATTTATTTATTTTTACTAGTAATGGCGGCGATCTGCGATTTTTAGCGGTACTGCGATATTGTAGCGGACATGACGGACCATTTTGACACTTTTTTTGGGACCATTGGCATTTATACAGCGATCAGTGCTATAAAAATGCACTGATTACTGTGTAAATGCCATTGGCAGTGAAGGGGTTAACCTGCAGGGGGCGCTGTAATGGTTAACTGTGTTCCCTGGGCGTGTTCTAACTGTATGTGGGCTGCCCTAGCAGGGGAAGGGGAGCGATCACAGCTTCCATATAGAGGAAGGCTGTAATCACAGCCCTTCCCCCTCTCACAGAACGGAGATCGTGGGTAGCCGGCGGAGATCGAGTCCGCCGCACCCGCTCCCTGGCCCCCCCAACACAGTGAGCGCGCGCGCCGCCGGAGGCCGCAGTGCATGATATCGCAGCCGTCGTCGTATGACGGCGGTTTGCGATTTCGAGCCACCTTGTCGCCGTCAACCTGCGGCCACAAATTGCAAGTTCATTTTCCAGGAAAATACTACAAAGCCATATTGCATATCCAATGACCACTGCCAATCGCCTAGACAAGGGTTCTCACTGACTCTCACACGTAGGCACACCTCCCAACTTTTTGAGATGGGAACGAGGGACACCTATTAGCACAAGTATGTAGCATAGGACACACACCCCTGCCACGCCCCCTTAAAGGAGAATTGTACAAAAAAAAAAAAAAATATTAGGTAAACCCACAAGTGTTTTTTTTTTTACCACTACTATTCTTTTATCCTGGCTTTTGACATTTACAAATGCAGCAATTCAGAAATTGGATAAAAGGTTTAGCACTGGGAAACACTTTTTGAAAGACAAATAGTGTATTTTATATACAACTATGCAGATCAGACCAAAATGAGGGACAAATGAGGAGGAAAGAAGGACAGAGAGACTTTGTTCCAAATCAGGGACAGTCCCTCTAAATCAAGAACAATTGTGAGCTATGCACGTATGTCGGTCTTATAGCACTTAAGTAAGATTCCATAAACTGCATATTGGCCTCACATGTCAATACTCTCACTGATGTTCTCCAGAGAAACCCACATCTCCAGAAGACAGTACAAAACTAGAGTTCCAAAGGCAGAAGGTCTAATACATAAAAAAACCTTCTGGGTGCAGTTCCCCCCCCCAGCCCCCCTTATATTTACCTGACCCCCATCTCGATCCAGCAGTGTGCATGAGAGCAGCTCCCCTGGGCCTCGCTCTCCACATTGGCTCACACAGCAGGGAAAGCCATTGGCTCCTGCTGCTCATAATCACAGCCAGTGAGCAAATGAGGAGAGAGCGGGGAACAGGGCCGAGCCACGCTCTGTGTGTGAATGAACAGTTTCTGGGAGCGGGCCTGCTCAAGTGCCCCCATAGCAAGAGGCTTGTTATTGGGGGCACTCAGCAATCCAGAGGAGCCAAAGCTATTGCACAGAGCAGGTAAGTATACAATATTTGTTATTTGTCAAGACGGCTTTCCATGGGGGCACCCGATGAAGAGGAGCAGCTTGGAGCGCCGGCGGGGGACCCCAGAAGAGGAGGATTGGGGCTGCTCTGTGCAAAACCATTACACAGACCAGGTAAGTATCAATATGTTTGTTATTTTAAAAAAAATCAAACGCTTACAACCACTTTAAGACACTGGGAATAGATGATCAGGGACACCAACTGAATGCTCTGAGCAAAGCGCAAAATCAATAGCTTTGCATTTGTAAACATGGTTCAGAATACCATAAAGGATCTACACATGACTTAATAATGACAATAACACACTTATTAGGGCTAACAAAAATATGAATAGTTCAATGTTTTTTGGTAACATGCTTTCAAAAGAGAGAATTCTGTATATTCATAATCAGAAAAATGAAAAGTATTTACTGTCAGGTTTATGCATTTAGTCTTTCAAACTCCTCAATCAATATTGTAAATCTGTTCACAGCAGCAGCCAGGAACTTGTTCTAATCAAAGAAAGAAAAAGGGGAATGGTTGCTGAATGAAAGCACATTGTGATAAATGGCTACTGCGCTGTCCAGTAGGGAGGCAGGATGTCATCTTAGAAATCATTATTTACCTTCTACAAGCCAAATCTTATATCATAAGCATAAGAAAAAGGTGGAATTGTTGGCAATAGTGGCCAGTCTAGCTTCATCTGTTACACTCTGGAAAATGGAATAAAGATAATTATGTTCAAAAAAGTGACAGTTATATTCAGCTGAGTCTAATAAGATTTGAAAATAAGCAGACCTTCACCCTCTATAGCAACTTCCCCTGTCTCCACCCCTCCTCTACAAGAATCGGACAGTGTTTGTTTGCTTTTTTTATTTACCTTTTTTTTTAAAGAAACAACGTGGTCCCACCCTTCAATGCACTTTATATATCTACATAGTGCTTGCTAGGCCTCCAGAGATATGCATGTCACATTCATTTAGAAGTAGAACAGTTAGCGGGCCTAGTGATACATCATCACAAGGCCCCGCTGGCTGAACCCAGAAGAGCCAGTGGGCCTCTCAATGACATCACAGGTAAGATGGCGGGGGGGGGACACACAGATGTGTCTGTTGACAGAAGGATGTCAGTGGGACAATGCTGGATCCAGTGGCTGGGTGAGTATCTGAACTGAACACCACCAGATAAGTGGAGGCAGAGAAAAAGAAAATGGTGGGTGGGGGGGGACACTGAAGGTCCTCTAACTACTTGCTGACTGCCATATAGCAATTTTACTGCTACAGGTCAGCAGCTGTGCGCTGGATCACACACACACATATATATATATTGTAAGGGGGTTAGCTCGGCAGCGGGTGTGTTTGACCCCCTGGAAGGGTTTACTACACAGTTTTAGGCACAGCGAGACAGCAGTTTCAGGTGAAAAACAAAAACAGCAAAACAAAAACAAATAACAAAATAAATCCTAGGCCACTTGGCCACTGACTGCACAATAGGTTTCCCTGTCTGTCAGCTGGGTACAGCCTACTGCTGTACAAAGCTCCTATCTTTCACTGCAGGATACACAGCCACACAGGCCTTATCATGTACAGGATGTTACACTCCCCAGTCCATGGTCACAAAGCTGGTTCCAGGGAGGAGCACTCACCTATCCCTGCTGGGAGTTCTTGTAGAGGCCTTAATGAGCCAGCTCACCTCAGCTGTGCTTATTACCTCTACTCCTGCAAGACTCCCCTTAGTGGTATAAGTCTGCATGCACCTTAAATCTAGGGCAAATGTACCTGCCATCCTGCATGCAACCCGGCATCTTTACCTGGCTGCTGTCACATACCCCCCCTCTTTTTTCAAACTGGGGTTTGTAACATAGGCAGTCAGACACACAGGTACCCGAGACAAGGCATCCATATTCCCCATTTGAACACCAGGCCGATGGTTCACGGTGAAGTTGTATTCTTGCAGGGCCAGGAACCACCGATTTACCTTCTATTGGTCTCCTTGTTTTAAGCCATCCACTTTAAGGGTGCGTGATCTGTAATCAGATCAAAGTGTCTACCCAGCAAATAATATTGCAGGGAGTCTAGTGCCCATTTCACCGCTAGACACTCTTTTTCAATTGTAGCATAGTTTTCTTTGTGGGGTTTCAGTTTCCTGCTAAGATAAATGACTGGGTGCTCTTCTCCGTTCCAGACCTGGGACAACACTGCTCCTAAGCCTATGTCTGACGCATCAGTCTGTACCACAAAGTCCTTAGTGAAGTCAGGGGAGTACAGCACTGGTTGGCTACATAGGGCTTTTTTTAAAGCCTGGAAGGCTGCTTCAGTCTCCGGAGTCCATTTCACCATGGTAGACTCTTTCCCTTTTGTCAGGTTGGTTAGGGGCACAGCCTGCGAAGCAAAGTGAGGAATGAATCGCCGGTAGTACCCACCAATTCCGAGGAACGCTCGAAGCTGCTTCTTGCTGTTGGGGTGTGGCCGGCTATTTATGGCTTCCACTTTGTTGATTTGGGGTTTTATTACTCCTGTTCCCAATAGTGTACCCCAAATATTTGGCCTCTTCCTGTCCAATGGTACATTTTTTTGGATTAGCTGTGAACCCAGCTTCCCTTATGGAGTCCAGTACGGCTTGCACTTTTGGCAGATGTGAGGCCCAATCCATACTGTGGATAATCACATTGTCCAAGTAGGCTGCAGCATTCTTCTGATGGGGCCTCAGAATTTTGTCCATTTTCCGCTGAATGTGGCTGGTGCATTTTGTAACCCAAGCGGCATTCTTTTATATTGGAATGCCCCCTCTGGTGCTACAAATGCCGTTTTCTCCTTCGCTGACTCAGCTAGGGGAATTTGCCAATACCTCTTGGTGAGATCAAGGGTCGTCATATATCGGGCTGTTCCCAGCCGGTCGATCAGTTCATCTATGCGTGGCATGGGGTAGGTGTCAAAAACTGTGGATGGGGTACGGTGCGTATCTACTTGACTAGCTGGCCGACCCTTGTCGGGCTATATACTGCTGG
>BLSH010012343.1:235412-247983 GCA_018402905.1 Glandirana rugosa
CAGCGGTATGTGAAATCTCTAATTTCTGCTATCTGTCCTCAGAGCAACAGCACAGACAGCAGTAGTAAAGTAATCTATCTCAGGATGCAGGATCAGGTCTTAAAATGGCTAAAATCTGTCCCTCACGCCGTCAGCTACCTTTCCCTATACTAACCCAAGGAGCATGTGACTGCAGCACTGTGACTCCAGCTTATAAAGAGGCTGGGTCACATGATGCACCGGCCAATCACAGCCATGCCATTAGTAGGCATGGCTGTGATGGCTTCTAAGGGCAAACCAGTGAAACGCTTGTTGATTGGCTGCCCTGCAGCTTCTCAACACGTGGAGTAAAATAGCAGAACCCCGGACCGAACGCGAACGATTTTTGAAATGTCCGGGTCCGGGTCCGTGCCACGGACACCCTAAAGTTCGGTACGGACCCGAACGTTACAGTCCGGGTTCGCTCAACACTAATGATCACTATTAGCACATTTATGTTAACTATTTATGTATTTGTTTCAGCACAGGCAGCTCAAACAGTTGAGCAAAAGCACCATGGCTACAAAGCCTCCATTTTAGTGAATTTTTTATTGCTCTGTAACATAACCATTCTAACAACAAACCTCCTAGCTGAAGAACAAATGCTATAAATTAAACATGAATTTATGGGCTGCCGTCGCTAAAGAAAACTGACATAAATAGCAGATGATATGGTAAAACTTTGGCTTGGCTATGTCAACTGCATTAGTGTCTAATTCATAAGAATTAACATATTCATAGATAACTTTTTCACATGCAGACAATGAAATATATTGCAATGTTCCTGTTTTTTTATTTCTCCCATAAGAAGAATAACACAATTTACATTTTCATAGATATTTTATATTTATTTCCATTGATGTTTTTATGTCTGTAGTTTAATTAAATAAGCAGGAAAACAGGGAATGAATCGGCATTCTGTAAAAGCAGCACAGTTTAAAGTGAATTAAACTTTTTTTGAGTATATATATATATATATATATATATGTGTATATATTTATGTATATATATATATATATATATATATATATATATATATTTTGTATGCAGTATATTTGTTAATACAAGTGTAAATAATCAATTCAAACATTCAAATCAAATAATAATAAATATAATTAATTAAAATTTGGTTACACAAGTTAAGTATCGCAGACTAAGTTGCTATTGTTGAGTTTACCTTCTGAAAATACTAGTTGCCTGCTTGTCATGCTACATAGTTACATAGCTGGTAAGGTTGAATAAAGACACCAGTTCATCCAGTTAAACCTGTGTGTGTGTTTATGTCAATATCAATTCCCATATTCATATTGCGTTTGTTAAGGTGCCCATCTAAGAGTTTTTTTAATTATCTACACTTCCCGCTGACACCACTGATTGTGGAAGACAGTTCCATACCCTTACCACCAGTGGCGGCTGGTGCTAAACTTTTTTTGGGGGCCCCCTCCCCAGGTCCGCACTCACCCCTCCACAGTCCCAGCACCGCAGCTTCCTCTGCTTCTCTTCCTGGCAAACCCAATCTGCCTGTCCTGATTGGCCGGGAGGAGAAACCAGAAGGCAATAGTGAATATTGATTCGTTAGTGCCACAAGCGGGTGGGTTCGGGGTGAAGAGTCCAACTTTTTTCAAGCCAATTAGAACCTCAGGCTCTAATCACGTGGCTTGAAAAAAAAAAGAACTCATAGAAACCTATGAGTCCAGCACCCTGGATGCATCCCTGCATGCAAACTAGGGGGCGGTGCCCCTGCGCCCCTTATAGACCAGCAACTCCTGCTTACCACTCTAACAGTACAGAACCACCTACGCAGCTTAAGGTTGAACCACTTCTCTTCCAATTTCATTGAATGGCTTTGCGTCTTCTTAAGCTCCCTGAAGTTAAGTAGGTTTTTCCCTATGCTACGATCACCACTCATTTATTTGTATATCACTATCATATCTTCTCTCAAGTGTCTCTACTCCAGGGAGAATAAGATTAATTCCTGTATACATTCCTCATAACTGAAGTTCTCTAGTCCTATTATTAGCCTTGCCTGCCTTCTCTGGACTCTCTCCAGTTCCAACACATTTTTTCTGAGGATTGGTGGCTAGAATTGGACGGCATACTCAAGATGTGGCCAGACCAGAGTTTTTTAAAGTGTTAGAATTATCATTTTAACTCTTGAGCTAATAACCTTTTTAATGCATGCTAATATTCTGCTTGCTTCAGCTTGGCATTGTATGCCGATGCTGAGCCTCTGATCTACTAGAGCCCCCAGATCCTTTTCCATCCTGGATTCCCCCCATCCCCCCCAGCGAGTAACTTGCATTCATATTTTTAGCCCACAGGTGGATTTGTTTACATTTTTACTCACTACCTTTGAATCACTGACCCGGAACAGGTATGTAGATAAGGATTTCTGACTTTTCTCTGACTTCTTGATCTGTGGCTTAGAAAGTTTTACAACCAGTAGGCCAGGGAATTGGTCAGCAACAGCAGCCCCTGTGTTTCTTTCATAATAGATTACAGATATTTCTAAAGTGGACCTAGTATCAGATTTGTTTTTGTCTTTTCATATCAAGTGAATGTATGCTAAGTATCGGATAAGTGTAATACTTATAAATA
Organism: Glandirana rugosa; assembly: GCA_018402905.1. Taxonomy (NCBI): domain Eukaryota; kingdom Metazoa; phylum Chordata; class Amphibia; order Anura; family Ranidae; genus Glandirana; species Glandirana rugosa. The sequence continues at coordinate 238,029 of BLSH010012343.1, forward strand.
TTTACTACCTCTTACAAAGATTAGTGTGCTACCCCTAACAATGCCTTCATCTGTTTTTTTTCTTCAGAAGGACAAAGCTATGTTTGTTCATACATCATCTATGACAGCTATTTCCAACCAAGATTACTGTAGTGTAGGGAATGCCCAAAATGCCTGGCACCGATACACTCTTGCTGTAGCACTTCTCTTGCTGCAAAGTTTCAATACTGCAGTCTGATTACTGCCCCTGCAGCAGACTGATGGCATCATCTCAGTCTAGGCAAAGTCACCGGAGTGAAGCTCATGGACTGCTTTTTAATAATAAGGTTACAGCTTTTTCCAAAAACTACTGTTGCACTATATTGTGACATGTGAGGAATGTATCCATGCAGACTAAGATTCCCGAAAGGTTCACTTTAAGTTATTAAGCTAGAATAAGGAGGATTACACTGGGTCTTGCCATTTTGGTTTAAAATAAAACTAATGCTCTTGCACCCACAGCTCGATCGTCAAACAAAGAGTCTTCATATCACAGAACACCGTGTGTTAATTCTAGCAATGAAGACGAATGCTTTGGGAACACCAAAAACCAATGTAAAGTCTAGCACTAATAAACATGTGTTTTTATGATTTAATTCCTGTTGGCAATTCAGTCCAAGAGCTACAATTCCTATTGCTTGGACTAGCACTTCATTAAGGGATACCTTAGCTGTTTCCCTAGTATCCCAAGCAGAAAACATTACTTGCATTTACAAGTAAAATATTTGCAAGTATGATGTTCCAAAACACCAACCGTAGCTAATTTATTGGTCCCAGCACTATATAACTTTCTCTGTTTGGAACAGACGGTGGACCAGAGAAAGATGTCCTGGCTTTCTTCATTATCTCGCCCTACGCCGCCAAACCCAATGACATCATTCAGAGGTGTGTGGGAGGTTCAGGTAACACTTGAGTAAATGCTAGTGGGATGCCATATTGTATAGTCTAAAGACTAAGTCTGTCCAAAGCTGATATTTTACTTTTAGTTAGAAGATGAATAATTTAATAAAAGTAAAAAAATTCATACGCTAGGCACAACTATAATGAAGTCATGCAAAGAGGTTCCAGTAATCCTAGCAGTCATGTATGCCTTCAAGGTGTATGTAACTGAACTGTCAGGCCTTAATTTATCAATGGGCCTGAAGCCCTGATGGCCAACCTGTGGCCCAAGAGGTGCACACAGTCCTTTGGTATTCATAGTACAGTCCTCAGACCCCAAAAGCCAGTAGTGGGAGCATTGATTTGTAAAGGAGCCATAATGGCAGTGAGCACTAGCAGACTTAAGTAACACGTTAGCAATCTCTAACAGTCTCCTACAGCAAGCCTCCAGCCTTCAGCTGCACCTGTAACATGTTACAAGTCTCTGTCTCTGACAATCTTCATCAACATGTTAGCAGTCTCTGGTGATTTTCTGTAGCACCACATACCAACATATACTGAAAATTTTGTGTGGCCCCCTGTGGGTATTTGAGGGGCTGTTGTTAAGCCCCCCCCCCCCCATGTCAACTACATTTATAACCTCTGGTTTAGTGTCATGAAAGAACTGTGATCTCCCTCTGAAAATGATAGTGGCCTAGTGATTGTTGTGATGCCTCAATACTTATGACCCACTACAGGTGTGAATATCATAAAATTCAGAGTATTGAAGCAAGAGTGTCATCACTTCCAGCCTTTGTGTAGCTTTCAGAAGAAGAATATGAGGACTGAGATGCATTTTGAGGAGGATATTGCAGGATATTTTATATACACAGGCTGTACCGAAAGTAGTGCAAAAGTTGGCATAGCATTTTTAATAACTTACATAGGTCGTTCAAATGTCACATGTTAGTAGACTAACTTTTCCTCTATAGCAATTCTTCTTCTTTTTCATTGCAGGTAAATAATAGATTCCAAGCAGTGTTGCCAACCTCCCGCAGCATTTTTTACTGGCAAAACATGGAAAATTTACTGGTGGAGCACATTTTTTACTGGCAACTTGAAAAATAATAGAGCTCCTGTTAATAACTAAGACAATTGATATTTAAACACAACATGGAAACACTGACAATACCCATATCAAGTAGTTTGCCTGGTGTACACTAAAAAAGTCAGCACAGCATGACAAATTACCAGACCCTGATATTTATAGACAGTTGTAAAAATCACTGATTTTTACAAACTGTCAGTAAATTTACCGGCGGTTGGCAACCCTGATTCCAAGTAGAAGCAATTTGCCATCATTGAGTTCTTGATGGAAGGAGGAGTGAAGGCTGCCCAGCATCCACAGAAGGCTACAGAATGTTTACAGAGATGACACTATTGATAAGAGTCATCAATGACAAGATATGGCTCTTGTCAATGGTGTCATCTCCATATTATCTGGATGGGTGGTTGAACACTTGAATGCACATTTTGGGTAGAGGGGTACAAGACTAGAACACTTAAAAGTGTATATGATGTAACTCTTTATAAACTTTTTTTTTTTTTTTTACTTCAAAAGATCATTTGTCCTTTTGTGATAAAAGGGTAAAACTAAATATCATCCACCATTTTACCCACTGTATAAGATATGTTGCAGTAATTGTAAACCCTATCTACTTGTTTCCATTTTTTGCTGCTGGTCTCCATCAGCCTGCTCTTGATGGTGACAGCAGTAGACAATGCCTGCATAGTGCCTATTGAAACAGCCACTTGTAGCCATCATCAGAAGCCATGTGACAAGATGACAATGCAAGAGCACAACTTTGAGAAAGGGACAGTAGTCATCCTATTTATAAAATGTAGGACTCCCTAAAAAGGTACCTCTTACTATGAACACCAAGCAAAGTCCTTGTGAAGCAGCTACTGTATCTGGGTGAGCAGTCCTTAGCCCTGGTTCTTCAGCTGGTTCTCATTGGGGCCCAGTCTTTATGGTGGAGCACATACTGTAAGTACAGTCCCAATAAAGTCTGCATGCAGTGAATACGGTTGCAAGTTATATGGCCTGTCCCTATGTGCTCAGTCTCTGCAATACAGCTGATTTGGTCCCACTGTCCAGGTGTAAGCTAGCTTCAGTGACTCTGGTCCACAACACACTGGTTAACAGCACTCCATATTCTTGCTCAAGTCACAGGCTTATAGTAGGTTGGCATGCACTCAGTATAGATGCGCACATACTGGTCCCTCTTGCAGCAAGAGGAATTCACCCGGTTTTCAGTCCGGGAAAATGCAGATATTTTTCTTCATATATCCCTCCCTCTGGGAATTGTAGTCCCCTAGTTCATTAGCTGTCTTAGGAGAGATCCTCTCTCAAACCACATTTCCCATAGTTCATTGCTGCCAACATTAAAGTGTCTTGAACTCTTTTGCTTGCCGTTTCCCTGGTGGAAGGAGAAAAGTTTGTCCAGTGGGACATAGAAAGCACTACAGCACAGTATCCTAAATCACTCTCTGTTTCCAGACAAGCACTTGGCTACATTTGTCTTGTGTATGGCTAAATGATTGAAAAGAACACACCTTTACTTTGCTATGTTACCTTTTTGCACTCCATTAGTGAATCAACCCTGATATTTAGTAACTCTCATTCATTACAAGAGTACAATTCTACGGTTGCACTGTATGTTAGTATGAATGTGAGGAGTGAATATCTGTCCACGCTGTAACATATTATGACGTTTTCATGGTTTTAATTGGGAGTACCTGTGTATTGGGAGTACCTGAGTATTGTGAGTACCTGTGTATTGTGAGTACCTGTTTGTTGTGAGTATCTGTGTGTGGCAAGTACCTGTGTGTGGTGAATACCTGAGTGTTGTGAGTACCTCCGTATTGTGAGTACCTGCAGATTGTGAGTACCTGCGTGTTGTGATTACCTGTGTGTAGTGAGTACCCGAGTGTGGTGAGTACCTGTGTGTGGTGAGTACTTGTGTGTGGTGAGTACCTGAGTGTGGTGAGTACCTGAGTGTGGTGAGTACCTAGTGTGGTGAGTACCTGTGTGTGGTGAGTACCTGCATATTGTGCGTACCTGCATGCTGTGAGGACACGTGTACTGTGAGTATTAAAGTCAGGAAGCTAGCTGTTAGTTAATCGGACAGAGTATAATTCCCAGTCCCTATTAAATTAGTAGGTACAATGCCCGGCGGGTACTCGTTGTACATCTTGTGGCATGTATGCGTTCCTTGATCATGCGATCGAGGGCAAATACTGCTATAAAAAATGTAAACATGTTGTTTCCCTGAAAGGCCAGGTTCTGAGTCTAGGGAAGCAGCTGTCAACACTGAGAAGACTTTCCATACTAAAGGAGAGTTGGGATCGTACCCAACAGGTGCCGGCAGGGGCCAGCACAGAGGAGGGAGGAGACAAAGAGGTGCAGGCACCAGAACAGACTAGTTGGGTGACAGTTAGGAAGGGTAATAGGGAAAGAGTCAGGAAGGCTGATCCTGGGCTGGAACATCCCAATATGTATGCCCCATTGTGTGATATTATGGAAACCAGTCAGGGACCAGCATCGCTGGAGCAGAGTGGCACCCCTAGCTGCCAGGGGAGTAACTCCTCCAGTGAAGGCTAGGATGAAGACAGGGGAAAGGAAAGACAGAATGTGGTGGTAGGGGACTCAATTCTCAGAGACAAAGAGAGGGCAATCTGTCACAAAGGCCTGAAGCGCCAAACTGTATGCTGTTTACCGGGCGCTCAGGTTCGGCACATCATGGATCTGGTGGACAGATTACTGGGTGGAGCTGGGGAAGACACGGCTGTCATGGCGCATAGAGGAAGGTGGAGTGTCCTAAAATAAGATTTTTGGGACCTAGGGGCAAAATTGAGGATTAGGACCTCCAAGGTAGTATTCTCAGAAATACTAACAGTACCTCGAGCCACACCAGAGAGGCAGCGGGAGATTAGGGAAGTTAACAAGTGGCTGATGTAGAAAGGACCTATTGCACCTAAATGGGGAAGGTGCAGACCGTCTGGGAATGAGAATGGCCGACAAGTTAGAGGGGCTTTTAAACTAGGCAACGGGGGGGAGGGTCCAGACTTAGAAATAGCCAGAGTGGAACATAGTTCAGAGGGTAGTATTGGGGGCAGCAGTGGTAGGCTGAATGGAGAACCTAAACCCGAGGTAAGTAGCGTAACAAGTCCTATATTCAACCGAGGAATACCCAACAAGGAAACAGTATGCGTCCGTACAAAACTGCGTGGCTTGTTCACTAATGACATGAGTCTGACGGACAAGATGGGAGCACTAGAGCTGCTACTGTACGAAGAGGAATTCGATTTTGTGGGAATTTCAGAGACTTGGTTCAACAGCTCTCATGATTGGCTGGCTACAATTCAGGGGTATTCCCTATATCGCAGGGATAGGGAGGGCAAAAAAGGGGTATTCAAGTATCCAAAACTACCATGTTGGTCCTCACGATGCGTCACAGGAAGCACCCTCATGGCCAACTGAGGATAAAATTAGGAATAGATTTGAAAAACTTAACGTTAATAAGTCACCGGGACCAGATGGCTTGCGCCCGAGGGTCCTTAAGGAGTTCATAAATTGCCATACCATTGTACCTAATTTTTAAGAACCGTCTACTGACTGGTATGATACCAGCTGACTGGAGAAAAGCCAATGTAGCACCAATATATAAAAAAGGACCAAGATATATCCCTGGGAACTACAGGCCAGTTAGTTTAACAGCAATAATATGCAAGCTCTTGGAGGGAATAAGAAGGGATTATATACAAGACTATTGTAATGAAAACAATATCATTAGCAGTAATCAGCATGGTTTCATGAAGAATCGTTCTTGCCAAACTAATCTATTAACCTTCTATGAAGAGGTGAGCTGCCAATTAGATAAAGGAAGGCCGGTAGAAGTGGTGTATCTAGATTTTGCAAAGGCATTTGATACAGTCCCCCATAAACGCTTAATGTACAAACTAAGGTCTGTCGGCATGGATCAAAGGGTGCGTACATGGATTGAAAACTGGTTACAAGGGAGAGTCCAGAGGGTGGGGATAAATGAGGAGTACTCGGAATGATCTAGTGCGGAAAGTGGGGTTCCCCAGGGATGTGTACTGGGACCAATCTTCAATTTATTCAAACACGATCTGGAAGACGAGGTTAACAGCTCAATCTAAATATATGCAGATTATACTAAGCTAAGCAGGGCAATAATTTCTCCAAAGATGTGGAAACCTTGCAAGAAGATCTGAACAAATTAATGGGGTGGGCAGATAAGTGGCAAATGAGGTTTGACATAGAAAAATGTAAAATAATGCATTTGGGTACCAACAATATGAATGCAAACTACTCACTAGGGGGAGAGAGTCTGGGGGAATCTAGAATGGAAAAGGGCCTAGGGGTCCTAGTAGAGGACAGGCTCAGCAATGGCATGCAATGCCAAACTGCTGCAAGCAAAGCTAACAAAATGTTAGCATGCATGACGAAAGGGATTAACTCCAGGGATAAGTCAATATTTCTGCCGTTCAGTTCTGGGCACCAGTCCTCAGAAAGGATGTCCTGGAACAGGAAAGGGTTCAGAGAAGTACAACAAAGCTAATTAAGGGATTGGAGGAAAGATTACAAGCACTGAACTTATTCTCTCTGGAGAAGAGATGCCTGAGAGGTTATATGATTTCCATGTACAAATACTGTACTGGTGACCCCACAATAGGGACAAAACTATTCCACGCAAGGAAGCACACAAAGACACGCGGCCATTCACTAAAACTAGAAGAAAGGCAGTTTAACCTTAAACTGTGTAGAGGGTTCTTTACGGTAAGAGCAGTGAGCATGTGGAATTCTCTTCCACAAACAGTGGTTTCAGCTGGGAGCATAGATGATTTCAAAAAACTATTAGACGGGCACCTAAGGGACTACAACATTGAGGGATATACAATGTAATACTGACATAAAAGCACACACATAGGTTGGGCTTGATGGACTTGTGTCTTTTTTCAACCTCACTAACTATGTAACTATGTAATCATATTCAACACTGAAAAATGTCATGATCTTTCTGTCAGATCATGAAGATAAAGGGAGGAAGGAACAAATGGTTATTGTGAGACCTTGTTGTATTAGCCACAACAGATGGACAGTGCTAGTAACACCAGCACAGATTTCTAGTCATTAGAGACCCTTAAGCCAGTAAGGTATGCTCTGTTTCAAATGGTAGTTCATGAAAAAAACTCCTGATACTCAGTCTGTGCAGGTAGTATGAAAATTTGCTGACTCAACAAGATCCACAGGCTTTGTCAGCTCACTAAAAAAGACTCAGAGTGAAAAACAATGTTGTTTATTCCAGTCTTGACAGGTTGCAGGGGATTTTTTTTTATATTATAAGCATTCTTCGGCCAAGGGGGCCGGCAGACGGACCTGACCCACCCCCCGTCTCTCCACCTCGCCACCACCAGCCAGTCGCCACCAACCCGCCCCCCCACCAGCTCTCTTACCCTGTGCTGTGCTGGATTGACCAGCAGGAGATAATGGGGAGCTTGTGCAGGCTCCATGCCCAGGGATGCCAGCTTGATGAGGTCGGCGGCAGGGGGGAATCGATGACGAAGAGGTGTTCGTCGTGTCACAGGGGCGATATTCATTCTCTATTGTCACACAACTGGGTGGCCTCAGGGCGTAGTGCTTTGCACCCTGAGCCCACCCTTTTTTGAAGCTTATTGGAGCCTCTGGCTCTGATCACGTGCTTCAAAAAAATGCCCCATTGGAATCCATGCGTCCGGCGCCCTGCATGTAGATTAGGGGGCCGGACGCGTGGATGGGGGGCAGTGCCCGTGCGTTCCTAATGGACGGGCCGACACTGTAAGCAGGGGTAAAAACAAAAGTAATTGGAAAGCATGGATAGGCTGGGAGTCAATAACTAAGGGCTGTAACACTATTGGTAGGATAGGAGGAATAAACAAGATTACATACCATACCAAGGGCATAAAACATAAATATTTAACAGACTGCTGTGGTATCTTTTATGCAAGTTGCATATAGTATTGTACAATATTATAAGCAATGAATTGCCTATTGTGTAACATTATGCCTCTAAATAAAAAACAATGCTAATGGGGAAGATTTACAATTAATCCCACTGTCATTGAGGTTTGTCTGCATCTGTCTATACTTTCCTACAGTTCAAAATGGAATGTCTATATAGACATAACACCCAAGTCCACCATTCCCATACAGTGTATGAATAAACAGCCTGCCTTTTGCTGAGCAATATTTAGGCACGTATTGGAGCTCATTGGAGATTCAGAGATCTGCCAAATAGACATAAGTGAAATCTTCAGGATATGAAATGATGTCTGAAAATTCCTTACTTTTATTTTTGCAGATCACAATAATGGTGCACATACACAGCTTACCAAAAAACACAGGAGTAATGCAAGTATAGGGCACGAATATCAACAGGCATACAAGGAAATAAAACAGAAGGGGCATAAATGACAAGAATCAACTGCTTACAGTATCTTAGAAACTTGTGTAGTCAAAGGTGGTAGTCCAAGGAAATAGCACCAGAGGCAGCCTTCAGAGGATGAACCGGAACCCAGGTTCATAAACAAACTGAAAGAGAGGCAAAGAACAAAGAGGCGCCTCTAAGTGCAATCAACAAAATAAATTATTGTGCCTGTATTTACCTGGGATCTTGTGAGTGTTTTTAACCGTTTCAATAAATTATTGTACCTTGTTGATTGCACTTAGAGGCGCCTCTTTGTTCTTTGCCTCTCATACACAGCTTACCAGGACTTGATAAAACTTCACATTAGTTCACACCTTTCCCACCCAAAATCTGGCACATATACATATATTACATGAATCATAGCAGAATTTTTCAGAATGGAAGCTACTTTGGAGGTTCTAAATGGGGGACTATATATAAATACAACAGATGCTTTGCTCATAAATCCGACTGTATTCCTATCAGAATGGTCATTTAGTATCTTGCCACGATCAGCCAAAGACTGACTGACTTATCAATAGAGTTGAGCGAACACCTGGATGTTCGAGTTCGGTGGGTTCGGCAAAGTTTGGGTTCAGTACCGAACTTGACCCGAACTTTACCCCGAACCTCATTGAAGTCAATGGGGACCTGAACTTTTTGGCACAAAAATGACTGTAAAAAAGTCCTAGAAAGTGGTAGAGGGCTGCAAAAGGAAGTAAAATGATTTTAGAAAAATAATCTGCCCCTTACAGCAACAGAGGGAACCTGACCCTTTAGAACTAGAAGATGATTTTAGAACAATAATCTGTCCCTCTAAGCAGTAGACTCTACCTAGTCCAGTCAGATTGTTCTGTAATGCAGGATGAGATGTTATTAGATCTGCAATCTGTCCCTAAAAGCAGTAGTAGTAGTGATCTCTACCTAGTCCACAATCAGATCGTTCTGTAATGCAGGATGAGATGTTATTATATCTGCAATCTGTCCCTCACAGCGCTGGCAGCATCCTCTCCCTACACTACCGAGAGAGCATGTGACATGCAGCACTAAGTGACTCCAGCTTATAAAGAGGCTGGGTCACATGATACACTGGGTAATCACAGCCATGCCATTAGTAGGCATAACTGTGATGGCTTCTAAGGGCAAACCAGTGAAACGCTTGTTGATTAGCTGCTCTGCAGCTATTCAACAGGCGGGATGAAACCCCACAAGCCCAAGACCCAAACCAATAAACTAGGGCGGACAACTTATCGACGTCTCGTCGATTAGTTGTTCGCAAAGTGACCAAACGGGAATCTTCGGTAGTGTCAATACGGATGATTACCGTACCGACACTAATGGGTCACATAGTACACTGGGTCGGAGAAATATTCGACCTCAGTGAATCACGACGTACAGTGTACGAGAGAGCCATCACATCCCTCTCCTACGACGGTCGCGACACTCCCTGTCTAACGTCTATATTATTGTAGAGTAGGACGTAATGTCTTGCTAGACTAACACCTGATCCATCTCTAGTGATGATGATGACGAAAATCCCTGTCTAACGT
>BLSH010012343.1:249288-259537 GCA_018402905.1 Glandirana rugosa
AGGTATTATCCAAAAGGAAACAACGGCGTACCCTTACTACTCGTTCTTAAGACGTTCGAGTTTAAAAAAATTAAAATAAAGTGTTTCATCTAAAAGTTGAAAAACCGTCATTCAAACCTCAAATTCACAATTGGAAAGAATCGATTGAAAATAATAATTTCGAAAGACCCGAGGAATCCAGGGAAGAAATACGAAGTATGTCATTTACCGTTTGATAGACGTATTAGTTACCGATTGTGTTACGTTCCGAGATGATATTGCAAACCCATTTTTGGGTTTTTAGCATGAACCTGAGTTTTGACCGTATACTTATCTATCTATACATACGGAAGACACTAAAAAAACGTTTGAAAAACAAGAGGCCGATATTTATATATATATATATATATATATATATATATATTAGAGTGTTTTCACTCATTATATATATATATATATATATATATATTTATAGCCGGAGAACAAAAAGTTTGCAAAAAAATCACAGAAGGCATACATATCTATCTATTCATATGCCAGTTTTGAGTCCAAGTACGATTTTTGGGTTTTTACCCAAACGTTATAGTAGAGCCTTGCATTGTGTTAGCCATTGATTATGCAGATAGTTTGCCATTTACTGTATGAAGCATAAAGAAGGGACCTAAGGAGCCCAGAAAGCTTTAATAATAAAAGTTAGCTAAGAAAGGTTAACACTTAAACTCCAAACTTACTGCCAAAAAGTTGAAAATCTACTTTGTGAAATAAAATTTAAAAAATTTGAGCTTGCAGAATTCTTGCTCATCATTCCCATGCGGCAACAAAGGAAAACCTATTATGGAGACAAAGACATGATACCAATTCTGGTCTCTTAGACTTAGATGAGCACAAAGGACCTGTAAAAGTCTTGGACATATTTCATTATATAAACCATTCTATTTTAGTAGTAAAATTTAGCTGGCCTCCCAACAGGTGCAAATACCAGCTTAAAGCCACAGCAATCAATCTCTGCCCTGAATCGGAAAAACTCTGTCCCAAAAAGTTGTCCTTTAGTCTAATGAATAGGATTCTTGTGCCCTCTCAGGTCCCTTCTATATAAATCAGTAGTAACCATGGTACAACGTCTGTGATTATTTATACATCACAAGTATCTTTGAACAGACCTTCGTTGTCTGCTCAGTGCAGAGATAATTGCTATTCCATGTCCAGTGGGGTTCGCTGAATCGTATTGCATGTGTAAAGTTTGGTAAGCCAGCTAAACATTTTATATGGTGTCAGGTGATGTGAACTGCGATCCAGAAATTGTAGAGGTTAAACCTCTCAAGTCTACTGTACGGCTCTGGACTTTTCACTCCGTTCTTCCAGACACCTATTGTTTCTGTCTCCAGTTCTGCTTCAGGCTCAGATGTAACAGGAGACATGAATAATGCTGACATTATAATTAACATATTTATTATGAATATAAAAAAAGTGTCTCTGGAACTGCTTAAAACATAAAAATAAATTCATTCATTATTATGGAGAACAAAAACTTCTTGGTGTTCAGCTGAGGCCAAGTCATTTTTTTATTTTATATATTTTATTATTATTATTATTATACAGGATTTATATAGCGCCAGCAGTTTGCGCAGCGCTTTACAATATTTTTATATTTTACAGTGAATGTGTAGAACCATATTGTTCACTAACATGAAGGATCTCACTGAATCTGAGAAAGGGCAGGTACAGAGGACACAACAGTTCAGTATTTTTCTGATAGGATATATCATCAAAAACTGAAATTCAACCTACAGGCTGTAGGTTTGGCTAGTTACTCCAATCAGTGGTAAGTGATTGGCTAGTTAATGGCTTTTCCTCCTTAACTCTATAATAGCATAATATAAACCCAATATTTCTGTAGAAATTAATAACTTACTGCTCCAATCAAATGCTTATTTTTATTATTTTTATATTATTTAGCCAAAGTGATTCAAATGCATTAGCTTTGGGTACATAATTTTTTTTAATTTTTGTATTTTATTTATTTTTTTGTGCTTTGAACAGAGTAGGGGATGGTTACCAACCCTTTCAGGTAATTTTTGTTCTCTATGTCCCCATTGGTATGATTTTGATTTCTTCATTTGCACTGGCAACCATTGTCACTATCATGAAAGATACTCCAATCAGTGGTAAGTGATTGGCTAGTTAGTGGCCTTTTCTCCTTACTCTGTAACGGCATAATATAAACACTTGGCCCCTATAATTCTGTATTAATTGATAACTTACTGCTCCAATTAAATTATTATGTTATTTATTATTTTTATATTATTTAGCCAATGTGATACAAAAGGGTTAGCTTTGGGTTCATCATTTTTTTTAATTTATTTTATTTTTTTGTGCTTTAAACAGAGTAGGGGGTTGTTATCAACCCTCAGGTAATTTTTGTTCTCTATGTCCCCATTGAGATGATTCAACTTCTTCATTTGTCCTAGCAACCATTGTCACTATTATGAAGGATCTCATTGAATCTGAGAAAGGGCCGGTACAGAAGAACACAAAAGTTTAGTATTTTTCTGATGGGATATATCATCAAAAACTGAAATTCAACCTGCAGGTCCACATAATTCTGCATTAATTAATAACTTACTGCTCCAATCAATTGCTTATGTTTTAAATAATTGTATATGATTTAGCCAAAGTGATTTAAAAGGTTAGTTTTGGATTCTTACTTTTTTTTTTAATTTTTATTTGATTTTATTTTTTTGTGCTTTGAATAGAGTAGGGCATGGTTATCACCCCTCTCAGGTAATTTTTGCTCTATATGCCCCCCGTTGGGATGATTCAGGTACACAAGAACACAAAAGTTTAATATTTTTCTGATAGACATATCGTCAAAAACAGAAATTCAGCCTACAGGCTGAAGGTTTGGCTAGTTACTCCAATCAGTGGTAAGTGATTGGCTAGTTGGTGGACTTTCCTCCTTACTCTGTAACGGCATAAGATAAACACATGGCCCCCATAATTCTGCATTAATTAATAACTTACCGCTCCAATCAATTGCTTATTTTTTAAGATTATTTTATATTATTTAGCCAAAGTGATTCAAAAGCATTAGCTTTGGGTTCATACATTTTTTTAAATTTTTTATTTGATTTTATTTTTTCGTGCTTTGAATAGAGTAGGGGATGGTTATCAACCCTCTCAGGTAATTTTTGCTCTATATGCCCCCCGTTGGGATGATTCAACTTCTTCATTTGTGCTGACAACCATTGTCACTATCATGAAGGATCTCATTGAATCTGAGAAAGGGCCGGTACACAAAAACACAACAGTTCAGTATTTTTCTGATAGACATATCTTCAAAAACAGAAATTCAACCTACAGGCTGAAGGTTTGGCTAGTTACTCCAATCAGTAGAAAGTGATTGGCTAGTTAGTAGTAGTTTTCCTCCTTAGTTTGTAACAGCATAATATAAATTCTGGGCCCCCATAATTCTGCATTAATTAATAACTTACCGCTCCAATCAATTGCTTATTTTTTAAGATTATTTTATATTATTTAGCCAAAGTGATTTAACAAAGTTAGCTTTGGGTTCATAAATATTTTTTATTTTGTTTTTTGTGCTGTGAATAGAGTTGGCGATTGTTATCACCCCTCTCAGATAATTTTTGCTCTCTATATCCCCCATTGAGATGATTCAACTTCTTGATTTGTCCTGGCAACCATTGTCACTATCATGAAGGATCTCATTGAATCTGAGAAAGGGCCGGTACACAAGAACACAACAGTTCAGTATTTTTCTGATAGGACATATCATCAAAAACTGAAATTCAACCTACAGGCTGAAGGTTTGGCTAGTTACTCCAATCAGTAGAAAGTGATTGGCTAGTTAGTAGCTTTTCCTCCTTAGTTTATAACAGCATAATATAAATTCTGGGCCCCCATAATTCTGCGTTAATTGATAACTTACTGCTCCAATTAAATGCTTATGTTTTAATTATTTTTATATTATTTAGCCAAAGTCATTCAAAAGCGTTAGTTTTGGGTTCATAAATATTTTTTTTGTGCTTTGAACAGCTTAGGGGATGGTTATCAACCCTCTCAGGTAAGTTTTGCTCTCTATGTTCCTTTGGGATGATTTGACTTCTTAATTTGTCCTGTCAACCATTGTCCCTATCATGAAATATCTCATTAGATCTAAGAAAGGGCAGGTACAGAAGGACACAACAGTTTAGTAGTTGTCTGATAGGTTGCTGGCCCTACAATATCACCAAAAACTGAAATTCAACCTAGAGGCTGAGGTTTTGGTTAGGTAGTCCAATCGTTGGTAAGGTATTGTCTAGTTAGTGGTCTTTTCACCTTACTCTGTAACAGCATAATATAAACACTTGGCCTCCATAATTCAGTATTAATTAATAATTGGCTGCTCCAATCAAATGCTTACTTTTTAATAGTATTTATATATTATTAAGCCAAAGTGATTCAAAAGTTGTAGCTTTGGGTTCATATTTTTATTTTGTTTTTGCTTTGGACATAGTAGGGGATGATTATCAACCCTCCCAGTTTACGCTGTCTATGTCTCCGTTGGGTCATTCAACTTTTCCATTTTTCCTGGTGACCATTGTCATAAGTATGGCAAGTGGTGTAATGCCCAACATTTTGAGTTATCACAGGAACAACAATAGAAGGAAAGTCTTTCAATGGGGTCACTTATTCTGGCGACAACTGTCCAAAGGTGATTTTGTTCCCTTTGGAGAGATATCCTCTCAATTCCTGATGTGTATATAAGATAGTAAGTTAAAGGGAATCTCTTCAATGTGACACATATGACAAACATATTGCAGAGGTTTTATATAAACCCAACATTTCATATTCCTGATATGTGCCTCCTGTACCATGTACTTGTATGATAAAGTATCCTCTTCTCTTTGTATTACATAGCTACATAATTGGTAAGGTTGAATAAAGACACCAGCCCATCCAGTATTGCTTCCTTTGTGTAAAAATCCTGGTGTTCCTGCCAGTCCCTCTGCTTTCCTATTAAAACTGACCACACTAGGCATCAGAACATAGTGTGGTCAGTTCTCTAGCTGTGCTGGGAACTCAGCTTACTTTCCTTCCAATGATCAGACTTGTCCTGACACCCCCCCCCCCCCCACACACACACACACACACACAGCCATTCACTGGGAAGACCAGCATGCTGCTGTTTATCCTCCCCTGGCTCTCTGAGCTCCTTATACAGCTGAGAACAGAAACAACAAAATGTGATCACTTATAAAAAAAGAGGGAAAAGAGCATTTTGATTTATTAGGGGGGGGGGGCATTTTGATTTATTATTATTATTTTTTTTATCTATATACACATATTTTGCCTTTCATTTCTAGTTTAAACTGAATGGGTTGTTTTACAAGATGAGGGTTTACATATACTTTAACCAATCCATACTCTGTCCACAACTAAAGAAAAAGGGTTTTGTTTGGGGAGATATTTTTTAACCCCATTGTCAGGACAGGCAGTATTAAAATCTAGTTTACAACTGATAATGGCATCTGTTAGTACAGTACGGACAGGGTTAGTATGGCAAAAACAGCTCCCCAGCCCCCTCTAAACAAAGAGATCTAAGTAGGTTTTTCAGAGATGGAGATAGCAAAAAAAAAAAAAAAAAAACAATCTATAAGGTAAGCAGCAAATTTTTATTTTTAATCTATGCTGGAATTGTGAATAAGAAGATGTAACAAATAAAAAGCAGGCCTTATCCCAATTTGGCAGCAAAAATAAAACAACGTCTTCATTGTTTTTTTCCAAATGATAAAGAGAAAAAGTTACTTAAAATGTTAGCTTGATTTAGTATTTTTTTATTTTTTATTTAAAACTACATGACCATCTATTTTTTTTATTTTTCAACTCATTGTACTATGGTGACAACTCTATTTGTTCTAAAGCAAAATCATTTAGCAGCATTGTCATCATATTACAATGAGTTGAAAAATAACAAATCTACTGCCAGGATCAACAGGTAAGAAAAATTATCTTACACGGGGTCTTAATAGTGTCAGGCCCCTTTTACACTGAGGCGCTTCTAAACTGCCAGTAAAACACTGAGCGCTTTTGAAGAGCTTTTCAGGCGCTTTTGAAGAGCATTCCAATCATTTCAATGGAGAGGGGCATTTTTTCACCGCCCTGCCAGCACACTGCCCCAGTGTGAAAGCATTCATTGATTTTAACCACTTGCCGGACCGTGCCACATACATTTACTGCGGCAATGTGGCACATTATTGCAAATCGCGGTCTATAAATGGCGATTTGCACATGTGCGATTTGCGGGTCGTGCAGGTCCAATGTCCGCCGGCGTCCCGCAATTGCCTGTTACAGAGGAAGAACAGGGAACCGCCAATGTAAACACGGCGATTCCCCGTTCTGTCAATGGGCATATAAGATATCTACTGAACCCTGTCACTGGGATCAGTTAGATCTCTTATGCCCCTGGCAGCCCAGCCCCCTCACAGTTAGAACACGCCTAGGGAACACAGTTAACCCCTTGATTTTAACCCATTCTCTGCCAGTGACATTTATACAGTAATCAGTGGTTTTTTTTAGATCTGATCGCTGTATAAATGTCATTGGTCCCAAAAAAGTGTCAAAAATGTACGAAATGTCCGCCGCAATATCGCAGTCCTGATAAAAATCGCAGATCGCCGCCATTACTAGAAAAAAAAATAGTAAAAACGCCATAAATGAATTCTCATGGTTTGTAAATGCGGCAACTTTTGCACAAACCAATCAATAAATGCCAATTGTTTTTTTTTTTTTTACCACAAATATATAGAAGAATATATATCAGCCAAAACTGATGAATACATTTGTTTTTTTATATATTTTTTTTTTTTGGATATGTATTATAGCAAAAAGTAAAGAATATTGTTTTTCTCTCAAAATTGTCGCTTTTTTTTGTTTATAGCGGTGATCAGAAATGACGCAAAGGGGATCAGATACCACCAAAAGAAAGCTCTATTTGCAGGGGAAAAAGGACGTCAATTTCGTTTGGGTACAACGTCGCACGACCGCACAATTGTCAGTTAAAGCGACGCAGTGCCGAATCGCAAAAAGTGCTCTGGTCCTACAGTGGGAAATCCTTCCGGGGCTGAACTGGTTAATGGAAATAGCGTTCCGTGAGCTTTTTAGTCATTTTTTTTTTAGGCGTCATTCTAGATTGTAAGCTCTAGCGAGCAGGGCCCTCAGATTCCTCCTGTATTGATTTGTATTTTGCTGTACTGTCTGCCCCCATGTTGTAAAGCGCTGTGCAAACTGTTGGAGCTATATAAATCCTGTATAATAATAATAATAATACACACAGGCATATAAAAAACAAATTAGCAAAACGTCAGGCTCGACATCAGGGAAAAATGGGCGTTTTTTTTGGCGTTTTGCATCAGCGTTAGTGAGCGATAGTGAGCGTCGGCGTCAATAGGCGCTTTTTAGAAAAAAACATTCCTCTGCTATTCTTTAACCTGAAAACGCCGGTTAAAAGTTGGTACGGCGTTAGTGAGCGTTTTGCCGGTTTAGCATCAAAAACGCCAAAACGCTATAGCCTCGGAACGCGCTGGTCCCGCGTTCTAGTTACAGCTCACTAACGCCAATGCCCTCTACTGCTTAAAAACGTCGGCGTTTTTAGGGGGCCATTGAATAACATGGAGAGCTGCAAAAAACGCCCAAAAACACCAAAAAAACGCCAGTGTGTATGAGGCCTAAGTGTAAAAGCGCCTGAAAAGCGTCTCAGTGTGAAAAGGGTCTAAATGCAACAAACTGTCCTATACGACTTTTTAAAAATGTTTTCCCATAGTTCCACTTTAAATTCTAAAACAATCCAGATCATTTCATAATGTTCACATTATAAAACAAGCCTGAACTGCGGGACTGAACACATTTGAAGGGCAGCAGATAATTATTCCCAGCCTTCCGCCTAAATCTCTTTCAGAAAGACAGTGAGACTGTTTAGCTGTCTAACCTACATTTGCAAAGTTTTCCTGTACCTGTCAGCATGAATCAGTCCTATCAATTACATTTTCTACACGCATGTCATTTCCAGTGTTGCCCGTATGTCATCGATAATTACACTGTATACATCACAAAAGGCTGTCTCTAGCCCAGCAAAGTAGCAAACAGCCTATTTATCTCCTGATTATGGATGCGGCGACTACTAAGCGATTATCTTTTTTTTTAAGAGGCCAACCCAGATGAAATATTAAGGTAGCACCCTGTGTTATTTCAGCTTACAGCATTCGGTGCATATAAGGGCAAGGCTGCTTCTTCCAGCTAAATATTACTTTCACATTTGAAGAATTGTCATGTGTTAACTTTTCCTTTCCGCCAATGTTTAGTTAATACAATCTGTTCCACCTTGAGTAAGCCTGCAGACAAAACATGAATACAGATGATATTGTGTCCTCCGCGGGCTGGCTGGGGGGAAAAAAATAAAAAAATCAAGGTTTAGAACGTTATTAAATGAGCTGGACCAGTGTAAAACTGCAGAAAGTCAGGTTAATTAGCCAGTGCTAATTAGATTTAAAGTGCATGTGCATGCAAAGAACGTAAATGTAATTTATTGCAGCTTACCGGTCCTTAAATAAAATACCAAAAATAATTACACTGCACCCTCTAAAAAATGTGTGCATATAATAAAGCTTACACCGCCAATCTGCAAAATGATAAATATAAACCGAAATGATAAGGGAGTGCTTTACATACTGTTAAAAAAAAAAAAAAAAATATATATATATATATATATATATATATATATATAATATTATTATATATTATTATTATTATTATATATATTGTATATTATTATTATTATTGTTATACAGTATAGTATTTATACATACACCACATTGATTTGTTTATAAACAATATATTTATTTTATTTTTTTATGCTCTTTTGCTCCTGTTAGGAATAATAAAAAGTCTCCTGTACTACATTGAGGGCGACTTGCATCATTATATATATTGTATATTATTATATAGTATTTATACATACAACACATTGATTCGTTTATAAACAATATATTTATTTTATTTATTTCAGGTACTTATATAGATCCTTTAGGTTCAACATCTATTTTAGTGAAAGAGTCGCTTTATAATGACAACATACACATTTATTTATTTATTTCAGGTACTTATATAGCGCTGTCAATTTACGTAGCACTTTACATATATATATTGAACATTCACATCAGCCCCTACCCTCAAGGAGTTTACAATCTAAGGTCCCTCAATGACATTCATACATATACTAGGGCCAATTTACCCACCAGCATGTCTTTGGAGTGTGGGAGGAAACCAGAGTACCCGGAGGAAACCCGCGCAGGCACAGGGAGAACATGCAAACTCCAGGCGGGTAGTGTCGGGGTTGGGATTCAAACCAGTGACCCTTTTGCTGCCAGGTGAAAGTGCTATCCACTACACCACTGTGCAATATATAAAGTTAACTTCATTAGAGCCGGGTCCTACAGGCGCAGCTTGTCAGGTGACTTGAGTCGCCTGACAAGTCACACTCCATGCATTGCAATGGAACTGTTCTAAATAGGAGCGACTCAAGTTGCTCCTGTTAGAAATAAAAAAAGGTTCCTGTAATACTTTGGGGGTGACTTGCACTATTGTATATATTGTATATTATTATTATTATTATTATTATTATATAGTATTTATACATAAAACACATTAATTCATTTATAAAAAAATATATAAAGTTAACTTCATTAGACCCGGTTCACACAGGCGCGACTTGTCGGGTGACTTGAGTCACCTGACAAGTTGCGCTCCATGCATTGCAATGGAACCGTTCTAAATAGGAGCGACTCAAGTTGCTCCTGTTAGAAATATAAAAAGTTTCCTGTAATACTTTGGGAGCGACTTGCATTGACTTCTACTACAGAAGTCGTTTGCAAGCCTCGCTGAAGTCGAGCTGTGCGGGGTCGCGCTCTGAAGTCAGATCACCTATGTGTGAATCGGCTCTAACAATAGGTGTGCATTCATAAATAGATAAAAGCAAAGGAACAAAAATCGCCACGCTTTTACATAAAAGTCAAGGGGGGAGAATAAGGTTCAGGAGGGCAGTATTTTCAATATGAAGCCAAGAGCAGTTGATGCTTGAAACAGACTTCCAGCAGAAGTAGTGAGTCAGTCAACAGTAAATGGATTCAAACATGCTTTGTAAAAGCACAAACAAAAACAAAAAAACAAAAAAAACAAAAAAAAAAAAAAAAAAAAATGCGAGGGTTTCATAATGTCC
>BLSH010012343.1:282698-299867 GCA_018402905.1 Glandirana rugosa
GCTGTGGTTGCTGCTGCACGCAATGTTGATGGTGAACAGATCAAAACACTGACAGAATTCATGGATGGCAGGCTTTTGAGTGTCCTTGCAAAGAAAGGTGGCTATATTGGTCACTGATTTGTTTTTGTTTTGTTTTTGAATGTCAGAAATGTATATTTGTGAATTTTGAGATGTTATATTGGTTTCACTGCTGAAAATAAATAATTGAAATGGGTATATATTTGTTTTTTGTTAAGTTGCCTAATAATTATGCACAGTAATAGTCACCTGCACACACAGATATCCTCCTAAAATAGCTGCAACTAAAAACAAACTAAAAACTACTTCCAAAAATATTCAGCTTTGATATTAATGAGTTTTTGGAATCATTGAGAACATGGTTGTTGTTCAATAATAAAATTATTCCTCAAAAATACAACTTGCCTAATAATTCTGCACTCCCTGTATAGCACAGACAGCAGGGGGCGGCCTGTCAGAGAATGTAGTGTGGACAGTGGTGGGAAAGCTGTTAAAGAATATAAAAAAAACAGTAACATTAAATTCCTTTATTCTATTGCATTACATATACAGGATATGGTTTTTCAATTATTATCCATTGAAAGCATTATTTATCTTGAATGTAGGAGGCACAGTGATGTACTGTATAGCACTGTCACCTGGCAGCAAAAGGGTCGCTGGTTCGAATCCCAACCCGACACTACCTGCCTGGAGTTTACATGTTCTCCCTGTGCCTGTGTGGGTTTCCTCTGGGTACTCCAGTTTCCTCCCACATTCCAAAGACATGCTGGTAGGTAAATTAGATCCCGTCTAATTTGGCCCTAGTATATGTGAGTTAGGGACCTTAGATTGTAAGCTCCTTGAGGGTAGGAACTGATGTGAATGTACAATGTATATGTAAAGTGCTGCGTAAATTGACAGCGCTATATAAGTACCTAAAATAAATAAATGTGTATGTTGTCATTATAAAGCGACTCTTTCACTAAAATAGATGTTGAACCTAAAGGATCTCCCTGAAAAGAAGACATTGAATACTCACCTTTCCAGCTGCCCACGCCACCGTGGAAAAATCTACAAAGCAAACATATAAAACATAGCTTTTATTTAAACATTGCAATTATAACGCAGAACCTGTTCTTACAGTAAATTCAATATAGGTTCCTTTTAAAAATAATGCCTGAAAATCACATCAACAGTGTATCATTAAAATGTGCTGGAGGAATGATGTTCTTCCTTTAACGTGTGAATATTTGTTTTTCTAACACTTGACTTCCTGATAGCTAAGAGGAATAGATACATCAAATTCCAGGAAATTGCCATGTCTGTGGTTTATGGAGTACTTGGCATAATACTTCCGAACTATGGTCTATTTTAAATTCCATCACTGGTTACAATACAAAAGTGTGTGTATGATTGGGTAGTGGTTGTAGCCCTTGCTGCAGTTTTTGTAAAAAGACCTCTTTTGTTTCAATAATTTTTTATTGAATAAACAATATAAAAGTGCATTTCATTCCTCAGCCTCACAGAGTTGTATAACAGAGCAGATATCTTATGAAAGGTTTGTAGTCATGAGACATTGGTGTTGATTTACTAAACCTGGAGAGTGCAAAATCTGGTGCAACTGTGCATGATAGCCAATCAGATTCAAACTTAAAGCGGTAGTAAACCCATGCATTTAACAGGTTAAAAACCAGTTCCATTTCCAGCACGTGCCGGAAATGTAACACTCCCATTGGTTGTACTCTAAACCAAACTGTCAAACCATCCAATGGCTGGTGTCATAGCTGATCACATGTGCAGCATCATGGCAGTTGTAGATTAAACAAAGGCAAAGATGGCCGCTTGCTTGGCTGAAAATGATAGGAGGGTTTACTACCACTTTAAGCTTGTTCAATTTAAGCTTTGACAATAATCCCTGGTTTACTCTGACATGATTTGGCATGTCAAATCTCTTGCCAAATTGGCGGCAATAGCCGGAAATGGCACCATCCTAATCGGTGCGACGCCACACTTGCGGCGCTGCACCGATTTCAAAAAGTAGTTCTTGTACTACTTTTTGCGATTTACAGGTGCGATTTCCATAGGCATCTGTGCAGAAACCTGCACATCTGCCTGTGAAATCGCAGCTGAAATCGGGACTGACATGGGGGAATGAAATGGTGCGAGTTCAGCTGAACTCGCACCATTTCATTCCCGCACTCAGTGTGAAACCAAGGCTAAAACCCGGAATACAGGATTGGGAGGTGGGCCAAAGACGGGTCTCTGCACACAGGATGGAACCTTGATCAAGGGTTATATTGTCCATATAGAGTCATTGATATTTCCAGTACAAACAAATGACAACCATCCCAACCTATAACTAGACTTTGCTGCAAGGAGCACATGGAAGGGTGACACACAGGGGCGTTGCTAGGGGGTGGCTATTGGGGCTACAGCCCCGAGTCTGGGGCCTATAGCCCCGAGTCTCTTACCAGGTGGGTGCAGTTTTGCAATTTGCAGGTATGTCTCAGTCCGAAATGCAGGAGGCAGGGGTACACTGAGCCGTGGTAGTGCGGGCTCCGGCTCGGCAATCGCCTCCACCTGATATATGGGGAGGCTCTCTGGGTACTCTGATGTATGAGGAGGAACTCTAGGGACCCTGATATATGGGGAGGTTCTCTGGGCACCCTGATGTATAGGCGTGTTCTCTGGGGACCCTGATGTAAGGTGGGGCTCTCTGTGGACCCTGATGTAAGGAAGAGGCTCTCTGTGGACCCTGATGTAAGGAAGGGGCTCTCTGTGGACTCTGATGTAAAGAAGGGGCTCTCTGGAGACCCTGATGTAAGGAAGGGACTCTCTGGGAACCCAAATGTAAGGAAGGGGCTCTCTGGGGACCCAAATGTAAGGAAGGGGCTCTCTGGGGACACTGATGTAAATGGGGGGGCTCTCTGGGGACCCTGATGTAAGGTGGATCCGCAGAAATGTAACAATGTCTATATATATATATATGTGTATGACTCTACTTTGCTGCTATGGGCTCTAGCCCCAGATCTTTTTTAGACCTAGCAACGCCCCTGGTGACACATGTCAAAAAGCAAGCAAAAATTCCCAGCTCACTTACCAGCCAGCCTGCAACAAACCAAATTGACCCTGTGTAACAGCTTATGTTAAAACCAAGGGGTTTAAGCTAGGACGGAGCCACTGTACTAACCATGCGAGGGAGAGCACTGATTGGGAGTTGGTTGGATGCTGGTTTTCCAGCATGCACGTCCGACAGAAGCCAGCCAAACGTCTGGCTTCTGACGGACAGACCGATATATATAGAGGGACTGAATGTTGGACAGTATTTTTTGAAACGCCTGTTGTCTCCTGACATTTGAGCAGTGTGTTCCCGGCTTTAGTTTACACACATTTGCAAATATATGAGTAAGCTGCAGCGGACACAGCACAGCATTCTCAAAATGATAGAGTTAAGACTGCAGTACAATGGGTACCGTGACGTGGCTGCTGCAGCTTATGCATATATTTGCAAATGTATGCAAACTAAACCCCTTGTTGTTAACATGAACAGTTAGGGTCAATTTCGTTTGTTGCAGGCTGGCTGGTAGCTTGGAATTTTTGTTTGCTTTTTGTCAATATTTTCCCCTAAGTAATTAGTTATTCACGGGTTCCATATTTTTTTAATTTTTTAAGCTTCACATAATATAGAAGCTACTTTTTCATTAAACAAGTAACATGACATTTTTTGTTTCACCCGCGTGACAGTGAGGATACCTGGTTTGTATGCTTTCATCAGATACCTGTTCAGGCAGTTCCTGACATAAGGTGACAATGCTCTGTCCCTGTCTCCCTATTGGTTTCCTGATTTGTCAGCCTGTTTAATGTACTGCCATTGGAGACTATCAGGAAGCCCATGCTGAGTAATAACACTGGAGTGAGTGTATGTAGACAGGAATTGGCTGAAACAGGTTGGAGGAGATCAGTAGTACTGAGATGTGAAAAAAGATGAAAAATGTTAAAAACACAAAAGAACAAAAAGAAAAACATGGAAACTGTTTATGAGTGTTTGAGCAGACTCTGTGAGCAACTGCCATAGGAGGCGATGGATCAACACTAGTTACTGGCCAATTCTATTATCTGTTGGACACCCTCAATAGTCTACCATATACACCTGTTGGAACCTTCTCTCTCTCCATCTGTTGCTATTTTTGGACCGGACTAGGTTTGGGTTATATATGGAGATTGTGCCCATGTGGCTAAAAAATGTTAGCGCCCTAGTGCCACTGTCAATGACCCGTGATTCCCATTTGCCCTATAGAGACATTGGACCATTAAGACGTTGGTGTAGGAAATATTGACCCAACATCTGTGTTTTCTGAACAATCCATATTGTGGAAACATATTCTGTTCACATGTGCTCCTGAAGAAGAAAGAGTGTCTTCGAAATGCGTCAAGCTTACATGTGGACCAGTCATGTAATTATAACATTCATTTGATGGAATATGTAAACCTATTTTTCATTGCTACATATGGATAGGGTCACATATGTGTCCTTTTTAATGTTTGTATAATAAAGTGGACTTATGTATATCATTTCTCTTGTGTTACTAGTTTTTGACATGACCTGATGAAACCCTTTTTGCTACACAAATTCTGTCTTATGAACATTAAAGGATGTGGGCATGTTAATATGGTGGTTTTGTTCCTCTTAATACTCTTCGAGAAAACTAAGGGGCC
This sequence comes from Glandirana rugosa, assembly GCA_018402905.1. NCBI lineage: Eukaryota > Metazoa > Chordata > Amphibia > Anura > Ranidae > Glandirana > Glandirana rugosa. The sequence goes on from BLSH010012343.1 coordinate 287,412, forward strand.
CATTTATAATATAGAGCTGTTAGACCCAGCATACTCTCTGTTATACTGCACAGGGCTACATACCATTTCCTGCATTTTGTAGGCCACTCATAAATTGTAGGCCATGGCTTGGGGGTGTAAGGCAGCAGAAAGGGCTTTAACTGGAGGAGAGCTGGTCACATGACTTTGACGGGTCCCTTTTCCCTTCCCATTCATTTATTTTGCACTTTTGCACACTTGTAGAGCACCCCCTGTGCTTTATAAACATGCAGTAGTCTTCTATGTTTTAAGTGGCAGTATGGCTACACCACCAGTGGCGGCCCGTAATGCAGGGCGCAGGGACGCCGTCCCCCCTAATCCATGCGTCCGACCTCCTAATCAACATGCGGGGCACCCAATGCATGGATTCCAATGGGTTTTTATTTATTTTTTTAGAAGCACGTGTTTAGAGCCAGAGGCTCTAATTGGCTTCAAAAAATGGTGGGCTCAGGGCGCAGCCAGAGCATAGCTGAGGCTGTCAATTGCCTGCTGTGTGCCTAAAGGGGGGGCATCTTCTGGGAATTATTGGCGTTGGCGTAGTCTGTCAGAAGAGACACACTATAGAAGGATATACTTTTTTTTTTTTTATTCTTTCAGGTTTACAACCACTTTCCCATATTAGGTTTTACTAAATAACTTAGAAACCTAAACGTTACAAATATATAGATGTCACATTTAATAATGATCCTTAGGAATATTGCTTTAAAGGGCAAGGTGATTGTATGCAGATCTATATATGCCTGGGCAGATTGCCAAATAGAAAGGGAAGCAAATTTAAGCCTAGCCGTCCAGTAATACGTTATGATAGGTTTACTTAGAAGATTATGGAAATGTGTTTATTAAGTTACGTTAAGATTGCAAACTTGAATATCCCTTTTTCATACAGTGAGCCAATTGTTCCCCTGCAGGTCATATGGACACAGGTGTGTTAAATGGCTGGTAAACACACAATCTGGCTGACATACAAGAGCTGCTAATACAGCTGATGGATTTTGCAGATAGAGTAAGGGAACACACACGCTACTACGAGCTCCATGCAGGATTCGGCTGAATGCATAAGCTACACAGGTTACCAATTTAGGCAAGAATACACTAAGGGGTATTTTCTCACATAGCAATGCACCCAGTGAAAGTACCCGTAAATTCATTCTGTGCAAATAGAGCAAAAATATGAATGTTATTAGGCTATTTCCTGCACTGGTTTGATGTTTTTCATTGCTTTAAAATGGGAAATACCACATCTGGTGACTCAATGGGATACATATCATAGAATTTCTATTGATAGTGTCATCTAGTGAGCACATACAGTATTTTACACTTTAAAACATTCTGCCAGCACAGGAAATAACATTTTTGTCCCATGCATACAGAACAAGTGTACATGCACTTTTCACTGGGGCATTTGTTATGTTCTTCACCAAACTGTGCAGAGGCCGCCAGTCACCCAAGCACTCCCTCTTAGATAGTAAGCTCTTATGAGCAGGGCCCTCTTGTATTTTATTGTATTGTAACTGTACTGTCTCCCTTTTATATTGTAAAGCACTGCATAAACTGTTGGTACTATATAAATCCTGTATAATAATAATAATAGGGGTTTTAGGATTTATTGCTTGAAGTAACAGGAGAGGGATTGGGGCATGGGATACTCCAAGGCGATTAGCAAACAACAGTTAGAGGATAGTCTCCTCCCAAAGTACAATACTGAACAGTCTATTCCATCACAGCTGAAGGCCATTGGGGGGGGGGGGGTCATACTGGCATCTGGTTACCTTGTTCCAACGTATAACTGTTTGTACCCAGTGCAATCTTCAGAACATTATACAGTCGCAGGGATCACTTTAGGCTTTATGTGCACTGGTAGCTCCTGGCAGCTCCTAAACTTGAGTTTAGGAGCTTATGGCATTTTTTTGGTCAAAGCTCCTAAACTTAACTCCATAAAAGCCTATGTGTTCATTTACACATAGGCTTTTAACAGGGTTTAGAAGCTGCTGCATTTAGGTGAGGTTAAACCCCTCTCTATAGAACCCATAAGAATCACGTTCAGGATAGGAATGTTTTGACCGCCGGCCACAATTGCGGTTTTGCGTTTTCCCATAGCAGCGGTCAGGGTAGGCTAGTGTGCATGTAGCCTTAGGGTCTTTACTCACAAGTTCCCAGGACAGCTGCCTCCTTCTAGCTTCCCTTGGAAATCTTTCTCCAGGACAGATCCCTTCAAGAAAGCTTGCAGCCAGATCCAGGTTGCTTCTAGGTCCCAGCATTGCATCTGCTTAAACTTTGCAGAACAGCAACCCAGTCCTTAGGCTGCCTCAGGGGCAATGGTCCCAATGAGGCTGGCAACTCTCCTTCCTGAGGAAAGACAACCTCTCCAGGGCCTCAGACTATTTATCAGCTTCCCAGCCACCATCTGGGTTCACCTACCCAGGGATTGGTTAAGGCCTGATCAATATTCAGGCTGGTTATTTTAATTCTCCCTTCCTAAGCTCTAGAAACCTCTTTAAGGCAGAGGGGGAGTAATCAAACTCCCAGCCTGTGAAACCCTTAACAGACCAGACCAAACAATCTCTGCTCCCTTGATTACCGAAGGACCTTAAAAAACTGAATTTACTTAGCATCCTACACTAGAAGAGTGCTACAGATATATAGTTTTGTTTTACATTATTTATAGAACCTGTATAATTATCCCTTTAATAGCCCCCACATAATCAATGCTATTTAGGATTACCATTCCTTTAATCGGAAACAGTATAAAAAGTGGCACAAGACAAAGATTTAAGATCAGTTATTTGCAGCATTGTACAGCAGTGTCCTTGCATCATATAATTATGAAGACCAATTGCCTCTTTTTGAAGGAAGAGTAAAAGAGAAACATTTCTATCCATAAAGATGTTCTAGTCTATTAAATATTTTAGGCTATATTAAAAGACATAGTGCTGATATGCAAGTATTATACAGGGCATCAAAAATAGGCCTTATATAGGGCCAGTGTATTTTACATCATGGTTGAAAAGCAGTGCTGTGTTCCTCTATGGTAGCAACAAAATTAACATTTGAATTATGAAAGATTTAAATCAATGTTTCATTAGATTAGATATTTACTATCTTATCGGCAAGCCTAGCTCCTTTTATCCTCCATGAGTTTTATAATTTGAAAAGCATGGGCAAGGATTAGAACAGTGTCAGGTTTCTAATTGCACCCTTTTGGGTCCATTGGGCCCTCCTATTCCTTCTATATTGAACTGTATTGTAATTGTACTGTCTCCATTTATTTTGTAAAGTGTTCCTCAAACTGTTGGCGCTATATAAACTCTGTATTTTAATAATAATAAGACTTTCCATATCGCAAGGACATTAAATAGAAGATGGGTCAATGGAACATTTTTTGGCATTTATTGGCAATAAACATTTCACAGAAGTTCTAATCATTCCCCACTCTATTAGAAAGTGTTTTTGGTTGTCTCTGTACCCACTGGAGACATTTCACATCGCTTTCTGCTATCCTTAAGGCTGGAATTGAGAAGAAATCACAGTTAATGCTGTTCTTTGGATACCATAATCACCAACTATTCCAAAATACTTATCTAAATCTATGTCCAGGTGACAAGCACCCCAAGTCTTTCTTGGGTCTTTCTTCTCTACCTAGGTGACAAGGAAAATGTCAGATGACAGGCTCCAGAACTGCAGTGTCACTATGATGTCACGGTGACAGGGCTGGTTAGGGCAGGGCATCAGTCTCCTTTCCGGCAGAGGGACATGACAGCAGACTATGCACAGCACTTTATGTAAGCTTGCGCAGGCTCCAGAACTTCAGTGTCACTATGATGTCACAATGACAGGACTGCTCAGTGTGGGCATCAGTCTCCTTTCCAGAAGAGACTTTGATTAGGGACATATGACAGCAGACTGAGCATAGCACTTTATCAAAAAAAAGTTTGGGCTTTAACTTTTTCAACCCCAGAAGCAGTTGCTGAAAACGCAAGACATAAAGCAAAATGTATGCAACATTTTTATTTTCTTTCCCAGTTTGATCATTTTTACAATCCAAAACATTTTTTTAGTCCACAAATGATTTTACTGTTGCACATTTCTGATTTTTGGGATATTTAGTATATAAAAAGTCAGTTTACATTTTTAATCACATGAATTTTAAAGCCTTAAGCCCAACTTCACAAATTAGGTCTACCTTTGCAGTGCCCCTACCTCCCACACTGTAAGGGTTAAATGTTCATTATGTCTAGGAGGTACAGGAACAAGTGGGGTTACTTACCCTATTGCTGCGCTGGCCGGTGCTGCTCTCTTCTCCTTGGAACTCCAAGTTTGTGGGGGTCCCATCACAATAAAGAGCTATTAGCCCTGTGTTCTACATTCTGGGGGTAAATGAGTGACTATGGCCTGCAGCACCTTAGAGAGGAGGCTGTGGTGGATTGATCACACCACTAGATGGACCTGCTGGAGCATGGAATAAGGCAGGGGTCTCCAAACTGTCTAAACAACGGGCCTGTTTACTGTCCTTCAGACTTAAGGGGGGCCAAGTTGTGGTCATTGAGAGTAGAAAAGGTTCCAACTTCACCGGGAATAAACAATGCACCATATTTGGTGTCAGTGGGAGGAATTGCCATCGTTGGGAAGAGTTGTGTCCTACCATTGGTGTCACTGGGTCCCATCGTTGGTGTCATTGGGAGGAATTCTGCCCCTTCATTGGTATCAGTGGGGGAATTATGTCCATTGTTGGTGTCAGTGGATAAGAGTAGCATCTGGCTCCCGAACCATAGTTTGGAGACCACTGAAATAAGGTAAGTATTTTTTCTTATGCTTGGACCCCTAGATATAATGAGCCTTTCAACCTTCCAATCTAGGAAGGTTGGAGGGCCTGCTGTTAGGATAGATTTTTCCTAAATCCTGGAGTTGGCTATTTAAAATATACCATCTTCTGGCTAGTGATAAATGTGTACGTTTCTATAGAGAAGAGCAGAGATGGAGTCCTCTTTGCTGGAGATTATTTAGCAATTCACATCAAGATAGAGCACAATGAGCAAAGAGCTTACTTTATCAGTCTGCTGCTGGTCTTTCACTGTCCAGTCAAAGGCTGTGAGCTGCGCTGTGACACCATTGCATCCCTTTAATATAACAGATAAAGTAGTATTATTCTCCTGGTTTTGCTGTGTGATAGGACTGTGTAAATCCCATGACTATAAGGACAATCGCGAGGTTCCTAAGGTGCTTGGGTTTGATTTGTGGGACTTTTACTGAACTGATCAAAAAGATTGGGAACTACAAAAGTTAATGCGAACTCCACTGAAGTCAAGTGGAAGTGGAATCTATGAAATTTCAGAACCAATAGGCAAGAGATTGTCAAACAAAGGGCATGGGGGGCTGGGCACCATCAGGGGGAATATGTACCAATGTGGATTTTTTTCCAGATATCATACAGCAGGAAGCAGCTCTTTAAATAATGCTTAAAGTGTAACATTAAAAATGTACAATTCCTTTAAAAAACATACTTGGGGGATACCTTATACAGTACCTGCCTGTGGAAAGGCACATCTATACAATCTACTAAAGCAAAAGTGGAAAAGTGGGTGGGGGGCACACTTTTACTTCCTTTTTTTTCTTATTTTTGTGGGCTACTGCCTTAAAACTTGTGCAAGACCCTCATCAAGAATAAGGGTCTGGTGTCCCACCAGAGTCGCCAAAAAAAAAAAAAAAAAAAAAAGAATAAGGGTCTTGTATTGATTTTAAGGGGGCCCCACACTATTTGTTTTTTGTTTTGTTTTTTACGAAAGTCTGGTATGAATTTTAAGAGGCAGAACCATGCATAAAGAACAACCTCCAAATTCATTGGCAGACCCTTACCTGAGCATGTAGCTTAGCTGGCCAGGAATGGGAAGCAATCATCCTCCTATCCTTTCTGTACCATGCCAAACTACATGGCCTCAACATGGGGAGGGTACCTTATCAGGGGGAACCCTGGCTAAGCACCTAGTTCCCATGATGATGAAGACAAGGACCTCATGCCCATATTCATATCCCAGTAAATGTGGAAGACTGCAAGAGGGGACTTATCAGATACTGGAAGCCCCTTGAAATTAAGGGAACCCCAGGTAGTCCACCCCATGTGAATGAATAAAGGGTGCGTAGTAAGTAAAATAATAAATAAATACACACAAACCACACATAAAGTTCTTATAATACTAATTATAATAATAATAACAGAAAAAATAATGACCTCTTATGTCCTCCTGAGCATCCTCTAGACACAAAAGACAGCAATGCTTCAATGTTGTCATTCACAGTGTTATAATGGTTGCTAGGATGCTGGCATCTGCCAGCATTCTAGCAACCAATGACACATCCCCAGCCCCGTTTATTGCTGGCTGGGGGGTTCTATGGCTGTCAGATGAATGTAAACAAAGGGTCGGAAGTTCTGGCTGACATATTTGAACCAATATGGCCAAATGGCTATATTTGGTCAATGATGTCAGCCAGCATCATGAACCCCACAGCTGAATGGGGCCAGGAATGTGTCACTGGTTGTTAGGATGCCTGCAGCTGACAGCATGCTAGCAACTACAGCCCTGAACAGAAAGCTGTCATTCAGTAGTAATACTGCCACTAACGGTTAACTTTGAGGTACATGTCAAAGTACAAACAGTTAGCATTCAGGGCCAACTCTGCATCTCCCCAAACATGAACCTCAACCCTAAAAGACAGAAGAACAACCATTTTACACCTAAAACAATGTCCCTATATATATATATATATATATATATATATATATATATATATACAGTATATATATATTTAATCTGCGTATTTTAGTGTTTTCCTGGAGTTTAGCTTAAAAATGCATAGGAATGCTGCAGCAAGAATGACGACGTGTGATTTGAAATAATAATTGGTTACATTTTGTGGCCATTTTCCATACAAATAGGGGAGTTCTACTTCAATAGACCATGACACATAAGCAGGGCAAATTCAAAAATGAACCAAGCAGCTCAGAGCAAATGTAAATAATTATTCTGTAACATCGTTTACTTTTGCTCGAAGCTGCTTTGGAACAATAAGCTAGTGTAGCCGTGTACACATCTGACATCGCTGCTTGGCTGGCGGGGAGTTCCCTAGTGACGTCACCGCCTGAATGACGTTCACCGAAGCCTGAACTGGCTGTGCTCGCTGTTTAGGAGGCCAGGTGAAGAGACAGTGAGTGTGTGTCACCTCTGATTGTTATGGGTGACTGATGGCTGGTGTTCCTGATCAAATGAGCTTTGTGGAGCAAGGGTATGAATACAGACTAACTTTGATGACTGATAACAAACACAAATATATGCAGCTCTGCACTCATTAACCACTTCAATACTGGGCACTTTACCCCCTTCCTGCCCAGGACAATTTTCAGCTCTGTCACACTTTATGACTATAAATGACAATTGCGTGATCATACAACACTGTACCCAAATACATTTTTTTATCATTTTCTTCCCACAAATAGAGCTTTCTTTTGGTGGTATTTGATCCCCACTGGGGTTTTTATTTTTTGCTAAACAAACTAAAAAAGCCAAAATTTTTTGAAAAAAAAGTTTTCTTTGTTTCTTTTATGAAATGTTGTTTTCTCCTTCACTGACAGGCACTGATGAGGCTGTACTGATGTGCACTGATGAGTTGGCACTGATAAGGTGACGCTGATGGGCACTGATAGGCGGCACTCATATGCAGCACTGATGGGCAGTAATAGGCGGCACTGATTGGTGACACTGATAGGTGGCACTGATGGGCACTGATAGGCAGCACTGATGGGCACTAATATGCAGCACTGATGGGCACTGACAGGCGGCACTGATGGGCACTAACAGGTAGCACTGATTGGCACTGACAGGCGGCAATGATGGGCACTAATAGATGGCACTGATGGGCGCTAATAGATGGCACAGATAGGCAGCGCTGATGATGAGGTACTGATAGCCATTACTGATGGGCAAAGACTGACATCTGTGGCGCACTGACAGGCGTTACTGATGGGCACTGATTGACACTTAGAAGGGCACTGATTGGCACTTTGATGGGCACTAATTGGCACTTTGGTTGGCACTGACTGGCACTTTGGTGGGCACTGACTGGCAGCTAATGGGCAGTGATTGGCAAATGTGGTGGGCACCTCTGATGGGAGTTGAGCTGAAAATCAATGCGCTGATTATCAGCGCAGACCCCCCCCCCCCGACAGGAGGGCCGCCGATCGGCTCTTCCTGTTAGCGCGAACCGAGGAAAGCCATTAAACCTGGTTACACGCTGTGATCAGCTGTGATTGGTCACAGCTGATCACGTGGTAAAGAGCCTACGTCATAGGCTCTTTACCCCGTTCGAAGTTGCAGTGTGTCAGGGTAACACACCACACCATTGATTGCTGCACGCCCCCGCGGGCATGTGATCGCGGCTTATGACGTGCAGTCAGGATAATGTAACCACCCGCCGATCATTCTGCTATGGGCTTGGCGGGAAGTGGTTAATACAGTGGAAAACCAACTTTAGCCAAGGGCACTCTATTATGGCAAGCGAAAGGCCTTAAAGGAGAAGTGTGAACTTTGAAAAAAAAAACACACATACTCACCTCCATGTTGCAGCATTGCCTGTTCCAAGAACGAGAATTAAGCGATCACATGGCCACAGCTCATTCAGTTCTTGAACTGTTTAGAGTGGAAAGCAGTGAAACTCAGTCACCGATCTCCGCTCTGCCCCTCCAGCACTCACTGGAGCACCAGACAATGAAGGGAACAGCAGGAACAGCTGTTTCCGCCTCTCAGTGACACACCCACTATTAAAAAGGAAAAAAAAAAAATAGAAAAGGACGTTCCACACTATGGACAGAATGTAGAAATAAATAATTCTTAAAGCTGCTGCCTCCACTGAAACTACTACTGTGGCAGAGTCAGAGCAAAAATAGGTGTTGTGAAGTGGATGTTGCACTGCTTCTTTTGGTATAGACGCAGTGGTGTGTGTCCCTGATTGCATTGTTGTGACAAAACGCGTAGGGAGGAGCTTCCAGGATCATTGTGTCACTTTTGGTTTGGGTCCGTGGAGCACATCACGTTCTGGACTTCCTGATGTTTATGCTGAATGAAGTTTTAAACAATGTAAGTGCATTTCAATACATGCTTTTACATAAATGGTAATGGATTCACACTATGGGGCTTGTTTGTTGTTATATCTGCATGTGAGTTAGCCTGGGAAGATGAACTAAGGATGAAAGAGAGACAGCCTTGTATCTGGATCCTGCATACAGCCACAGAGTGCTGTGAATGCTGGCTGGGAAAAGTGTCCAGTGAGCGTGGAAAGAGAGGGAGAGCGCGTGTGGAGACATCGGCACACCACATGATTTATGAATCTACAGTCAGGCCCATAAATATTGGGACATCGACACAATTCTAACCTTTTTGGCTCTATACACCACTATAATGAATTTGAAATGAAACAAACAAGATTTGCTTTAACTGCAGACTTTCAGCTTTAATTTGAGGGTATTTACATCCAAATCAGGTGAACGGTGTAGGAATTACAACAGTTTGTATATGTGCCTCCCACTTTTTAAGGGACCAAAAGTAATGGGACAGATTAACAATCATAAATCAAACTTTCACTTTTTAATACTTGGTTGCAAATCCTTTGCAGGCAATTACAGCCTGAAGTCTGGAACGCATAGACATCACCAGACGCTGGGTTTCGTCCCTGGTGATGCTCTGCCAGGCCTCTACTGCAACTGTCTTCAGTTCCTGCTTGTTCTTGGGGCATTTTCCCTTCAGTTTTGTCTTCAGCAAGTGAAATGCATGCTCATTCGGAATCAGGTCAGGTGATTGACTTGGCAATTGCATAACATTCCACTTCTTTCCCTTAAAAAACTCTTTGGTTGCTTTTGCAGTATGCTTCGGGTCATTGTCCATCTGCACTGTGAAGCGCCGTCCAATAAGTTCTGAAGCATTTGGTTGAATAGGAGCAGATAATATTGCCCGAAACACTTCAGAATTCATCCTGCTGCTTTTGTCAGCAGTCACATCATCAATAAATACAAGAGAACCAGTTCCATTGGCAGCCATACATGCCAACGCCATTACACTACCACCACCATGCTTCACTGATGAGGTGGCATGCTTTGGATCATGAGCAGTTCCTTTCCTTCTCCATACTCTTCTCTTCCTATCACTCTGGTACAAGTTGATCTTGGTCTCATCTGTCCATAGGATGTTGTTCCAGAACTGTGTAGGCTTTTTTTAGAGGTTGTTTGGCAAACTCTAATCTGGGCTTCCTGTTTTTGAGGCTCACCAATGGTTTCCATCTTGTGGTGAACCCTCTGTATTTACTCTGGTGAAGTCTTCTCTTGATTGTTGACTTTGACACACATACACCTACCTCCTGGAGAGTGTTGTTGATCTGGCCAACTGTTGTGAAGGGTGTTTTCTTCACCAGGGAAAGAATTCTTCGGTCATCCACCACAGTTGTTTTCCGTGGTCTTCCAGGTCTTTTGGTGTTGCTGAGCTCACCGGTGCGTTCTTTATTTTTAAGGATGTTCCAAACAGTTGATTTGGCCACGCCTAATGTTTTTGCTATCTCTCTGATGGATTTGTTTTGTTTTTTTCAGCCTAATGATGGCTTGCTTCACCGATAGTGACAGCTCTTCGGATTTCATATTGAGAGTTGACAGCAACACATTCCAAATGCAAATAGCACACTTGAAATGAACTCTGGACCTTTTATCTGCTCCTTGTAAATGGGATAATGAGAGAATAACACACACCTGGCCATGTTTCATTTCAAATCCATTGTGGTGGTGTATAGAGCCAAAAAGATTAGAATTGTGTCGATGTCCCAATATTTATGGACCTGGTTGTACATTACACTATATTATGGACTTATATATTGTTTCATAGCACTTGTCACTTTTTCCTGTATTTTTTTACCATGGATATTAATGAACCACTTTGGATACAGCACTTGCACCTTTATATCATGTGTTTACATAGAGATATATTTTGATTGCACATATTAATTGACTGCACAGTTCATGAATTAATTTGCAATACGGCATTAGGTTCATTTACTTATTGTGAGTTGATATAGGTTTAATTATCTATGTTGTTTTCATATTCATTTTTTATATATCTGCTTATTTTGACATGTTGAACAGAGATTTGTCACTTCATTAACACGTCAACTCCAGGTGCATTTAAAGGGGGACACACCACTGTGTCTACACCAAAACATGCAGCGCCACTTCCACTTCACAATCCCTATAATAGCCCACTATTAGCTGACTCTGGGTCACAGGAGAGCAAACGTAAGAGCACTTCTGTGACCACAAGAGAAGTATGGGCAAAAAAAGCTTTGGTCATACTCTTCTTTTAACCACTTCCCGACCACGCGCCGTGTTTTCACGGCGGCAGTCGGGATGCTGAGCCCGAATCGCCATAAAAAGGTGGCAATATGCGAACAGCCACTATGGGCACGCGTGTGCCCGCCGCACTCCTGAGGAGTGTGCCCGCGGCTCGGGTGGACCTGATGTCCGCCGGCGAGCCGCTATGAGCGGCCACAGGGAAAGAACGGGGATCCGCCGATGTAAACACGGCTGTTCCTCGCTCTGTTAGTAGGGGCATGAGAGATCTACTGATCCCTGTCACTGGGATCAGTTAGATCTCTCATGCCCATGTTAGCCCAACCCCCCCACAGTAAGAACACACCCAGGGAACACAGATAACCCCTAGATCTCCCCCTGCAGGTTAACCCCTTCACTGCCAATGACATTTATACAGTAATCAGTGGACATTTAAATTTCTGATCGCTGAATAAATGTCATTGGTCCCAAAAAAGTGTCAAAAATGTCCGACATGTCCGCTGCAATATCGTAGTACCGCTAAAAATCGCAGATCGCCGCCATTACTAGTAAAAAAAATAAATAAATAAAAACCCCAGAAATGAATTTTCATCATCCGTAAACGTGGCCACTTTTGCGCAAACCAATCAATAAATGCCAATTGCGATTTTTTTATCACAAATATGAGGAATTACATAAATCGGCCAAAAACGGTGAAAAAAAATTTTTTTTATATTTTTTTTCTGGATTTGAATTTTAGCAAAAAGTAAGAAATTTGTGTTTTTTTGCAAAATGGTCACTCTTCTTTTGTTTATAGCGGCGATCAGAAATGATGCAGAGGCGATCAAATACCACCAAAAGAAAGCTCTATTTGTGGGAAAAAAAGGACGCAAATTTTGTTTGGGTGCAATGGTCTCGTGAAAAACGCTAAGCCGCGACGCAGCGAAATTGACTGTTAACGCACCAGTACGCTGCAACATGGGTTTGTTTTAAACGCAGGAAAAAAAGGGTGTTTATCTCGAAAGAAAACCACCATAAACTAGCGGAGACGTAGTAAAGACTAGCGGCGATATTTGTTTTCTTCTCAC
>BLSH010012343.1:299877-309946 GCA_018402905.1 Glandirana rugosa
TTTTTTTACACAACCCAGATCTACTGGATGTATACTAAATATTATTTTTTTCATACGGAATTATTCAAAGAAGGCCTATATAGTCACCCACGTGTATTCTTTAGAACATCATACAGCTTTACTAATTATTTATATAAAATAATCATTATTTGGGAAAAACGTATGGACAGGTTAGTAATTTATGCGCTTACCACACTAATCTACGCAGTCCCAAAAATATATACAAATATATAGAAAAAAGTATAAGAAATATATGTCAGCTTCCAGTAATCCACGCTGAAAGCCACTCCTTGTGTTCAAGATGCTACAATATATCATAAGAATCTTTGAAATGAAATAATCACATATTGGTAGATTTATAGCTCATACAGTATATGTGGAGTCATATATACAGTATGTCTTTTAATGTAAATAGGCTTGTCATTGTAATATGTATTATTTTATATGTACACAATGGCAGCCTTATTTGCTCATTACATATTCAAACTCAGCGTCCTGCTATGTAGTACTACACAATTGTCATGCTTTATTACTCCTTCCTAGGAAGTCTATGAGTCAATTGACTTACTGAAAACAATGCACTCGTTGTATAACTAATATGTTATCTCAACATATTGAACAAAAGCAGCCCATAGATCAGTGGTTCTCAACTTCTGTCCTCAGGACCTACTAACAGGCCAGGTTTGCAGGATAACTGAAATGCATCACAGGTGATATCATTTGCTGCTCGGTGATTGCAGTATTCTAGTCTGCATTCCCCCAAGGTAATACTTAAAACCTTTTCTGTTAGTGGGTCCTGAGGACAGGAGTTGAGGACCACTGCCATAGATGGTTCCATTTTCTATTCAAAAATTGCTTGATTCCCTCCCTCACCAACATGGTCATTGCTGATAGGAGAATGCCTCTCACAACGCTATTGTTTTTCTCCGATGGGGGGGGGGGGTGCGGGCAGCCTTCATGGTCGGCAGAACACAATGCTTACTGCTAGCGGTTATAGCCACTGGCAGTAATTGCATGTAAAAATACAACAGGCTGGTTGAACCCAAGTCGATCGATTTATCAACATGGGTAAAATCAGCCTGCCCATAGGAGAATCAACTCTGGGCTGGTTCCTGCTGAACTTTCTGAATTTTGATCCATGTATAAATGGCATACATTTCACAGATCCCAGGCTACAGAATAAGTCTCCCTGCAGTCTCTGATCATGTGTAGGAGTAGTAAAGGGCCGGCTGTGAGTGATCAGGAAGTGACAGCCAACTCCCAAATGCAAAATGGAGGTGCAAAAGATCAGAAGCTATAAATATTTGTTTCTTAAAAGTCAGAAGCTACAGTACTTGTTTCCCATAGCCAGGTTAAGTTCCTTTTTAAAATTGTAAGATACTACACACTGAAAAAAACAAGTGTGCTGTCCCTATAAGATGATCCACCTTGAAGAAAGTTTGCTTTATACAGCAGGCAATATTGTAAAGCAATTTTCAGTATTTTTTCTCTGTAGGTAGTTGAACTATCTTTGCATGACTATGCAATACAGTCTATCACAGCTTCCTCTAATAAGATAAAAAATACACACAAAAGAAAAAACTAGCAGGTGCGCTGATCAACAGTTTGGTATAGCCCTCTAGCCGGCTATTGGTGATAATTAGACAAGTCAAAGGGTGCTGCTGCTCTGTATGGATCCTCTGGGTGGAAGGAAGACATCTAGACAAAACACAAAAGAATAGAGCGCAAAGCTGTCCTAGTGTAACTCGGCTTTAATATGGTAAAGTTAAAAATACTACAATGGTCAAACTCACATTGCGTGAAGATAGATACAGCATAAGGATTCCACTGTGGCCGCACTCCTATAACCACCTCAAGATCCCGAAAGGGGAGCCGTGGATGTTAAACCTAGCTGCCCAGATCCTGGCAGCACATCCGAGGCTATCCACCACCACGCTTGAAGTGCAGATCCTAATGTGCATGTGCCCAGTCCAGCCGGCACTGCTCTTCGAGGACACACAAACAGGATACAGTGGGGAAGAGAGTGATGACATAGTTGCCATGACAACACGTTTCAGAGGTAAGGCCTCCTTCCTCAGGTGATATCCTCTAATAAGATGAACAGTTAGATAAAGACATGTAAGTAATGTGAGTTTAGAAATCTGAGAGACAGTCATTGTAGCAAAGGTAACTTTTTTTGAAGAAACCATATGGTACTTACAATGCAGCAGTCAGTTGTCCTCAGTCTTCCTAACAGACAGAAGAAGCAGGCTCCAGCTCTGTCCTCCAGGCATGGAACATCAACAATCTGGCTGCATAGTCCACTGGATGTCTCCTTTAAGTCTTCATCGGCTATCCTCTTCCAGAAGCTTCTCCCACCAATCTCTTCCCAATCTTTTCCCACACACTGTCCTACATACAGACAGTCCTCGAGTTACGAAGATCCGAGTTCCGACTTCTACTTACGAACTGAGCCGAGCAGCACCAGACACATCCCACAGTGCTGTATAGCATAGCCACAAGAGCCCCAAATAGCACAACTGCACACTGATTCCTGTTCACATATGTCCGGTGTATCCGGAGTGCAGATTGAGGCTGGGTTCACACCTATGCAAATTGGATGCGGCTTAAACCGCATCCAATTCGCAGGACACTTGAAAACACATTGTTCTCAATGTGTCCGGTTCACATATGTGCGGTGCATTCGCACTCCGCATTGCACAAAAAACGCACACGTTTTTTGTGCAATGCGGTGCGAATTCCCAGCCCGTTGAGTCCAGTGGGAGCGCATCTCCGCATTCGCACTCCGCATTGCATAAAAAACGTGTGCCTTTTCTGTGCAGTGCGGTGCAAATTCCCAGCCCGAGTTCAATGGGAGCTCATCTAAGACGGAGATGCACTCCGCACTGAGCGGGGATATTTCCCCTGCTCGTGGCTCCTCCCCCATCTCTCCCCCTGCAGCTGCAGCGCTGTGGGAATGGACAGGAGCCGCCGAATGGTGGCTCCACCCCTTCCCGACAGCAGACAGGCTGGAATTCGCACCATTGTGGTGCGAATTAAAGGTCAGTTTTCACAGCTAATTGACAAAGTAGTTGTTCAGCGTTTTCAGGTCAGTTTTTGATCAGGATCAGGTCAGGTTTACATCAGTATCAGTTCAGGACTCTTTTTCAATTCGCACTGAATCCGCACCCCTGCTGTACCGGACATATGTGAATAGGCACAATAGAAAGCAATGTTCTTTCAAGTGCCATGCGAATTGGATGCGGTGTAAGTAGCATCCAATTCGCATAGGTGTGAACTCAGCCTTAGTGTCAATTGAGGCTGGGTTCACACCTATGCGAATTGGATGCGGCTTAAACCGCATCCAATTCGCAGGACACCTGAAAACACATTGTTTTCAATGTGTCCAGTTCACATATGTGCGGTGCATTCGCACTCCGCATTGCACAAAAAACGCACACGTTTTTTGTGCAATGCGGTGCGAATTCCCAGCCCGTTGAGTCCAGTGGGAGCGCATCTAACACGGAGATGCACTCCGCACTGAACGGGGATATTTCCCCTGCTCGCGGCTCCTCCCCCATCTCTCCCCCCGCAGCTGCTGCGCTGTGGGAACGGACAGGCGGCTCCGTCCCTTCCCGGCAGCAGAGAGGCTGGAATCCGCACCGCAATGGTGTGAATCCAGCCTGAAGCTTGGTTTTCACAACTAATTTACAAAGTAGTTTTTCCAGTGTTTCAGGTCAGTTTTTGATCAGGATTGTATCAGTATCAGATCAGTTTTTGATCAGGATCAGATCAGATCAGATCAATGTGTTTTCAAGTGTCCTGCGAATTGGATGCGGTTTAAGCCGCATCCAATTCGCATAGGTGTGAACCCAGCCTTACAAATGAACAGTTCCCTCTTACAAACACATTTTATTTAAGAACAAACCTACAGTCCCTGACCCGTTCGTAACTCGGGGACTGCCTGTACCCTCCAATGTCACACTCTCTGAACACTGGCACATGTCTCCCTTCTTGGCAGCCATTTCATAAAGGAAATTTGGGGTGGCCATTTTGGGATAGCCTGAAAGTGACCTCTAGTGGCAGGAAACATTCTGTGTGATATAGCAATCAATTGTTGTCACAAAACAGGTAAGAACATCAGTTTTACAATGTGAAACAGTTCTGCTAAACAACTACACAACAGGCAACATAGTAAATGTCTCTGTAGTGACTACACTATAAAACACCCACAAGGTATCTGTTAACCAGGCAGCATGTGAGTTTTGCCTGGGCTGAAATCTCGTCAGCATTTTTATCAATGGAAACAAAACAGAACCCTTTATGCTCAAAAATATATGATTATTTGGTAATTTTGGCATGTTCCCTATTACATTAATACACATAAAGTATAATTTTTATTGCTAGGACCACTAAGTTTCCAAAAATCCCCCCCTTTCAATAAATTCTCTTCAATTATCTGAATTTGAAATGCAGTATGTAATATTTAATATTATTTTGGGGATTATAAATGTAAATGCAGAAAAAAAAGATAACTCACCATCCATAAAAGCTTGGACCAATGTATGTATGGATATATTATACCCGATGAACTACTGTGGAATGTGACAATCATTATAGTAGTCATTTCTACAGTGATTGCCACTATCTTCCAGGTCCTGTGCCAAGTTTGGGATGCCCCACTGCACAATGACCACAATGGAGTCGCTCACTCAGTACCTCTGCCTTTCATATAATGCATTGTATTTTTTAAATGAATACAAGGCGTTCTCTGATTGGTTATGGTGGTAAATGTGACACCACTACCCCTTCTCTCTACCTCAATCAATCAGAGAATGTCTTGTGTTCATTGAGTTAATTTCCTGGTTACTAGGATGTTGCCTATTGGCTGTCATAAGAATCCATCACCAGGTCCTCAGACGGTCCTAAAGTCTTGAGGAGTAATGTCATGTTAGGGGAAGAAACCAGACTGGATGGCTGGACCAGAGATCATAAGAGAGCAGCTTCTGTCCACAGATTCCCACTACCAGAAGAGGTACCTTGGAGATTCCTGTGACTGCATATTCAGGTACATTATTTGGGTTTTAGAGGATTTTAATAAAAACAGTTTGGTTGGGTATGGGTGGTGGGAATATTTTTTAACCTACTTGGGACCCTCTAGTGTGCATCAGGTTAGTACAGGTAAATTTATTTGTATGGCTCATGATAAGTGTGAATCTGGAATCTGGGTCAGGGTTAACTGCAGGTCAGGCTGGATGACTCACAGATGCAGGTCTCTGGTGCTTCCCCCTGGTTCTGGAAGTTTGGAGAAAGTTCTAGGAACTAGAGGGCGGAGACCAGGAGGGTTGATCCAAGGTCAAGGAACTTGACCAATTCCTAAGCAGTGGGCCTGGCAGGGTGGCTGAGCCAGTCCTTGAATATGGATGAATCATGCCAGCAGGGGATTTGGGTGGAAGATGGAGTGCTGAAGAGAATTTCGTGGTCTTGAAGGGGGGGGGGGGAATCTGCCTCAGGCTGGAGCCTGGGCTGGCTTGGGAGGATCCCGACAGCAGTGCAGTTTGAAAGGAATCTTGCCTAAGGAGCAGCAGGGAGTAAGGAGGACAGTGTGAGTACATCAGCATACCAAGGACCAAGGGATTCACAAGGGGAGAGACTGCCACATGTAGCAAGCCTTTCATGAGGACAGCATTGTGCTTAACCCTTCCTGTCCCTTGCCCTGGGAGATCTTCGTAGCAGCCGGGTGGGCTGGTAGAGAAGCAGCCAGGTGGGCTGGTAGTTCCTGCAGACAGT
The DNA here is from genome assembly GCA_018402905.1 of Glandirana rugosa. Classification (NCBI taxonomy): domain Eukaryota; kingdom Metazoa; phylum Chordata; class Amphibia; order Anura; family Ranidae; genus Glandirana; species Glandirana rugosa. Next base: position 305,647 of record BLSH010012343.1, read on the forward strand.
AGAGCTGGGATTAGTGTCTACAGGGGGAGATACTCCTGGATGTTGCTTACTACACAAAGTGCTACTTTATAAGGGACTGAGATTTCCTAGTCCTTAAAGTGGTTGTCAGGTCATGACAACCACTTCAAACAACAGGTAAGCCTACAATAAGGGTCCAGGAAATATCTTCTAAACCATCATCGGCACATGCACACTGAAGAATCGGCACCCGGGGTAGCTCAGGGGTGCCGTTTCTTCTGTATTCGTACCGTAAATGATGGCTCACGTGCGTGGCATGCGCAGGAGTGACGTCAGCGCGGCTCTGCCAATCACAGCGCTGGAGCCCACGATGTGATTGGACGGAGCCGCAGACCTAGAAGAGCAATGTCGCCGGTTACAGCGGTGTGCCGAGACTGCTGCAACAGCTTTGTTCCGAGGCAAGTGTTTCATAATGAGCTAGTATTGTTTCAGTCAAGCTGGGTATCCCATATTTCCTATTCCCCATCCAATTTATTACCCCCTAATAAACAACCAAAACCAAGCTAAAAGACTGTTCCTTGTGTCTGGATAGAAGTGGAAAATGCCTGTCGTCTGGCTGTGCAGAAGTAGGGAGACCAGTCATCTGCAGTCTAAAAATCAGCATTTTTGCTAGAAAATTACCCCGAAGGCCCTGGAGAATAAAATGGTGGTTCTTTTAATTTTTTTATGTTGCACAAAATGTGTGCAGCCATTTATCGAGCCCTAATTTTCAGGGAAAAATACACGTAAATGCATTTTAGAGCACACAAACACAATATAATACCCAACATTTTGGCAAAATATAAAAGATTATGTTGTGCCAGGTAAATGGATTAACATGTCAAGATTTAACATTTTTCGCCCCCGTGAAATAGCGACAAACTACAGTACCTAAAAATCTCTATAGGCAACACCTTAAAGTCTTTACAGTTTACTAGTTTATAGTTAAATATAAACTCTGGTGGTAAAATGAATGGTCTCACTCTGATGTCCGTGGCAATACCCCACGTGTGTTGTGTAATCACCGTTTATGCACATTTTTACTTGTGGGTTAGCATGGGGGGGGGTCCTTACTGTTTTTTATTTCAAAAAGCCTGGGAACAGTGGTTGGTGGTGGTGGGGGGGGGGCATTTGCATCCCGTAAAAGTGATTGGGAGGCTGTAGAGCCTCTTGGATTTCTTTTACCTGAAAGCAGGTCGCCATCTGTAAATATTGATACCAGGATCATGGCTGCAGCTGCATAACTACTTCCACCCATAACCTTACAGGTACATCCTATTAGCTGGAAGTGATTAAAGGAGATTTATAAACATAACATCAGTAAGCATTTTGTAGACTTTCAAGTTGATATTATATGTAATACTGTAAGATATACGCCATCCATAATGCTAGCCATAGACATATAGATATCCTCCAAGACAGATAGGCTAGGAGACTTTGGCTAGTCCACTGAAGCACTTTTTCTCTTGTACAGCTTTCCCCGGGTTTTCTTTGGTTCTGTGTATACAAATGAGCTTGGGGGAACTCATGTCCCTAGTGGGGATGATATTGACACATACAACAACAAAGAAAAGGCGGTCATGGGACTTTAAATGAGGCTTGTCTTGAAAGAAAATGTAGTCATCCGTTATAAACCTGTAAATATTTATTGAATAGATTAAAAATAAATAAATAATTGGACATGATCATACAATTCATCACCCAATGGAGGATATATACAGTATAATGCATAAAAAGCCAACACATATATACAACGCACATGGTTAAATATGTACAGATTCATCTTTTTTAGGCACATGATCAAAGTAAATACATAATGGTATAAAAATATAATGTAATAATTGGCTAGTAACTCTTGACGTCAAATAAAGCTTGACGCGTTTCGTGGAGCTGGTCCACTCATCAGGAGCAGAGTACAAGAGGTGTCTATAGACAAAAAATGAAAAATTTAATAGATATGGTATAATAGCCAGTAGTTCCCAAATCAGAAAGATAGGGACATCTATTTGAAACATATGGTCCCTGCACTTACTCATTGGCTCAGATGGACCAAACCCAGCGTAAGAAGAGGGGAAGATGGACATCTTTTTAATATGTGATATTGACACATGAACCACTATGGCTCAAATGCTATGGTCCAGAAATATTTAGAAAAAGTTAGGTTCAACTCTTCCTGTAAAGAAGAAAAAAAAAATATATGCTTGGATATATACTTCAGCTCTAGAAAGTTTTACCCCCTTTATGACCAGGCCATTCTTTGCTATGCGGCACTGCGCTACTTTAACTGATTACTGCGCACTAATGCAACTCTGTACTCACATAAAATTTCTATAAATTGTTTCACACAAATAGAGCTTTCTTTTGGTGGTATTTGATTACCACTGGGTTGGTTATTTAAATGAAAACTGACCAACAATTTCGAAAAAAAAAAAAAAAATTTACCTTCTGCTATAAAAATATCCCATAAAAAAGTACCAAATTAAAATCTCTTAATAAATTTTGACCAAAATGTATGCTACTACATGTCTTTGGTGAAAAAATATTCCCAATAATTGTATATTGATTGGTTTGTGTTATAGCTTCTATAAACTATGGGATATATATTAGAATTTCTAATTATTTGTTTTTTTATACTAGTAATGGCGGTGATCAGCGACTTATAGCGGGACCGCGGGCAAGCTGACACTAAGTGACACTTTGTAGGAACTGGCTAATTGCCACTGACATCACCAGGGACATTATTACAGTGATCAGTGCTAATAATATGCACTGTCACTGTACTAATGACACTGGGCAGGAAGGGATTAACATGTAGGGAGCTCAAGGGCTTAAATATGGGTCTAATAAGCATTTATGTGTGTACTGTGTGGTGCTTTTATTGGCAATCTAGTTGTTTGCATTCAATCCTTAGCATGTAATGAAAAAACAGCTAGATCCCCTGTCACTGAACACAGCTCTGTGCTGTTTAAACTCACAGAGCTGTGTTCCGTGAGACTCAGATCCGATTGACGGCGGTCATAACTGCACAGCTGGGCAAGCGCACGCCCCTACCCAGAAATGCAGAATCACATATATACAGTATATATATACATGTGATTCTGCAAGCACTGTCGCAGCAAATGTACAGTGTGCGGCCGGCAAGTGGATATACAGTTTTGCCAGCAACTTAGTACTGAGTACTTCAAACACAGATTCTCATTATCACCCCCTAGAGTAGCCCTAAATGGATCAATACTCAGCTAAATTTCCAAACGTGCCATCAAATGTGTGGTGGCATCAAATCTTTGCAAGACCTGAAATATATATTGTATATATATATTTTTTTTTCTTTAATTCATATTTATTTTTAAGTATTGTCAACTGTATCTGTGAGCTTTACTGGGTACAAATAGATTTTTTTGTTTAAACAACTTGATATAGAAAACAGCAGAGGCACAGAGTAAAAGCCCCAAAAAAATATTTTTACAATACAACAGTCAAAGAAATTTGACTATAAATCAGACCCAAGACAGCAGAAGGCAAAGAGATTTACTGTAAACCTTCAGTGGAATACATCCAGAAACAAGTGCACAGTTATGGATGAGCAGATGAGGTAGAAGGGTGGGGAACTTCATGTAAGATGAATCTGAACTTCAAGTGATAAGGTGATGAGCTCCGATGTGTATGGATGATAGTGACGTCTTATCGTACACCTCAAAGATGGCAAGACGGACAGTAACATACTAAGGAGTTGGGCATAGCAGATTAAAATATGACCTAAAGCTCAGAACTGTGACATCTATAGAGCAGGGTATGATCTGAGCTGAATTTTAAATAGTCACATGAATTATCTATTTTCAGACATGACTTATTTTACTAACAACACAGTTCTCTACTTTATATGTCTCAAATGTGAAGATCTTCAAGAAGAAGCCATATGATACCAAGCAGGCCAGTACAGCGAAGATCCTAGCTAAGTCAGGACAGTTAGTGTGTTGCTTGTTGGGGGGGGGGTATGAGGGGCAGTACTATATGTATAGCCAAAACTTTTGTTCAGTTTTGGACAGAGCAGGGAAGAGTTAGTCCGGCCATAGACAGACCTAATTTCTTTCAACCACGGGAGAACACAGTGATATATTGCTAGCGGTTGAAAATCTGGTAGGCTGGTTGTACCCAAGTTGATTGGTGGATCAACTTGGGTACATTCAGCCTGCACATACAGTATCTCACAAAAGTGAGTACACCCCTCTCATTTTTTGTCCCAGGTGTGAATGGGGAGCAGGTGTGTTAAATTTGGTGTTATCACTCTCTCATATTGGTCACT
>BLSH010012343.1:324258-338371 GCA_018402905.1 Glandirana rugosa
AAATGAGGAGAGAGATACGTGATCTAGTGCATTTATAGAGGTTCCGTCTCCCGAAAAATTGGTGAAGGAATGACCCATGAATTTGGGGGGAGGACGGGTCTGGTTAAAAGTCCAAAGTCGCGACAGCGTAAAACTTACTGTTAACGCGCCAGCACGCCGCAACATGGGTTTATTTTAACTACAGGAAAAAAGGGGTGTTTATCTCGAAAGAAAACCACCATGAACTAGTCGAGACGCCAAAAATAAAAAACGCGATATTTGTTTTGGTTCTCGCTGTTAAAACTTTTTTCTTGTTATAAAAAATGAAAAACGAGATTATTTATAGGTTTTTATTTTTTATTTTTTTTTTACCATAGTTTGTAGACGCGATAACTTTTGCGCAAACCAATCAATAAACGCCGATTGCGATTTTTTTTACCAAAAATATGTAGAAGAATATAAATCGGCCAAACCCAATGAATAATTTTTTTTTTATTTTTTATTTTTGGATATTTATTAGAGCAAAAAGTAAAAAATATTGTTCTTTTTTCAAAATTGTCGCTCTTGGTTTTGTTTATAGCGCAAAAAATAAAAACCGCAGAGCTGATCAAGTACCACCAAAAGAAAGCTCTATTTGTGGGGAAAAAAGGACATCAATTTTATTTGGGTACAACGCCGCACGACCGCGCAATTGTCATTCAAAATGCGACAGCGCTGAAACCTGAAAATTGGTCTGGGCAGGAGGGGGGTTTAAGTACCCAGTAAGGAAGTGGTTAAAAAGCCCTCTGCCTTGGAGATATTTACGTGATCTAGTGCATAGAGAGAGGAGTAAAAATCATGCATAATTGTTGTCACTTCTTGGGGTTAGGTTCTGATAGTTCCTTGAGAATCGCGTAATGAGCGAATATGTGTGGGTGTATAGGGCCCTCTGCATAGTCTGGAGAGAAGTTTCCCAAGCTTATTGCCAAATTTGAAGAAGGTAGCATCCGAATGAGCTTTCCTAGTAGAGATCCGAAAGGGCCCTTTGGGCCAGTTTAAGTCTCTGGCTGGCCTCCTTGTATTTGGACATGTGGTGTTTTTTGAGAGAAGAGGCGTATGAGATTATTCGCCCTCTCAAAAATGCTTTGCCTGCCTCCCAAAATAAATTAGGGGTATCCACATGTTGTGCGTTTGTTTGAGAGTATTCCTCCCAGACTTTGGTAATGAAAGACTTGTAATCATCTGTTTTGGCTAGATGTGCTGGGAATCGCCAGAGATTGGGGGGATTGTCTGAGTTATGTTCCAAGAGGGAGAGAGATACTGGGGCATGGTCGGAGATAGCTATTTCCTCAATTTTGGAGTGTTCCATAAGAGAGATATATTGTTCGGTGCCGAATATGTGGTCTATTCTCATGGAGGCTTTATGGGGGGTAGAATAAAAGGTGAATTCCCGATCGGTAGGGTGTTGGAGTCTCCAGAGGTCTTGTAGACCCAGGGATTCTACCGTTATTGCCAGGATGGTAGGTTCGGATAGTTTATGAGGTTCAAGTGATTTTTTTGGTTGGGATCTATCATCCAGAGCATGCATGATGCTGTTGAAATCGCCCCCCACAATGTGAGGGAGATGGGGATGTTTTAAGAGAGAAGCTGACAGGTTCACGAAAAATTGATTGGAAGGGTTGTTGGAAGCATAAATGTTAGAAATTAGTATCGTCTTGTCGTTCCAGCCAAGCTGTATCGTTATCATGCGACCTTGGGAGTCTGAATCAATCGATAAAACTTTCCCAAAGTTTCCGGAATAGAATAAGAACCCCTGCTTTCCGCCCAATAGCCTCTGAGCCCAAGACTGTCCCAAAGAAGAATTTCCTCATGCAATGAAATTCGGATTGGGGAAGATGGGATTCCTGTATAAGGGCAATGTCTGTGTGAAGTCGTTTAAGGTGTCTTAGGATTTTCGCGCGTTTGACCGGTGACCTAAGTCCTTTTACATTCCAGGTAACGATTTTCATAAGAGAGAGAGTTACGGGGGTATAATGCAGGTATATTTACTGTTAAGTGGACTAGTGAGGATTGTTGAGTGTCTAGTGGCGTAATGTACCATCCTGATATACGAAATAAAAGAAATAGGGGTAAGTATAGAAGAATTAATAGGGGAATCCCGAGTGCACAACAAATACTGAGTAGTAAGAACTAATTCAAACAAAAAACAATACAAAACCCATGGTAGGGACTTCCGTTTTTTCCACATGTACTCACTTCATTAAGTCAGTTCCCTTTAGCAATGAGGCCCTGAGAACATAGATTTGCTGTCCTCCTGGAGGTTGAGTTGGTAGATGTAGAAAGGTCCCAGAGGTTGAGATGTAGGGAGACACAGTTCGTGTGACATGTAAGACAGGTATGAGGAATGAATTTCCACAGCAGCGGTGTGCGAATGAGACTGAGGTTTGATAGAGTCAAAAACTGTTCATTTGTGAGGAGATCCAATGTGAGGTGAAAACCGGATCCATGGACGATGCTGTTCCCGTTTGAGACTGTCGGAGTATATTGAATCTCCATTCCTGCTCAATTATTGATTAGGTGGAGAGATGAATGGATTAAGATAGTTAAGCTTGGTGTTGGTCAGTTGCTCTTCCTCCTGTCGTTTTGAAGCGTTTAGGTGGATCTTTGCAAGGGGGGGGGGGCTGGGACATTTCAATAAAGTTAATGAAAAAAAGTAAACAGTGCAATGTGCTGCAGTTGGCACATCAGTACTGCTGTGATTCCACTGCCTCCCGCTGCACACCAGCAACTGCATTGTAACATAGTGGGTGGTGTGAATTGCCCCTTAGTGAACATATCAGGCATTGTGGTGCATTGTTACAAAAATGGCACATGCCCAGTATTTGGACCATTGCGGTGTGATGGCAACCCCAAATGAGTGGGCAGACTTTCCGCACGATATAAAGCACAAAAATGCACCGCAGGGGACTGAATAGGTGTGAATGAGCCCTTCTTGCATTGTGCCTGGTAATGTACACACCTAGGTGTGAATGATTGTAGTTACCTTTAAAAAAACACAATAAATTGTATGACGTATGTGTGAAGCATATGCTTCTCCCGACTTCCCGGAACGATCCCGGAACAGGGAGAAGGAATCGGTCCTTCCAGGATGCTGATCACAGAGAGTCTCTGTGATCTTTCGGAGGCCGGGCGCGGTGTGATGACGTCACGCCTGGCCTCTACATTTGAAAAAAATGCAGCCGCTCAGGCTGCAAAGTCTGGATTTTTTAGGGGGGGGGGGGGGTTTCATGCTTCCCAGCCTTATAGACCCCAGATCTCGCTGCAAAGAGGACCTGTCACACATTATTCCTATTATAAGGGATGTTTGCATTCCTTGTAATAGAAATAAAAGTAATCAAAAAAAGAAAAAAGTAAAAAAGTGTCAAAATAGAAAAATAAAAGTAAAATAAATAAAAAAAAAAAATTCAAAGAGTGCCCCATCACCTCGAGCATACGTAAATCGCGCCCATACATGTAAACAACGTTCAAACCACACATGTGAGGTATCGCCGCAAACCTTACAGTGAGAGCAATAATTCTAGCACTAGAACTCCCCTGTAACTCTAAACATGTACCCTGTAAAAAAGTTTAAAGCGTCGCCTATGGGGATTTTTAAGTGCCGAAATTCCACGAGTGTGCGCAATTTCAAAGTGTGACATGTTAGGCATCTATTTACTCAGTGTAACATCATCTTTCACATTATGCAAAAAAATTGGGCTAATGTTACTGTTTTTTTTTTTTTTAATGCATGAACCTTTTTTTTATTTTTAGCGTTTTTAAAAAATGACTTCGCAAATAACGTAAAAAGTTGCAATGTCCACCATTTTATTCCCTACCCTAGGGTCTCTGCTAAAAAATATATATATAATATTTGGGGGTTCTGAGTAATTTTCTAGCAAAAAAATTATGATTTTTACATGTAGGAGTGAAGTGTCAGAATTGGCCTAGGAAGCACGTGGTTAAAAGAGTTGTAAAGGCAGAAGGTTTTTTATCTTAATACATTCTATGCATTAAGATAAAAAAAAACCTGTGTGTAGCAGCCTCCTCAGCACCCCTAATTACTAACCTGAGCCCCATCTCTCTCCAGCGATGTCCACGATCCCCTCAGCCGCCCAGTACACTCCTCCTGATTGGCTGAGACATGGTAGTGGCGCGATTCGCTCCCGCGGCTGTCAGCCAATCAGGGGAGAGAGAGGGGGCGAGGCCATGTTGGGACTCCGTGTCTGAATGGATACACGGAGCTCTGACTCGGCTCGGGTGCCCCAATAGAAAGCTGCCTGAGGGGGCACTTGAAGGAGGGAGGGGCCTGGAGCAGCGAAGAGGGACCCGAGAAGATGGGGATCCGGGCTGCTCTGTGCAAAACAAACTGCACATAGGAGGTAAGTACAACATGTTTGCTATTTAAAAAAAAAAAGTGAGCCTTTACAATCACTTCAACCACGTTACTTTAACTTGTAATTGCGCGGTCATTGGTGGTATTTGATCACCACTGGGTTTTTTACTTTCTATTATATAAACAAAAAAAGAACAAAAAATTTGAAAAAAAAAAACCCAAAATATTTTACTTTCTGCTATGACACATATCCAATAAAAAAAAGGTAAAAAATAAAAAATTTTCATACATTTTGGCCAAAATGTATTCTGCTACATGGCTTTGGTAAAAAAAAATCCCAATAAGTGTATATTGATTGGTGAATGTGAAAGGTATAATGCCTACAAACTAGGGTTGCACCAATATCACTTTTTTGCCACCGAGTATGAGTACTGATATCTTAACTTTGGTAGTCGCCGATCCCAATTACCAATACCTATCGCTTAGGTAGGGGGGCGGTTTGGGAGGGGGTGGGTTTTTTTTTTAGGGATCTGAGTGAGGGCGGGGTTGAAGGGGGGGAGTAGAGGGTAAGTGAGGGCAGGGTAGTTGAGGGTGGGGTGAAATAGGGACTGTGGGGTGGGAGAGTTGGGATGGAAAAGGCTGTGATCGCTGGGGAAAAGAGGATAGGGATAGGAGGGTTATTGGGAGACATAGGGGCAGAGATGACAGCTGGTGGAGGAAAGGAGGTGGCAACAGGCAGAAGTGACAGCAGTGACTGCAGGCATGGTACAGGAGATGGTCAGAGACTGCAGGCCTGGTACAGGAGACAGCCAGAGACTGCAGGCATGGTACAGGAGACCATCAGAGACTGCAGGCATGGTACAAGAGACCGTCAGAGACTGCAGGCCAGGTACAGGAGACAGCCAGAGACTGCAGGCCTGGTACAGGAGACCGTCAGAGACTGCAGACCTGGTACAGGAGACAGCCAGAGGCTGCAGGCCTGGTACAAGAGACTGCCAGAGACTTCTTGCTACAGGAGACAGCTAGAAACTGCTTGGTACAGGAGACAGCCGGAGACTGCTAGGTACAGGAGACAGCCGAGAGACTGCTTGGTTCAGGAGACAGCCAAGAGACTGCTTGATACAGGGGACAGACAGAGACTGCATGGTGCAGGAGACAGCCAAGAGACTGCTTGATACAGGAGACAGCGAGAGACTGCTTGGTACAGAAGACAGCTAGAGACTCCTTGGTACAGGAGACAGCTAGAGACTGCTTGATACAGGAGACAGCGAGAGACTGCTTGGTACAGAAGACAGCTAGAGACTGCTTGGTACAGAAGACAGCTAGAGACTGCTTGGTACAAGAGACTGCTTGGTACAGGAGACAGCTAGAGACTGCTTGGTACAGAAGACAGCTAGAGACTGCTTGGTACAAGAACCTGCCAGAGACTGCTTGGTAAAGGAGACAGCCAGAGACTGCTTGGTGCAGGAGACAGCCAGAGACTGCTTGGTACAGGAGACAGCCAGAGACTGCTTGGTAAGGAGACAGCCAGAGACTGCTTAGTACAGGAGACAGCCAGAGACTGCTTAGTACAGGAGACAGCCAGAGACTGCAGAGTGCAGGAGACAGCCAAGAGACTGCTTGATACAGAAGACAGCCAGAGACTACATGGTGCAAGAGACAGCCGAGAGACTGCTTGGTGCAGGAGACAGCCAGAGATTGCTTGGTACAGGAGACAACCGAGAGAACTGTCCTTAGAGGCTGCAGGCTGGGATGAGCTAAGAGAAACTGTTGTAGAAATTAGGATAAAACAGCAGCGGAGGGGGGGAGAGGAGTGAGTCTGTGTGTGGGTCAGGGCCTTCCATCCGGGGCCTTAATTTAAGTGGGCTGCAGGATGTAGGAGGGGACAGAAGAGGGGATGACTCACCAGGATCGCCTTCATATAGAGGGAAAGCCAGTCTTTTATCCTGTGCCCAGTCTCCTTGTAGCCCTGAAGGGAGAAGCAAGCTCCGTGCCGGGAAGAAGTCCGTCAGCTTCTGCGGCCATCCTGGGTTTTTCCTTTGGCGGGACATGATTGCTGGGAGAGGCAGAGAGTGAGGCACATCGTTGGCGGTACAAGACGACATGAATGCCGGTGTGTAGCCGCTTTTGTAGCTGAGGAGATCTGCCACATGGACATGCCCCACTGTTTTCGGTCACTTTCGATATCAGTTTCTGGGATCGGGAGCATTTTTGCCAGTACCAATACTCGCCAAAAAGCCGATACTTGTATCGGTGCATCCCTACTACAAACTATGGTATATATACTGGAATTTTTATTTTACTACTAATGGCGGTGATCATAATGGAACTGCGAAAGTGTGACGGACAATCTGAAACTAACTGCCACTGATTGGGAACTGACTAACTGCCACTGACATCACCAGTGACACTAATACAGAGATCAGTGATAATACTATATATTGTCACTGTACTAATGACACTCAGCGTGGCAGATCAGTGGTCCTTTTTTAATCTTATTTTTGTTTTCACTGCATGTTGTCTCCGGACTCCACTGGGGACACTGTTCTCTGTGTTCCGTTGTCATTATGTGTACTTGTTCAATTTTGGCTTGATTTATTGTGTATTTTTGATTATTATTTTTAATTGTATCAGTAAATGTCGATTATGTTTTATGCATGCACATTTTTCCTCTCTTGTTGAGTTGGTCCTCCCAGTTAAAGTCCCATATAGGAGGTTTGCTCTCGTTTATATTCTATATATTGTCACTGTACTAATGACACTGGTTGAGAAGAGGTTAACATCTCAGGTAATCAAGGGGTTAAAAGTGTGCCTAACAAGTGTAAATGTGTGCTGCTTTTTACTAAAGATCTCTTTCTTTCTTTCTTCTCCCTGCAAAACAGAGAGATTGTTCCCTGTGTACGGAGCACTGTGTTGTTTGTGAACACAGGTCTCTGGGCTGTGATTAGACACAGCCAATCAGCAGGCCCCAGCCACGAATCATTAGCTGGAACCTGCTGACAAACTCCTGCTGTATACAATCACAACAGGTGCCCTAAACCCGTGAACAGACAACGATCTACCAGTAAGTCGCTTTGCCTGTACGGGGTCACCCATCCGCAGTACATTGCAGGCGGGTGGTCCGGAAGTGGTTAAAGATGAATTGAGGTTAAGCAGGGATGAAAAACATAGAGATATTTTAGTAAAAGCAGCACACTTTACACACAGTACACATAGTTAGTCACACATTTATCCCTTTGATCGCCCTAAATGTTAACCCCTTCCCAGCCATTGTCATTGGCTGAGAAGCCAATGCCATTAGTACAGTGACAGTGTATAGTTTTATCACTGATCACTGTATTAATGTCCCTGGTGATGTCAGCAGTGGTGGCTGGGGTGGTCTGGGGGGAGGCAACCAATACAACCCGACCCCCCCTGGGGGCGGCAAAAAGACCACCCGACCCCCCCCCCCGGGGGTGGTGCTCACGCAGGCTCTTGCCGGCGATGCAGAGATGACGAATGCAGAGCGGCCATCTTCCGGATCTCCGTACATCCTCCCCGCCCCTGGTGCCGGCCAATATATTCCCTTCTCTCAGCCAATCGTGCTCCTCCTGCTTCCTGATTGCCTGGGAGGAGAAGCAGGAAGACAATGGTGAATTCTATTAATTTGTTATTGTCACACAAGTGGGTGGGCTCGGGCATTAGTCATGTGCTTCAAAAAAGAAAAGCCCCATTGGAATCCATAGATTAGAGGGCTGGATGCATGGATGGGGGGGGCGACACCCCTGCACCCCATACGAAGCAACCGCCACTGGATGTCAGTGGCAATTAGTCAGTTCCCCCCAGGCGCCAGTTAGTGTCAGATTGCCTGCTGCGCTATAGCAGCCCTGTTCTAAGTCACGGATCACTGTCATAAGTAGTATGAAAAAAAATAAAATTAAAACTCCAGTATATATACCATAGTTTGTAGGCGCTATACCTTTTATGCAAACCTATCAATATGCACTTATTGGGACTTTTTTTATCAAAGGCATGTAGCAGAATACATTTATGAAGAAATTTTATTTTTATTTTTTTTGTTGGATATGTTTTATAGAAAAAGTAAAAAATATTGTTTTTTTTTAACTTTTCTGTCTTTTTTTTGTTTATAAATAAAAAATAAAAAACCCAATCTTGATCAAATACCACCAAAAGAAAGCTCTATTTGTGTGAAAAAAATGATACAATTTTTTTTGGGTACAGCGTTGCATGACCGCGCAATTACCAGTTAAAGTAATGCAGTGTGGTATAGCAAAAATTGCCTGATCATGAAGGGGGTAAAATCTTCCGGAAGAGAAGTGGTTACAGAAAAATCGGCATATACCTGTTTACAGCCATTGATTATAATGGGTGGCTGTACAGCCATGGACGCCTGTGTGAGTGAACCATAAATGGATGCAGTCTACACGAGCATGAGGAACAATGGCATGTATGAGTAAAAACATGTCTTATATCCTTTCACTAGAATATACTGCTAGGGACGACTAGGGCATTGCTTGATATTGGGATCAGCCGATAAAGTGAACAATGGGTATCAATAAGTTCTTTTATTCCTCTTTAGAAAATACATTATTTGTCACAATTTATTTTCCTTCTGCATAACAGTTTAATAACAGAATTGGAGCCCTTACAGAAAAAAAAAGATAAAAGATTAAAGGAAAGGAATGTCATACAGCCAGATGGAACACATTTGTTAAAGTGAGCTATTGTGTTATACTCTAACCAAATCTATATTTTATGAGCAACCAGTAAATGCTTATAAAGACAAGAAGTCTTTTGTAAGATTTACATGGAATATAGAAAATGGATTATTTTTCTCTAGGGTCGCAGCGGTAAAGAAAAAAAAAAAGTATTCTGCTTATCCTGATTCACTACCTACTGAACAAGATAAAACATCCTCATACAAACTCCAAGCTGTGTCTTCTTATCATTGTAATAACCTTTCAGCGACTGCTCTCCATAGTTCCAGCCAGGATTTAATACCTCCTAACCTGTCAAAAAGATAATTTTTTTTTTTGCTATGGTATCGGCACCTAGCATTTGAATGTACTACTTTGAACTTCAGCGTTTGAAATTAGCATCAAAGAGCGGCGTTCTGATAAGGCGAGGAGCTATTGACACATGTATTAGCGAGAGTTCACAAATAATGGCCGGCTTGACAAGCGGGAAGAGTGACGGCTCAATGCAATGGATATATAAGCATATAGAAGGAATCAGGGAGAGTGTACCCCTGATTTTTCATCCCGACGACTGACGACAGATGGATTATCTGGGTAAACAGGACCTTGTTGTGTTATTCTTTCTTTTGTTTGCTATGTGTTTGACAACCCTGAGATAAGCATTTATTGTTTCCTACATTTTCATAGCTTCGAAAATACTACCCATTGGTACAGGATATCAATAATCAAAGAATATAATAAATGCATACACTAGAAGTTAATGGTAGAGCACCTCCTGGACCTAAGAGACTTTGTCACTTTGCCAACTCAGGTTGTCACTTTGCCTAAGCTGACTTGAGATGTTGGTTAGAGCACCACAATGTTTTGGCTTGTCCATTGTCTTGGACATCTAAAATTAAATAAATTACATTTTAGTCTCCAACAAAAATCATTGATGTGGCACTTCTGCTTCTTTTACACCTCCTGAATTTCCTCCCAGAGAGACCCATTTGTGTCTGAGAGCTGCCCAAACAGAGTGAGTGCACTCTACTTTACTGTGCAGATCAACCAAGAAATCCAGCTCCTTCCACCTCTGTCAAGTTTTTATTGATGTCTGTGATAATATTAAAAAATTTTATAACAAATGGTTAAAATCGATTTAAGAAAAAAACAGAACTTATACAAGAAAGTACACAATAAAAGAAACATATACCATAAATTATATAATAATAAAATGATACTATATCACAACATAACTCCAACGTTTTGACTATCCAAAGTCTTCTTCAGGGAGTTTTTCTTAGTTGGAAAGTACATTTAATCAAATATATGTGGGAACAACTTGTGCATTAAAAACCACTCCATCCCCGAAGGAATACTGGGAAAACCACTTAAAGGAAGGCAGGTAAAGATTCCTGTATATAGCATAAGCCCGGTAAAACCCAGGCCAAAATGCTGGGCCCACGCAAAAGACGGGAGGGGTGGGGGGAGGAGAAAAAATCCCCAAGTTTCCACCAGAGAGGTTGTATATGGATTCAGACACACAAAAGAAATAAATATGCATCCTGGAGTTCAGAGGCCACCCATGGACTTAAAAGGGTAACAGAGACAATCCCCCTCACAGTTCCCAGTGAATCCTGCCACAGCCAAAAAAATGGTAGGGAGAGCAATCCAGCACTCCACTAGCAGCAGGTTGGTTGTCAGCTGAGTTATGTTGTGACACAGTATAATTTTATCTCATGATATATGTTTCTTTTATTGTGTACTTCCTTTTATACATTATGGTTTTGTCTTAAATCAATTTTAACCATTTGTAATCATGTTTTTTTTATATTATCTATATCCTAATGCCTCCTGATGCCTTCAAAGTCCCGTCCAAGGGAGGAGGCATAGGAACCAGTCTGTGGACAACTTAGACAAAGACATCACAGCTCTAATAAAGTGCAATACTGTAAACAATAAAAAAAATGTAAATGAGCAGCAGCCAATCAGCTCTCACGGTAACATCACCAGGCCAAAAATAGTAGCCAGCAGAGCCAGAGGGTTCAGCTGTCACTGTGATGTCACAGTAGAGGCAACTTCATATTTAGAAGGTGGGTGAGGCCACAGCATGAATCTGGCTTCTATTTTTAGCCTAGATGTCCTTCACAACAGAAACTGCTCTTTTCTTAGACCATTGTATTATTAAAGTGAAGGTAGAGCTTAGCTTTAGGATTAAATATGGATGGGGTGTATGGAAATTAAACGTTCACCTTTTGCAAGAGAAGAGGGCAGAGTTTACAGGACAGAGAGTCTTTCAGGACATGGATCACCTGCTGGTGGCATTGCGGTTCCCAGAGAGGAAGGTTGCAGTTCAGGTGTCCACCAGTGGGTGTCTCCCAGTTCCCAGCAGCAGCACCTGCTGCTCGGTGCTGGGAAGGTATTTAGTGCCTCCTCTACTAGTCCTTCTTGCTTTAATGTTTTGCCTGATGGCCAGATTCATGATTGCTGAGCTATCCTGTGTCTAATCTTCCTGCCCTGAATCCTGTAACCTGTACCTTGATTCCCTAAATCTTCTTCCTTTGTTCCTGATGCCAGTCCTGGTTTCCCCTTCCTGAATGTTCCTTGAACCTCTAGTTTACCCTGTTGATCCGTGCCCCCCCATTTATTTGTATATAATGTACTATAGTTAGTTTGCTAGTTAGGTTTTCTGTTACTTAGTTTGTTAATTAGGGTTTGTGTTACCTGGTTTATGGTTCACTTACAGTATATATTCATGTGTGCTGTGTATTTTGTTTGCTGGTGTTTGGATGGATTTTGTTTCAATGACAATAAATTTTATTTAAAGAGATTGTAGACTGCTGGGTGCCTTTTTTTTTCTGATTTTAAAGATAAAGCCATAATGCGCTAGTATGCATCACACACTAGCACATTATGTTCCTTCAGAGCGCATGCACCGATGACGTCATCGGCTGCGTTGATAGCAAATATCTCCTAAACGATGCATGTTTAGGAGATATTTGGTAAGCCTTATTATAGGCTTACCTATAGATACAAGGCAAACATTGAAGTCTACAACCACTTTAAGGCACACTGAATCTGGTTTCAGATTATGTGTGCAGCTACACGGATCTAGTCATCCCTGCTGCTCAATGTCTGTATTCAGCATCCCTGAAAGAGTCAATGGGCAGTCCAAAATGTTACCATTGTCACCAGAGCAGAACTAGAGGAGGAATCTTTCAATGGAGATACCTGTTTAGGTGACAACTGTATAAGTAGGGATTTTTCCACACTTTACAGATATTTTGTTGTGTCCTTAGAACAGGAAATGAAGGGAAGTCTTACCAATAGCGATGTTATTAGCTGTTAATGGATTGATACAGGCACATTGCCATATTAGATTAATGCCATTGACCTAACATGGGTATTGTAGAGCAATGATGTCATATCCTTTTTGTTGTATATGTTCATCTGTTGAACGGAGAATCCAAATGTCAAAAATGTTAGATAGTAGCTGTCACCAGAGCAGAAATAGAGGGGAAATCTTCCAATAGAGATGCCTGTTTAGATGAAAACTGTATAAGAAGAGATTTTCCCATGCTTTAGAGATATCTACTCTCACTTCCTGTTATGATTTTGGAACTGGAATTGAAGGGAATTCTTACCAATAGTGATAAGCTTGGGTACAAGCTTGGGTTTGGTCCAAACCCAAGTTCCTTCTAACCCATAAGTTAGCTATTTAGCAAAAAAGGTTTTCCCTCAAAATGTTGGGATTTTCAGGGCACAGATAATGAATTCAGCTTTGTATAAAAATAAGTTTAGTTTATTACAAAATTTCAGCGTAGAAAACACCATACAGGTCAAAAAGGACAATAACAAAATCATAAAAGATCATAAATACTTATAATCATAGCAGGAGTTGATTTATATGAGTTAAACAGCAGCAATTTTACTGTCTTATATTGTGTATGATTCTTGCCAAGTAGTTCAATAAGCCCGACATGTTTCAGGATAATTTCCAATCCTTTCTTCAGGGGCATTCATACAAGACAAGACTCCCACTTCATATAATGTGCTATACTCCCATTACACACCGGCCATAGAGAGGCCATCAAACTCACGGGCAGAGGATCCAACCGAGAGGTGGCTCAACAG
Organism: Glandirana rugosa; assembly: GCA_018402905.1. Taxonomy (NCBI): domain Eukaryota; kingdom Metazoa; phylum Chordata; class Amphibia; order Anura; family Ranidae; genus Glandirana; species Glandirana rugosa. The sequence goes on from BLSH010012343.1 coordinate 337,399, forward strand.
GCAGGCACCAGGCAGCCAGTGCCCCACTGAACTCCCTATGAGAATCCCAAGAAATGCCACAGCCCAGAAACATAAATGCCCACCGGATCCACTTGTAGGACACTCTCAATGAATTCCCTGCGATAGGGGTCAGAGTCTGTCCAAACAGCAGTTCATATGCTTAAGATCGATCCCATAGTGGGGGTGCTTTACGAGTTAGAGGAATTCTGTGTGGTCTCTGTGGCCACAAGTTAGCTATTATTGATATGATAATGACACATGGCCATATTAGGTCAATGTCATTGACCTAACGTGGCCATGTGGCCATTTCTGGTCAATGATGTCATGGGTGGAAAAACCAAATGTCCAAAATATTACAGCTATCACCAGAGCAGAAATAGTGGGGAGATCTTCCAATGGAGATACTTGTTTAGGTGACAACTGTAAGCAGGGCTTTTTCCAAACTTCAGAGATATTTCTTTCAACCATGTGGTCATTGTAGGTCAATGATGTCTTGAGCATCCTTGACCAGGGAATATCCTGCCCGGAGCTCATTAGCCCAGTAATGACAGCTAACATCAGGTTTGTATAGAAAAAAGGAGAAAAACCACGCTAGGCTCTATGGTGAGGATTAGACTAGAGAGAAAGCTGCCACACTACGACCAAACTTAATCGTAAAAAGACAAATAAATTAGAAAATGGCGCTAAATACCCTCAGTTAACAGTAATGACCCGATTACTCGAGGCCCGTCCTATAAGGGACCAGTTCCTACGAGTTCTGTAGTAACTGGATGTTACTGGTGTACCAACTTTCTTTATAGAGACTTCAAACCTTTTTCGGGACGAATGTCAACAGTGGATTTGTTCATAGAGGTAACCTTCTAGAGGGGTGATAAAGACGAGACCACTATCGACATTATAAAACCTGTAAACCAAAAAGGTGGGTACTGTAGTAACTGGTCTTTACCGGTGTACCGGTGCAATCCAGTTACTG
>BLSH010012343.1:340194-350413 GCA_018402905.1 Glandirana rugosa
ACATAATTTCTAACGGTCTCTTGGTGTGTGGTTCCCTTATTCTACCTTCCCTATCGTGTCGGATGCCTCCAACACGATTTGGTTTGGTCTACCTCCAAAACCTGGATTGAACTTTCTGTTCCATGTTTCTTTCTGTTTCGTTTTCTGTTTATGTTACTACCTACGTGTTCCACTTTGACGTATATGTAATTCTAGGGTTTCTAACACCAGTCTTTCTGTGTATACCAGGCACCTCACTGGTCGTCCTTTACTCTCTGGTATATGAAGGGGTTCACACGTTATATCTGGGGGCACCGAGTATACGACCTACGAGGGTCACCGTGTGACCCGTACAACTTCTCCTCCGTAGGAGTAGTCCCGTCGACCACGGTACGTCGTCGGTCGCGGCTCCGTTATGGATCAAATGTATACGACGCCGTGTCTCGTACCCCAGGTGAGTTAGGTCCAAAACCTCCATCTGGTTTGGTTTAGCACAACCTCCGTAGGCTGTGCTATCCCTTCCATCTTATTCCCTTGGTGTGTGGTTCTCTGGCAATCTTTAATACACGTTTTTCTTTTTTCCACTGTTCCAATTTAGTGTCACAGGTTGCATGTTATTATACAAGCAGCATAATATACTTTATATTGATTATATAAAATTTTACATTTTTTATGTATTCTTCTCAAAGCTGCTGCAAGCACTGATGTGTATTTCACTATGGACACCATTCCCTTCTCTTTTCCCTTTTCCCTCTCCCCCCCCCCCCCTTGAGTGTGGTGTTGATCTGCCTTGGTTGTCTGCAGGTTACGTTCCCACAGCTCCCGGCAGGGATGTTTTTCTTAGCCTTCCTCAACTTTTAATTCCCAGTATCATAAGATCAAATTTGAAGCTGATATGTAAGTAATTTAGGGGTGTCACTCTTTATTTCTTCCACAGCTACTTTTAGCTTATTATCTTCGATTTTGTTATATATACATTTTTTGCAGACACTTTTCCTGCTTTTTTTTCTCCTGAAGAAGTGGAGCTTCATCCACGAAACGCGTTGAGCTTTGTAAATGCAGTTTTTTCATGTGTTCATATCCTGATCATATATATGAATTGTATGTAATATGTGAAACCATGAATTTATCCGTTGTTTTTTATATCATGTATATTGGATTTTATATCTGCACCTTATATGTACCTTGTTTTATATGCACCTAAAATAATAAATCTATGTGCCATTGTGCACCACTTTACCATCGATGTGTTACATGTCTCATATAAAATCCCAACATCTTTCTTTCACAGCATATGTAAACTGAGCCTAAAATGGTGGCTGTTGAAATTTTTATGCCACACAATATATCTGCAGCCATTTATCACATTTTTAGTGCACATAAACACAATATAATAATAATTTTTTGTAAAATATAAAAGATGATGTTATTTGAATAAATAGATGCCAAACATATGAAGACTCAAAACTGTGCATGCCCTTAAAATGGAAACAAACTACGATAAAAACTGCTGTAAAAGCGCCGGACAAAAAACGCTAATACTTTAGCGTTAAGGAGCGGTATCGCTGGCATCCTTAACCACTTCAATACTGGGCACTTGAACCCCCTTCCTTCCCGGACCAATTTTCAGCTTTCAGAGCTGTTGCAGTTTGAATGACAATTGCGCGGTCATGCGACACTGTAACCATATGAAATTTTTATCATTTTTTTCACACAAATAGAGCTTTCTTTTGGTGGAATTTAATCACCCCTGGGTTTTTTATTTTTTGCGCTATAAATTAAAAAAAGACTGAAAATTTTCAAAAAACATGCATTTTTCTGCATTTCTGTTATAAAATTTTGCAAATAAGTAATTTCTCTTCATAAATTTTTACCAAAAATGATACTGCTACATTTCTTTGGTAAAAATAACCCAAATCGGAGTTTATTTGGTGTTGGCGGACAGACAGATGTGACGGGGACTGTGACAGATGTGACGGGGACAGACAGATGTTTTGTGTATGGTGACAGATGTGACGGGGACAGACAGATGTTTGGGGACTGTGACAGATGTTTTGGGGACATACAGATGTTTTGGGGACTGTGACAGATGTTTTGTGTATGGTGACAGATGTGATTGGGGACATACAGATGTTTTGGGGACTGTTTATGGGGACACTTATATGTATGGGGACAGGGGTATCAGTGTGCTTGGTGCACTGTGTGGGGGGCGATCTGTGACAGCTTTCTGCATGAAATCCTCATCATGCAGAGAGCTGTCACATAGCTGCAGCTCCCCCCTTCCCCCCCGCACTGAGCTCTCACTGAGCTCGGCGGGGGGAGAACTGTCACAGAGACGTTCGTCTCTGTTTACAATGTGACGGCTGTGATTGGACAGGGCCAATCGGGAGGGCCAGTCACTGCGCCCGTATCCCGATCTCTGCTCAGCTGCATCCTGTGATCATAATGATCACAGGATCCAGTAGCAGCGCGCCGCGTGGCCACGCTGCGAGCTCCCGTTCTGCAGGACGTAAATACACGTCCTGTCAGAACGGGGAAGCTCCCACCCGGCCATATATATACAGTGGCCGGGTGGGAGGTGGTTAACCACTTCAATACCAGGCACTTTCTCCCCTTCCTGCCCAGGACAATTTTCAGCTTTCAGCGCTGTCACACTATGAATGACAATTGCGCGGTCTTGCAACACTGTGCCCAAACTAAAGTTTTATCATTTTCTTCCCATAAATAGAGCTTTCTTTTGGTGGCATTTAATCACCATTGGGGCTTTTATTTTTTGTTAACCACTTCCCTCAGAATCATGTCATATGACGTTGCAACTTTGAGCCTGGATATCTGAATGGTGCCTACAGCTACAGGCACCATTCACATATCTTTTTTTTCAGCAGGCGATTCTGTGTTTGATAAAAGTGGTCTTAGCGGTGGATTCGCCGCAAGATCACTTTTATCAGCGGTGGGAGAGGTGCCCCCCCTCCCGCCGCTTTCCGGTCATCTCCGCCGCCGGTTCCTCTCCCCCAGTGTCCGTGAGCCGAGTGAGTGGCTGAAGCCGCGCACTTGGCTCCATAACACGGCAGGGCAGCATTGACATCACAAATCACTTCCGCCCAATGATCTTAAAGGGCCTTTTTTTTTTTTTTGCACTGTAATTTTTTCAAACTATTTTTTATTTTTTTTTGCATTTAAGTGTAAATATGAGATGTGAGGTCTTTTTGACCCCAGATCTCATATTTAAGAGGTCCTGGCATGTTTTTTTCTATTACAAGGAATGTTTACATTTCTTGTAATAGGAATAAAAGTGATCATTTTTTTTTTTTTTTAAAAAAGAACAGTGTAAAAATAAAAAGTAAAATGAATAATTGAAAAAAAAAATTGAAAGCACCCCATCCCCTTGAGCTCGCGTGCAGAAGCAAACGCATACCCGTCCACATATGAAAAGGGTGCTCAAACCACACATGTGAGATATCGCCATGATCGTTAGAGCGAGAGCAATAATTCTAGCACTAGACCTCTGCTAACCTGTAGAATTTTTTAAAGGTTGCCAATGGAGATTTTTTTAGTTGCAAAGTTGCCATTCCGCGAGCGGACGCAATTTTGAAGCATGACATGTTGGGTATCATTTTACTTTATCTTTCACAATATGGAAAAAAATTGGCCTAACTTTACTGTTTTCTTATTTTTTAACTCAAAAAACTGATTTTTTCCAAAAAAAAATCATGTTTGGAAGACCGCTGCGCAAATACGGTGTGACATAAAGTTTTGCAATGACCGCCATTTTATTCTCTAGGGTGTTAGAAAAAATATATATATAATGTTTGGGGGTTCTAAGTAATTTTATAGCGAAAAAAAAAGTTTTTAACTCGTAAACACCGAACCCAAAAAACAGGCTCGGTATTGAAGTGGTTAACTTAACTTCCACACCGCGCGCAGTATATTTAATGCGGCAATGTGGACGTGTCCTGCAAATCACTTTTAATAAACAGCAATTTGCGGAGTGGCCGCCAGGGGTCGCGCGCGCATGCGCCGCACTCCGGAGAAGTGTGCCCGTGGCTCGAGCGGACCCGATGTCTGCCTGCGAGCCACGATGAGCAGCCAGAGCAAAAGAACGGGAAACCACCGATGTAAACACGGCGGTTCCCCGCTCTGTCAGTGGGGACATAAGAGATCTACTTATCCCTGTCAGTCCAGCCCCCTCACAGTTAGAACACGCCTAGGGAACACAGTTAACCCCTAGATCTCACCCTGCAGGTTAACCCCTTCACTGCCAATGACGGTTACACAGTAATCAGTGGACATTTAAATTTCTGATCGCTGTATAAATGTCATTGGTCCCAAAAAAGTGTCAAAATGGTCCGACATGTCTGCTGCAATATCGCAGTACCGCTAAAAATCGCAGATCACCGCCATTACTAGTAAAAAAATAAAAAACCCCAGAAATTAATTCTCATCATCCGTAAATGCGGCAACTTTTGCGCAAACCAATCAATATACGCCGATTGCGATTTTTTTTACCAAAAATATGAGGAAGAATATAAATCGGCCAAAACCGTTGAAAAAAAATGTTTTTTTATATATTTTTTTTTGGATTTGGATTTTAGCAAAAAGTAAGAAATTTTGTTTTTTTTGCAAAATTGTCGCTCTTTTTTTGTTTATAGCGGTGATTAGAAATGACGCAGAGGTGATCAAATACCACCAAAAGAAAGCTCTATTTGTGTGAAAAAAAGGACGCAAATTTTGTTTTGGTACAACGTTGCAAGACCGCGCAATTGTCAGTTAAACCGATGCTTTAAAGCGTCACGTTTAAAGTATCGCAAAAAGTGCTCTGGTCCTAACATGGGAATTCCTTCCGGGGCTGAAGTGGTTAAACAAACTAAAAAAGACCAAATTTAAAAAAAAAAAATGTTTTCTTTGTTTCTGTTTTCTCCTTCACTGATGGGCACTGATGAGGCTGCACTGATGGGCACTGATGAGGTGGCACTCATGGGCACTGATGAGTTGGCACTGATTAGGTGGCACTGATGGGCACTGATAGGCAGCACTCATATGCAGCACTGATGGGCAGTGATAGGCGGCACTGATGAGGAGGCACTAATATGTAGAATTGATGGACACTGATAGGCAGCACTGATATGTAGCTCTGATGGGCACCGATAGGTGGCACTGATATGCAGCACCGATTGCCACTGATAGGCAGCACTGATGGGCACTGATGGGAACTGATAGGCGGTACTGATGGGCACTAATATGTGGCACTGCTGGGCACTGATAGGTGGCACTGATGGACACTGACAGACGGCACATATTGGCACTGACAGGCAGCATTGATAGGCACTAACAGGCAGCACAGATGGGCTCTGACAGGCAGCACTGATTGGTACTGACAGGCGGCACTGATGGACACTAATAGATGGCACTGATGGGCACTAATAGATGGTGCTGATGGGCAGCACTGATGAGGAGGTACTGTCAGTCATTACTGATGGGCACTGATTGGCACTTTTGTGGGCACTGACTGGCATTTAGGTGGGCACTGGATGGCAGCTGATGGGCAGTGTTTGGCAGATGTGGTGGACACCTCTGAGCTAATAATCAATGTGCTGATTAAAATTATATTTCCGCGCTTAGGATATAGATTGATGTATAAGACTGCTGCCTTCCCGTAATTCCCTTTTAAAGGGAATGAATAGGATAAATGTACAAGGAAGGAATGGCGCTGTCTTGTTATGTTTCTGCAACCTGTCCAACTTGGCCAAGGAGCTGTTGCATAAATATATAAATGACACCGATATGTGCAAAAAACAAAAAATATATATGTATAAATAAAAAAATAAATAAAAAGAAGAAATATTATATATAGACCATAATCATAAAGTGTCCATGAAGGTTGTCCATAAATTACACAAGTCTAATCCATAAAGATCCAATGCTTCTAATCTTCAAAAATCGCAAAGTGTGTGAGTGTTGTAAAAAATAGCAGCAAAAAGGTAGTGAAAAAATTAGCAACAAGCAATATAAAGGGTAAAAGTGACTTCAGTGATCATTCGGAATTTTTAGCAACATTTATGATTTCCACGCGTGCTCCCCCTTTTGGGTCCCCACTTACTAGATCTCCAAACCCCTGCAGGGGTAACATGCATGTGGCAAATGGGGTCTTTTGTTCTGATGGATCCAATCCTGTGTTAATGCACCCAAGCTCCGGTCCTCCACTCGCCAGGTGCTCATCAGCAAGGCTCCATATGAGAAGAAATAAAGTAGTGTGATTCCGTAAAAAAGGGGGTATTTTATTGAATTTAAGAGTTGCATGCAAGAGAAAAGGGTTTTAAAAAAGGGGTTTTGAAAAATGGTCCACAGCTGGTACACAAATCAGGCAGTGTGAAGCTGTGTGTGAAGTGTGAAGCTGCTGATTGAGGAAGGTCAAGACTCCTTCCTTCTTTGCCGATTTGCGCTCCACTAGTGTGAATACCCAGTCCAGGACGTAACGTGCGGCGTGTGTTGCAGCCCCGCCTTACGCGTTTCGTCATAAGACGTCGTCGGACCCCCCTCTGACAGGAGAGCCGCCGATCAGCTTTCTCTGTTCCTGCACTTCCTGGTTACACGATGTGATCAGCTGTGATTGGCCACATCTGATCACGTGGTAAAGAGCCTCGGTCAGAGGCTCTTTACCACGATCAGAGTTGAGGTGTGGTGATCGCGGCTTATCCTCCTGGACGTCATATAACGTCCAGTCGGGATAACGCAACCACCGCCCAGCCGTCATTCTGCTATAGACCGGGCGGGAAGTGGTTAACAACCAGTGAATAGCTGGTTGTTAAGGAGCAGGCCGGGAAGCCAGCCACTGCATCCTTAGCAACAGATGAGTCATCAGCTGTCAGCGGGCTTCCCAGCTCACAGCTGAATGTAAAAAAATCATTGCAGGCAATACAAAAAAGTGAAAAAAAAAGGCGTGGGGGTCCCCCCCTCAATCCATACAAGGCTCTTTGAGTCTTGTATGGATTTTAAAGGGAACCCCACACCACAAGTAAAAAAAACTGTGTTTTTTTTTACCCATTCACCAAAAAAGTGAGTAGACACAACACAGGTTTTTGACAATTTGTTTATCAAAAAAAAATGTCCCCCGGTGTAGATCCATCATCAATCAAGACGCCCGCCTCGCCACTGGGCCAGAAAAATGAAAAATAAAAAACTTCTAAAAAATAAAAAACTAAGGGGTGGAATCAGCCGGCTCCACCACCAGGTAGCTACGCCCCTTGTGATATCACTGACCCAGCATGCTCCTGACCGATAATGTCACAAAGGGGCGGGGGGGACACTTGCCGATTTCACCAGTCGACTCCTTGGTTATTTAAGAAATGTCAGATGGTGGAGTAAGCAGATGGTGGGAGCCCTCAGCAGGACTGGTGTTTTTTTTTTTGGAGTCCAGCAGTCCGGTGGGCATCGTGAGTGATGATGGTCCTACACTAAAGGAATTGTCAAGAAACTTGTGTTGTGTCTTTACTCACTTTTTACACTTTTTTGGTGAATTTGTGGGGGTACTATGTCTGGGGGGCTTTCAGATTCCAATAAGCCCCCCCACCTACAGTCCCCCAAGGGAAGACAAGGTGTTTTGGGGGGCCCCAAAGCCCCCCCATGTTGAGGGCATGGGGCCTGGTATGGTTCAGGAGGGGGGGTGCTCACACATTTCCCCCTTTCCTGGCCCGCCAGGCTGAATGCTCAGATAAGGGTCTGGTATGGATTTTAGGTGGGACCCCCATGCTATTTTTTTCATATTTTTGTATTACTGACAATGGGTATTTTTACATTCAGCTGTCAGCGGGGACACCCACTGACAGCTGATGACTCATCTGTTGTTAAAGACGCGGTGGCCAGCTTCCCGGCCCGCTCCTTAACAACCAGCAAATCATTGGTTGTTAAAGAACCGGCGGCCTCCGCATGAAATAAAGAAACTCTGCTAAACGCTGAACACTGGCATTTAGTTTAGGAGCTGTCAGTGTTTTTTCTGCCAAAACGCTGCTGCTCCAGAATGCGCTGGCCCTGGGTTTTTTTTTACAGCTTCTAAATGCATATGTACAGAATCTCACAAAAGTGAGTACACCCCGCACATTTTTGTAAATATTTTATTATATCTTTTCATTTGACAACACTGTTATACAAGCTGTACACTCACTACTTTACATTGTAGCAAAGTGTCATTTCTTCAGTGTTGTTACATGAAAAGATAGAATAAAATATTTACAAAAATGTGAGGGGTTTACTCACTTTTGTAAGACACTGTACATGGACACATAGGATAACATGGAGAGGCGTTTTGAAGCTGTAAAAAAAATGCCTGCTGCTGCAAAAGCCGCAGTAACAATGCCCTGTGTGCATGAGGCCTATAGGTTATCAGAGTAGAGTTAATCATAAATGAATAGACATGTGCACTCTCAAAAAATGTATTTGTTTTCATTTCATTCTTTTTCGTTTTTCGGGTCATTCGTTATGATGGCAACTCGTACATTCGTAAATTCACAGATTCCGAAATTTTGAAAATCCGAAAATAAGAAAGAAAATCCAAAATTTCGAAAATCTGAAAATTTGAAATACTATCTAACTAACTAATAATAACTATTAAATTATAGGTATTGGAATTTCCTTTCAAATTTGGCTGTTAGTGAACGTAACGAATACGAATTTATCCGAAGTTATGAACTATTCGAAATAACGAATGCGCATGTAAACAAATGGAACGCAAGGAATTAATAATAATAAATAATAATAATAATAAAAAGTTATTATTGTTGTTATTTAATAATAATTTGTTACGCTCCATTTGTTTAGATACAGCATTCACTATTTCGGATAATTCTTAACTTTGGATAAATTTGTATTCATTACGTTCACTAACAGCCAAATTTGAAAGGAAATTCCAATACCTATAATGTAATAGTTTGTAGAAGTTAAGTTATTATTCGTTTGGTTTTCGCATTTTTGAATTTTCGTTCTTATTTTTGGATTTTCGAATTTACGAATCTTCGAGTTTATGAATATTCAAATATTCAAATTTACGAATATTCGGGAAAATCATAAAACGTGTTCTCGTTAATTCGGATATTTACGAATATTCTGAAAAATTTGTTAAACGGGTTTTCGTTAATTCAGATATTTCCGAATTAACGAATATGTCGAAATTTGTTAAAAAACAAATTTGAAACGGCACTAATTGCACATGTCTATAACTGATAGCCCACAGAATATTGCTCTCATTCTGACATTTAGGGCAATACCTTACATGTGTGGTGGAATTGCTTTTCACATACACATTGGGGACCTAAACACATGTTTGCATTTGTGTGTATGTGCAGGGGGGATTGGTGTGCCTTTAATTTTTTAATTTTTTTTTGCACATTTTATTTTAATTTTTTTCAAAAAAATCTTCTAGAGGTCCAGTGGTGCCCATACCCAAAAGGGTCCGGGTAGTTTTGTCAGCAAAAGGGGGATACCTTCAATATTAGGTGGGCTGGCATAAAGTTATGACTGATTGGTGTATGCAATATGTAAACCCAATCACTAAAATCTCATGAAATCCATAACATTTTAATGTAACTTCAAAAATCATTTTCAATTTTTAAAAAAAATATTTATCTTTAGTTAAAATAATGCCTGTGGATTCTGCCATGAAGGTCCTTGATTAAGCATTTCCTGTTATGGTGACAGCGCTCAGTCTCTGCCTCCCAACTGTGCTCCCGCGTTGTCCCCCTGTCATATGGCATTCCAGTGAAGAGCCCAGCACAAGTAGCCATTTCAATACATATTACAATAATAACTGGCGATCTTGCCATAAATGCCCTTGTTCAAGCACGTCCTGTAATAAGGTGACAACGCCCTGTCCTTGTCTCTCAATTGTGCCCATGTATTGTCATCCTGCCACGCTGTCTTCTGATGAAGACTACAATTGGTTGCTCCAGAACACACTACAAAAGCGAATCCACTGTTGACACCATCATGATATGCACTCTGCGAAGTTCCATGCAGCCATTCATAGGTGGGTGCAAAGGGTGTGCCAGGTGTGCCTGGGCAATCACCCTGCGCTGTGCCAATTCCCGCTGCTTTCTGCCCCCCCACCTCCTCCCTGCAGTGCTGCCAGCTTCTCTCCTCTTCCGCATGCTGCTGAAGGGGGAGTTTTTAGGATGGAGAGTGGGGGAATATTTCTTTTACCGGCCCCTTCAACAGTGGAATAATGTCCTGCACGAACTTGTTCCCGTAAATA
>BLSH010012343.1:373737-386602 GCA_018402905.1 Glandirana rugosa
ATGCCAGAATTTATAACAAAAAAGATGAACCGGGTTCGACCTCGTTAAATTGATCCGTTACTTTAGGTATGAACCTTAAGTCAATTTACTTCTCACCCGAAGTACTGGAATCCCGATGGAATTCCACCAACATCTTGAGGGTTGACTTATTACTTATCTCCTATAGGAAGAAATTACACATGATCGGAGAGAGGTTTCGTAGATCTCACTAAAGACCGAAGAGAGAGTAGGTAGACGATAAACTATCAAATAAAGTTGTGGTCCCTTAAGGTCCTCTACCGGGACGGTGTGGGTCGTGTGTCATCCATTATAACTGCACAGAGTAGAGCAGGGAGCTGAATGTAATCTGAAACCTGAGTGGAGGTAATAGATGCACCCACCTCTACACAATCTCATAGGGAAACGTGCACAGCTGAGGTTCTCAATTACCTACTGTGTGCTGGGTGTGGCAGGGCCATCTCCTGGAATTCCCTGGTGTTGAAATAAACTATCAAATAGCAGATGGATGAGAGAGAAGCCAGAAATCACTCTAGATGCTTTGGAGAGAGGCTAGTACACATTAAAGAAGGATATCCTCTATTCATTATTCAGTTGGGAGTTCTACAACCACCTTAAGGTAGCCCTAAGGTCATGAAGCCCACTCTTCATTTAACTGAATTCCAAGTATGGATTTCATTGCCTAGTTAAATTGCTCCAGCTTGGGCCAAGTAGAAAAAACAATATTTAAGACCGTACACACGATCCGATTATCGGCCAACAAGGTCGTCCAACAGCCTGTTGGCTGATAATCCGACCGTTAGTACGCACAATTCAACAGCCAATTTCCAATTGTCGTCCAACAGAAGTTGGCTGACAAGACTAGAAAACTTTTGTTGACCAACAAGGTTTTGGTCGATTGTCAGCTTGTGTGTACAAAAGTTGGGCCAAAAAAGTGCAAACACGCATGCTCAGAATCCAGGAAGTGTTCGGTCGTGTAAACCTGCGCCCATAATTCACAAATCACATTCTCCTGAATTTCCTCTTTATACGCTCCTAACACTTCACTACGTTCAGCTTTGTTGGCTGATTACTAGACTCCTGTCAGTACGCTAGACCATACAGCTGACAGACAATTTGGACAAAAGTTGGATGTGCAGTCGTACGAGGCTTTAGTTTGCTAAAGCACTGGGAATCAAGAACAACTGCATTTAATAAATGGCTGTAGTCACCTTTTTATCCTTTGTTGTATCTCAAAGCTTCTGATAGATTGCAGACTCTTCCCATCTACATGGACTCCAGCGACTGCTGCATATCATTTCATAAGCTAGCTATACAGGGTAAAGCTGGCTACACACAAAAAGATTTTTGAATTAACTTTTCTATGAACATTTGTATGATTTACAACTCTACTCTACTCTACTTTGTATGGCTTACAACGCTACTTCCTCTTCTCCTCCTCCTTTCTCTGTTGGGGTCCCCCAAGGTTCTGTTCTTGGACCTCTCCTTTTCTCAATCTACACCTCCTCTCTAGGTCAGCCTCCCATAGCTTTCAATACCATTTCTATGCTGACGATACCCAAATCTATTTCTCCACCCCTCGGCTCACAATATCGGCCTGGATGTCACACCACTTCCTCAAACTCAACCTGTCCAAAACCAAGCTCATAATATTTCCTCCCCCACTTGCTTCTTCCCCCGATTTCTCTGTGAAGATGGATGGCACAACCATCAACCCATCCCCCAATGCCAGGATGCTAGGTGTTATCCTGGACTCAGAACTATCCTTTTGGCCCCACGACCAAATGTCCAATCACTGTCCAAAGTCTGGGGTCTTCCACGGTTGATTTTGGCTCCTCCTCTTCTGTGTCTGCCCTCACAGTAATTCGCTTGCTTTGGGGACAGATGTTCAGGCTCACTCCTGAGCAGGGCTGTGTGTGTCCACCATAGACACACGCAGTCTGGCTTAGCCCACCCCCCCACTCTCTGCTCACAGAATTTGATGGCAGCAGGAGCCAGTGGCTCCTGCTGCTGCCCCATCCTGTTTGGGGGAGGGAAAAACATTTTTTACCTTAATGCAGGGAATTCATTAAGTTAAAGAAACATTTTACCTTTAGAACTACTTTATTGTTGTCCCCCAAGGACAGAATCTGTGTTACTGGCAGGATCATAAGGTGAAAAATAAAGGAGAAAAAAGGAAAGAAAAAAAAAAGAATAGCTGAGTATTGAAATTATGTGCTGGAAGCTTCTTGTTTGCAGTAGATACCTTTACTGTCATGGAGAAATCGCAGAACATGTATTACAACATGGAACAGGAACAGGAAGAGAACACATAACAAGTGCACACTTAGATACAGAAGGTACATCCTGTGATCCCAGTACCATAGAACACACACTATAACACTGCAGTGCCACCTGCTGCTTAGATAGGTATAGTGCATACAGTATTGTCAGTTTGTTAGCAACCATGCTGTTGTTCTTTCCAACAACCTCCACATCTAAGGACTAGTAAGCTGCAACATATTATTTTTTTGCTTTTGGTTTTAGATACACATAGACACACTCTAAAGAAACCTGTTGCTTTGCACTGCTTGTTACCCACATAGGGCACAGGTCCACATTAACCCAAGGATCGGCAATCATGTCACCACTGTGATTGGCTGTCACAGTGGTCTGATGGGTCCTGCCAGCTATCAATCATTATTGGGGATCGGGAGCTGTCTTTGACAGATCAGTGTCCTTGCTGGGAGCATGCAGTAAGTGTACTCTCAGCAAAGAAACATTGGGTGCCGAGTGATGCATATGTGCGGCGTGTTGGTTGTTAAATGCCACTCTTGTACCGCCGCACTTGTGTGTTATGCAAGTGGCAACAGGTTAAAGTAGTATTAAAGTTTCCGCTTTTTTTAAAAAAAAAGCAAACATGTCCTACTTACCTGCTCTGTGTAATGGTAATGGAGCAGCGCTGATCCTCCTCTTCTTGGTTCCTCTTCTGGCGCTCCTGCCTGGCTCCTCCCCCTTGACCAGTGCCCCCATAGCAAGCCATTTGCTATGGGGGCATGGGTGCGTACTTACTCCTGAGCCCTGCCCTATGCATCCATAAGACACATAGAACCACGGCTCGGCCCCGCCTCCTGCTCTCTCCTCATTGGCTCACTGACTGTTATTGCTAGCAGTAGGCAGTAGAGCAATGGCTCTCGCTGCTGTCTCAGCCAGTGAGGAGAGGGAGTCCTGTGAAAGCCAAAGCTCTTGTGCACATTGCTAGATCAAGAGGGGTCTGAGGTGAGTATTAGGGGTGCTGTGAGGGGAGCTGCACACAGAAGGCTTTTTTACCTTTATGCATAGAATGCATGGAATTAAAAAACCTTCTGCCTTTACAACCCCTTTAACCACTTGCTGGCCGCCTAATGTGCTTGTACTGCTGCAGGTTGTCTCTATTGTGCGAAATCACGTACCTGTACGTAATTTTGTGCAAAAGACACTGGGGGTGCATGCGTGCCACCCGAGGCGTGATCGCATGCTGATTGGACAGAGGGGGAGCCAATCAGCAGGTCCGGCGGACTCGATGTCCGCCAGCTACCCACGATTGTTCCAGAGAGAAGCAGAACGGCAATCTGCCTTAGTAAACAAGGCAGATCGGTGTTCTGACAGGGGAGAAGATAGAGATCTTGTGTTCCTACTAAGTAGGAACACGGATCTCTGTCTTCACCCAGTCAGAGCAACTCCCACACAGTTAGCAAGCACCAGCTAGGCACACAGTTAACCCTTGATCACCCCTGATGTTAACCACTTCTCTGCCAGTGCCATTAGTACAGTAACAGTGCATATTTTCAGCACTGATCACTGTAATAATGTCACTGGTCCACAAAAAAGTGTCAGGTGTCCAACTTGTCCACTGCAATGTCGCAGTCCCGCTAAAATCACTGATCGCCACTGGTAAAAAAAAAATTATAAAAATGCCATAAAAATATCCCATAGTTTATAGACACGTAAACTTTTGCGCAAACCAATCAATATACGCTTATTGGGATTTTTTTTACCAAAAATATGTAGCAGAATACATATTGGCCTAAATTGATGAATAAATCTGATTTTTTTTTTAAAAAAATGATTGAATATGTATTATAGCAGAATGTAAAAAATATTGGTGTTTTTTTTTCAATATTGTCGGCCTTTTTTTTGTTTATAGCACAAAAAATAAAAACCGCAGAGGTGATCAAATACCACCAAAAGAAAGCTCTATTTGTGGGGAAAAGGAACATCTATTTTATTTGGGTACAACGCCGCACGACCGCGCAATTGTCAGATAAAGTAACGCAGTGCCGTATCGCAAAAAATGGCCTGGTCATTAAGGGGGTAATACCTTCCGGGGCTGAAGTGGTTACAGTTACCAGATATTTCCTTCTAATAGAGTTTTAGTGCAGAAAGGTCCTCCAATGATTCTGCAAAGGCAGTGGTTGTCAGCTTAGCACTAAAGGTGGCCTCAAATGTGGCCCCTGATATCACCAAAGGGCCACACATAAAGTTCAATATATGTAATGCTTGAGATGATGGGTTATGCTACAGAAGACAACAGGAAACTGGAAACATGTTACATGAGGCTAGTAGAGGCATAGGGGTGAGCAGCCTACTGCATTAGATTGTGCACCACAAAGCTCAACCTCAAAGTATGTGTACTGACTACATTGTGCTCAGCCCAGCTTGCCTTCTCCTGGCAGGCTGAAGTCCATCCCAATAAGGCGTGCTGGGGAAGGAGGCTAGTACAGTGTCGTTCCCATTGGCTAAGGAGGCAGCAAAGACGCAGAGCAGTCAGTAGTCTCTGGCTTTTTACAGACACTTCATGGTTGGCAACAACCTTGGTAATTAGAGTGTGCCCATGCACATCTGGCACACCCACTGTGCACTCAGTGGAGATCAATGCTATAACCCTAATCAATGTTCCCACTACAGACTGCTGAGGTCCAAGGACAATACAACACATACACTATGTTACCAAAAGTATTGGGACGTCTGCCTTTACACGCACATGAACTTTAATGCATCCCAGTCTTAGTTCGTAGGGTTCAATATTGAGTTGGCTCACCCTTTGCAGCTATAACAGCTTCAACTCTTCTGGGAAGGCTGTCCACAAGGTTTAGAAGTGTCTATGGGAATGTTTGACCCTTCTTCTTCCCAATACTTTTTTTAATATAGTGTACCAAAGGGCTGCATGTAGCCCTCAGGCTGCAGGTTGGGCACCAGGGTAAGGTATTCCATGATCAACAGTTATTTCCGGAATTCTTAGCACTGTCAATTTTTTTACAATTGTGTTGAAAAAGTGCGACCCAGAGGAGAGAATGGATGGAGGGTCGGCATGACTGAAGTGAGGAACAGGTCCATAAAGGGTTAATCTGGGTCATTTAGTGGTAAGGGGCATGTTCTTACCTTACTGAATGGGAAGGTCAGATGGTCAGGGAGGAGCCGCAAAGGCGGTCCGTGCAAGGGATTCTGGGTCTTCATTCCTGAAAGTTCAGGCAAAGAGGAAACTTCCCTTCCGCCCTATATCCAAGGTTACTGGGGTATGAAGGGTTGTGGGGTTTTATTTTGGGTTACGATTTAGGGCAAAGTACATTTAAAAAAAAAAAAAGGGAGGGGAATCATTGTCACAGCAGTTTAGCAGGTCAGGGGGTCTTTGAGGGGTCAGTATTGTTACAAAATTGGGGGCCCATCTAAGGTATGGTTGGTTATTGGTGGTTATCCCAGGAGCTAGGTTTCCTGGGGGAAAATGTAAGAAGGTGTGAGGTCGTAACGTTTTCGAGCCGGCTGGGGTGCGGATGAGTACATGGGCGATTACAGTTATAAAGTGTGCCTTAAGGACAACCAGAGACCCCTTCTTGGTTGCATTGTTGATTGTTGAATTGTTTTAATGGTATTTATTCATTTGTTAATAACAGGTCTGCCGTGGTCATTTAAACCCATGTCACGCAGTGTGGTCTTCATTTAGAATGGTCAATGAACCAAGGTTGACGAATCTTATAGCCATGTCAAAAATTGCACAGAGCAAAAACGGGACGCTGGCTTTCCTCCTTCTCTTGCGTTCCCACACTATGAATGTCAGGATAATAGCAGAACTCTTTGGTGTGACAACTCTTTAATATGATGAAGGAGGCAGGTTGAATCAGGACTTTTTAAGTGCTGCTAAGGGGGCCGAACATGAATCAACGACGGTGAGTATTAATGCTGGGAGAAGAGAGGGAGCAAAAGAATTGAGATCTGAAAACATATAGATAATTTAGCAAAATTAAAACCTATTACAGCCAGATAAATCTGCTTGTGATTATACAGTTTAACGATTCCAAGGTAGTTTCAGAAAATCGTAGGATGAAAGGATGTAATAATGTCAATTTCCAGCTCAGCTAGACCTTTTATTTCAGCTAAGTATATAAAAACTGCTTTACTTTTACATGAACTGCCGGCGTGTTATAAATATCAGATAATCACATTTCTAATGATGAATAAAATGTCTAATGAAAATCACGGTATACATATAAAAGGTGCCTTCTGATTAAACATGAAACATGAAAATGGTGCGTGGAAATTGACCCGGGGAAACAGCCTGCCGAAGGATTGGCTCCAACTTACGTCCTGGTATTTATTTATGTGGATGGAGGCTTTAGTTGCTAAATCCCTACAGCTGCCCATTTCTTTATCTTTTGAAAGGCAGACTAATGTGTTCCATGGTTCACCCCCTCTTTGCACCCATTTCAAACATACATCAGGATATGAAAAGAGGTTGCACAGCATAGACATGTGTGACAAGCAATTGTAGACTCTTGTGGATTTAAAAAAAAAAAAAAAGGTTGGTGTCCCTGCGATACCCATATGAGAAATGGGGAGGGTGTTTGTCACTAAGGCAAGCCATAAGCTTGTGATGGGGAAATGCAAGAAAGAAAATCTCTCATTTCCCCATCACAGCTGTCAGCGCTATTGTGTTCTGCCGATGGGGAGCCTTCCCTGACGGCAGAACATAATGATCACTGCTGGCCATGGGAGTTCACAGAACTTTTTTTGGGGGGGCATCGGTTTTAGGTCACCCATGCTCTGCCCCTTTTCGACAATGTCATTATCACGGTCAGAGACTGCAGACATAGTACAGGAGAGGGTCAGAGAGTGCAGACATGGTATAGGAGATGGTCAGAGACTGTGGATGTGGTACAGGAGATGGTCAGAGACTGCGGACGTGGTACAGGAGATGGTCAGAGACTGAGGACATAGTACAGAAGATGGTCAGAGACTGCGAACATAGTACAGGAGACAGTCAGAGACTGCGGACATGGTACAGGAGATGGTCGGTGACTGCGAACATGGTACAGGAGACAGTCAGAGACTGCGGACATGGTATAGGAGATGGTCAGAGAGTGCAGACATGGTATAGGAGATGGTCAGAGACTGTGGATGTGGTACAGGAGATGGTCAGAGACTGCAGACGTGGTACAGGAGATGGTCAGAGACTGAGGACATAGTACAGAAGATGGTCAGAGACTGCGGACATAGTACAGGAGACAGTCAGAGACTGCGGACATGGTACAGGAGATGGTCGGTGACTACGAACATGGTACAGGAGACAGTCAGAGACTGCGGACATGGTATAGGAGATGGTCAGAGACTGTGGACGTGGTACAGGAGATGGTCAGAGACTGCGGACGTGGTACAGGAGATGGTCAGAGACTGAGGACATAGTACAGAAGACGGTCAGAGACTGTGGACATGGTACAGGAGACGGTCAGAGACTGCAGACATGGTACAGGAGATGGTCAGTGACTGCGGACATAGTACAGAAGATGGTCAGAGACTGTGGACATGGTACAGAAGATGGTTAGAGACCGCAGACATGGCACAAGAGACGATCAGAGACTGCATACATGGCCCAAGAGACTTCAAAAACTGCATACATGGCTCAAGAGGATAAGGACCTAGTGGGGTGCCCCGATCTGGTCCCTGATTCTGGGGGGGGCAATCCCCCCCCTTGCCCCTACCTGCGGACAACCATGCTGCTGGCAGCTATAGCATATATGCAAAAAACCTAACAGCCTGATTGTATTGAAGGTGATCAATGGATCAAGTTCAGTAAAACCAGCCTGCCCATACAGTACATGGATCAAATGTTGGCCAGTCTGAACCAGTTGAGATTCAAACCATCTATGGCCAGCTTAAAGGGTAACTCCACTTTCGTGGGGGAAAAAAATAGCAAATAAAGAAAAAATAATATAGCGTAAGTCATATTGTAATTGAAAGTTATTAAAAAATATATTTCCTTTTCAGTCTGCAGCTTTGTAATGTTCTGAAAATGCAATGCAATATGGCTATCTGGAGGTGTTCTGTACACAGATTGGCTCACTGATTTTCCCAGAAGTCTACACTAAGATACAAGTCAGATATCAGGCATCCCCTGCAACAAAAAATGTTGTTTTTGGTGAGATACTCCCAATAGGATATCAAGTCTAAAGGGACCTTCCTCATTAGAGCCCTGTAAGTGCTGCAGCTGATTGATGATTATGAAACCATTCCTATTAGAATCAATATGCACATGGATACAGGCAAACACACAGGGACTTATTCTTCAGAATAACAAAAGGCAGGAATCAGTTACAAATTTTGCAATGTACATAGATCACCCAGAGGGGAATGTTTTTTCCTCAAAAAAAGTGAAGTGAGCCCCCGTTCACATCGGCACGATTTGAACGGTCAAATCACATGTCTAATCGGAGCCAATTTCCGGCAAACAGAGCATCCCAATTGGTGCAATGCCAATTTTGCGGCGCCGCACCGATTCCTGCACTACTTTTGGCGACTTTGGGGTGATTTCAATAGACAGCTGTGCATGAACCTGCTCAGATGTCTTTCAAGTTGCCCCCCGAAGTCGGACTGGAATGCAGCTTTGAAATTGTGCGAGTTATGAAAAACTTACGCAATTTCAAAGCTGTGTTCAGGGTGAACGAGGGCTTACTCTTTAAGACAGGTAGGCAGATACCGTGTTTCCCCGAAAATAAGACCGGGTCTTATATTAATTTTAGTCCAAAAAAACACACTAGGGCTTATTTTCAGGGTAGGGCTTATTTATTTACGGTATGTACATTAAACACAGTGCTGTGTCATTTATCATTTTTCTTAAAAATTCTGTGTCCTGTCTTCCCCTCAGGTATCGCCCCCCCCCCCCTTATCAGGT
The DNA here is from genome assembly GCA_018402905.1 of Glandirana rugosa. Lineage (NCBI taxonomy): Eukaryota > Metazoa > Chordata > Amphibia > Anura > Ranidae > Glandirana > Glandirana rugosa. The sequence goes on from BLSH010012343.1 coordinate 382,916, forward strand.
CAGGAGTTCGTTTTTTATATCATTAGGTATTTCTGGTACTGTATGATATACTTGTAAAAATACCTGTTTAACAGCGTTTACCGTATTCTTCTCTGAGGTGATGATGGTACCGTACTGTACAGAGAGGTGTGGTGACGTCAGCCAGCTCCGTGCAAAGAGGGAGGGGGGCGCAGACGTCAGCGGGAGGAGAGGAGGAAAACGAAGAGCCGGGATTGCCGCTGACGTCAGTGCGCCGAGGACGGCTTCTGGAGGGAGGAGGGGAGGAAAGAAAATAGCCGAGATCCACATCTGACGTCAGCGGCAATGAAACAGGAAAGCAGCAGCAGCCAGGAGGAGAGAAGAGAACCTCCGGCGGGGCAGCAGTGAGCAAAAACGTATTTCTTTTAAATATACCGGTAGCAGCAAACGGAGGCAATAGGCAACATTTAGAAAGTTTTTTTAAGATTTACTAGGGCTTATTTTCGGGGTAGGGCTTATATTACAGCCCGTCCTGAAAATCGAGATAGGGCTTATTTTCGGGGTAGGGCTTACTTTCGGGGAAACACGGTACAGCAGTAAAAATAATATAACTACAGTATAGAAAGAAGCACCAGACCAAAAATGAAGAAGAGAGCCAAAAATCGTTTTAAGGGCTCATGCACACAGGGCATAAAAAAATGCCACTATTACAGGCGTTTTGGGGGGTTTTTTTGTTCTGCTTGTAAACACACCCCTATATTAGCCTATGTCTCCATGGACACATAGGGGTTTACAGGCGTATTATAAGTGGCGTGTTTATAGGCAGACAAAAAACGCACCACCAATGGTTTCAGGAAAGGATAATTGATGCAAAGACGGAGCTGTGCCGCTCCAGGAATGATTGCTCCCTTCAACCTTGTGGTGCAGGTCCAGTCTGCAGCCTAGATAAGAGCCAATGGTTCAAGAAAGGTTGACCGCATTCTAGGGTTGCAACCTCATCCCTTTAAAACCGAACACATATTAATTACACAGGTTCTTGGGCTGATTAAGGTGGTAATTGAACTCACTTGGTGCCTTACCTGCATTAAATTAGCCCCAGAACCTGTGTAATTCATTTGTGTTTGGATTTAAAGGGATGAGGGGGCAACCCTCTCAGGTATGAAGCAGTGATGATTACTTTATTGAAGACAAAAATCCATCAAGATACATCATAAGACATCATTCATGAGACCTCTACGCAGGATTAACCACTTAAGGACCGAGCCTCTTTTTGAGATTCCGTGTTTACAAGTTAAAATAATTTTTTTTTGCTATAAAATTACTTAGAACCCCCAAACATTACATTTTCTTTTTTAACACCCTAGAGAATAAAATGGCAGTCATTGCAATACTTTATGTCACACCGTATTTGCGCAGCGGTCTTACAAGCGCCTTTTTAAAAAAAAAAAAAAAATCACTTTTTTGAGTTAAAAAATAAGAAAACAGTAAAGTTAGCCCCATTTTTTCCACATTGTGAAAGATAATGTTACGCTGAGTAAATTGATACCCAACATGTCTTGCTTCAAAATTGCGCCCGCTCGTGGAATGGCGACAAACTTTGGCACTTAAAAATCTCCATCAGCGACGGTTAAAAATTTCTACAGGTTACCAGTGTTGAGTTACAGAGGAGGTCTAGTGCTAGAATTATTGCTCTCGCTCTAACGATCGCGGCGATACCTCACATGTGTGGTTTGAACATCATTTTCATATGCGGCGGGACTTACGTATGCGTTCGCTTCTGCGCGCGAGCTCGGTAGGACGGGGCTCTTCAATTTTTTTTTTTCTTACTTATTTTACTTTTTATTTTTACATTGTCCTTTTAAAAAAAAATGTGATCACTTTTATTCCTATTACAAGGAATGTAAACTTTCCTTGTAATAGAAAAAAGCATGCCAGGACCTCTTAAATATGAGATCTGGGGTCAAAAAGATCTCACATCTCATATTTACACTTAAATGCAAAAAAAAAAAAAAAAATGTCATATAAAAAAAAATAAAAAATTCTCCTTTGAGAGCTATGAGCGGAAGTGATGTTTGACGTTGCCTCCGCCCTTCAATGCTATGGAGCTGAGTGGGCGGCATCTTCCGCTCATTGGCATCCAGGCTCAGAGGAGAACGGACACAAATCATCTCCGCTGCTACTAGCGGGTCCAGTAAGTGGTGGAGACGATGGGAAAGTGACGGGAGGGGGTGGGCACCCTGATAGAAATGGTCTTGCGTAAAATCTGCCGCATAGACCACTTTTATCTGAAAACGTGACGTCCGCTGTTTAAAAAATACTGTGATTATGGTAGCTATCTGTCACCCTATCAACGGTATTCAACGGCAAAGTACTGCCATATAATGGCGAGCGGTCTGGAAGTGGTTAATCTTGCCACGCCTGCATAGAGGTCTCATGATGTCTTATGATGTAGCTTGATGGATTTTTATCTCCAATAAAGTAATCATCACTGCTTCATACCTGGGAGTGCGGTCAACCTTTCTTGAACCATTTGTTCAGGAAAGGAGCTGAAGAGCAGAAAAAAAACGCCTAACGCGCCTAAAAGCACTAAAGCACGTGTAAACACATCTAAACACGTCTAAAAGCTAGATAAGTTTAGAGTTTGAGAGTTTATTCATTCCAATGGCCTGAATAAATTAACATACTGACCAATGGAATCCATAAATGCTGAAATGCTTGATGCACCTAAACGCGCCTAGGTGGGTTTTTAAGCAGCTTTTCTCCTGCCAGGAGAAAGGGCGTTCAGGGGAGCTGAGCAAACACCCAGTTTGCATGATGCAAAAAGGTCATAAAAAGAGATAATGCATTTTGGGAGAAACACCACTTCATCAGGATTCAACACAGAATAAAATTTGGATGAACCAAAGCTTGGTGCACATTTATGCGTGTCAGGAACGCACACAAAATTGCACATTTTCCCAACATATTAAGAAACATGCTGCTCTTTAGCGGACACGCAGGGGTGCCATTAACTCTTAACAACACCACCATGCTTCGGCTACAACGTGCGCCAAACCGCATGGCGACACAAAGATTTTACAAAAGGGTTGGGGACTCCTTTCTCGTGAATAGGGCATCCCATTGAAATGAATGGGCTGACATACATGTGACTTGCATGAACATGCAAAGAATGCATGGAACTGCATGCACTAGGTAGCTAGGTATATTGCTGTGAACCTAACCTAAAGCGGAGTTCCGGCCAAAATATGACTTTTAAGATAAAAATACCCCTAGAATATTCATGCCCCATACAATGTAACAAAGGTATGCTGTAAACTATGCCCCGTTTTCTATTTGTGCAGCATCATTTTCTTACTTAGTGAAGTTCCTGCACAGCACGGCCATCTCCAGTGTGGGAATCTGAAGCCTCTGTGTCCATCTTCCTGCACTCCATGCATGCTGGCTACCCAGCATGCACCTGCCGATCTCGCGCATGTGCAGTGTGGTGCAATATTGGTTAGCTTGACATGGCATGACTCCAGTCAGGGCTGGGACAAGGGGTGGGCAGGAGGGGCAGCTGCCCTGGGCACTGTGCCATCATGTGAGGTGCGGGGCACCGCAAGGAGATGGGGGAGGGGATTTGTGTTGGGTGGGGGTATTTTGGGGGCAGCAGGGAGTAAGAATTGTTCTAGGAGGGGACATTTTTTGGGGGTGCTATGAAAGGTGATTTAGAGGGATTTGTGTTGGGCA
>BLSH010012343.1:419722-432798 GCA_018402905.1 Glandirana rugosa
ATAGTTTCCCCCCCCCTCCTCTCCTCCTCCTCTGTAGAAGGGTTGTTGCTCCTTTAAGCCGTGCAGTGGGGGCGGCGCCTGTCCCTGCTAAGGCTCCTTTGATATTAATAGTGTTTGGTGTGTTGGATGTGACGTAATGCTCGCAGACTGAGGTCCTGACAAGCGATAACATTTGCTGATAAAGCGCTGATCTGTCTGGGATCCGCTGTGCCCGGGATCCAGGGATCTCCTATCAGACCCCCCCCTCTCCTCCTCTCCTCCCCCCGGAGCCCCCCACTCCTTGTTCCTTGTCTCTGCACTCAGACACACAGTGGGGGGAACAGGAAACCTCCCCCCCCCCCCAATAATCACATCAACTCTGCAGCCTACAAGGAAGCGGTACATGGATCGCCCCGGAGCCCCTCCATCCCCAGCACTGATCAGCAGCCGGCTACTGCACATCAATCAACAGGTAAGGGGGGGCGCTCATTCTCTCCGGGTCCAACTCTATGATTGCATGTCTGCTCCGTGTCTGCAACAGTGGCCCTTCCTCTGCAGGGACTGCAAGGGGCCCCTGAGTGTCCCGGCTACTGCAGGTTGCCCCTGGAAGTGATCTGCAGGGACTGCCCCAGCTTTCCCCCCGCTCCTTGTTGTCACTAGAAGGGGCCCCTGATCTGTACAGAGGGGCCCGGCTATTGCAGATTTATTATTCACTTTACTGTCCCTGCTCTGTAGGGACGGCTCCAGCTTTATTGCTGTCTCAAAAAGTCTCCCCTGATCTGCAGGGACTGTCCCACAACTTGTCCATGGTCCCTGTGCCACTGGAAGGGGCCCCTGATCTGCAGGGACTGTCCCACAACATGTCCATGGTCCCTGTGCCACTGGAAGGGGCCCCTGATCTGCAGGGACTGTCCCTCAACTTGTCCATGGTCCCCCATGTCACTGGAAGGGGCCCCTGATCTGCAGGGACTGTCCCTCAACTTGTCCATGGTCCCTGTGCCACTGGAAGGGGCCCCTGATCTGCAGGGACTGTCCCTCAACTTGTCCATGGTCCCCCATGTCACTGGAAGGGGCCCCTGATCTGCAGGGACTGTCCCTCAACTTGTCCATGGTCCCCCATGTCACTGGAAGAGGCCCCTGATCTGCAGGGACTGTCCCTCAACTTGTCCATGGTCCCCCATGTCACTGGAAGGGGCCCCTGATCTGCAGGGACTGTCCCTCAACTTGTCCATGGTCCCCCATGTCACTGGAAGGGGCCCCTGATCTGCAGGGACTGTCCCACAACTTGTCCATGGTCCCCGTGTCACTGGAAGGGGCCCCTGATCTGCAGGGACTGTCCCACAACTTGTCCATGGTCCCTGTGTCACTGGAAGGGGCCCCTGATCTGCAGGGACTGTCCCACAACTTGTCCATGGTCCCTGTGTCACTGGAAGGTCTGATCTATAGAGAATGGCCCGGCTACTGCAGAATTATTAGTGACTTTATTGTCCCTGGAAGTGATTTTCATCTGCAGGGACTGTACCAGAGATTTTGAAGATTTCTGTCCCTGAAAGTGTCCCCTGATCTGCAGGGACCAGGGACTGTCCCTCAATACGTCCTTGGACCCTAATGTCACTGGAAAGGGCCCCTGATCTGCAAGGACCAGGGACTGTCCCTCAATACGTCCATGGACCCTCATGTTACTGGAAAGGGCCCCTGATCTGCAAGGACCAGGCGACTGTTCCTCAATACGTCCATGGACCCTCATGTCACTGGAAAGGGTCCCTGATCTGCAAGGACCAGGGACTGTCCCTCAATACGTCCATGGACCCTCATGTCACTGGAAAGGGCCCCTGATCTGCAAGGACCAGGGACTGTCCCTCAATACGTCCATGGACCCTCATGTCACTGGAAAGGGTCCCTGATCATAGAGATTGGCCCGGCTAATGCAGATTTATTATTGACTGTATTGTCTCTGGTCTGTAGGAACAGTCCTAGATTTTTTTGAAGATTGCTGTGCCTTAAAGTGTCCCCTGATCTGAAGGGACTGTTCCACATCTTGTCCAGGGACCCTCATGTCACTGGAAGGGGCCCCTGATAGTAGAAAATAGCAGAATTGTTAGTGACTTTATTACCCCTGGAAGTGATCTTGATCTGCAGAGACTAAGTTTTTGAAGATTGCTGTCCCTGAAAGTGTCCCCTGATCTGCAGTGACTGTCCCCCAATACATCCATGGTCCCTCGTGTCACTGCAAGTGCTCCTTGATCTCTAGAGACAGGCCCAGCTACTGCAGAGTTATTATTGACTTTATTGTCCCTGGTCTGTAGGAACTGTCATAGCTTTTTTTGAAAATTGCTGTCCCAAAAAATGCCCCCTGATCTGCAGAGACTGTCCCACAACATGTCCATGGACCTTGTTGTCACTGGAAGTAGTCTAGAGATTGGCCCGGCTACTGCAGAATTATAATTGACATTATTTTCCCTGGTCTGTGGGACAGTCCTTGCCTTTTTGAAGATTGCTATCCCAAAAAGTATCCCCTGATCTGCAGGGACTATCCCACAACATGTCCATGGACCTTGTTGTCACTGGAAGTGGTCCCTGATGTCGGCTACTGCAGATTTTTTATTGACTTTATTGCCCCGGGAAGTAATCTTGATCTGCAGGGAATGTAGCAGAGTTTTTTGAATATTGCTGTCCCTAAAAGTGTCCCCTGATCTGCAGGGACTGTCCCAGATTATTCCCCTGGACCTCATTTTTACTAGAAGTGGTCCCTGATCTGTACAGTTATTATCGACTTTATTGCCCCTGGAAGTGATCTTGATCTGCAGGGAATGTACCAAAGTTTTTGAAGATTGCTGTTTCTGAAAGTGTGCCCTGATCTGTAGAGACCAGGGACTGTCCCTCAATACACCCATGGACCCTCATGTCACTATAAGGGGCCCCTCATCTCTAGAGACTGGCCCAGATTATGTCCCTGTACCTTGTTGTCACTGAAAGTGGTCCCTGATCTGTAGAGACTGGCCTGGCTACTGCAGCTTTATTATTTACTTTATTGTTCCTGATCCATATGAACAATGCTTGGAAGATTGCTGTCCCTGAAATTGTCCCTTGGTCTCCAAATTTTGTCCCTGGACTTGGATGTCACTGGAAGTGTCCCTTGATCTCCAAATTTTGTTCCTGGACTTGGTGTCTCTGGAAGTGGTCCCTGATCTGTAGAGACTGGCCCAGATTCTGCAGATTTATTTTTTACTTTATTGTCCCTGGAAGTGATCTTGATATTTAAGGACAGTCCCAATTTTTTTCTTTACAATTGCTATCCCTTGATCTGCAGAGACTGTCCCATATTTTGTCCCTGGACCTTGCTGTCTCTGGAAGTGACCCCTGAACTGTAGACACTGGCCTGGCTACTGCAGATTTATTATTTACTTTATTGTCCCCGATCTGTGGGGAACGGTCCCAGCTTTTTTGAAGTTTGCTGTCCCTAAAAGTGCTCTGACCTGCAGGGACTGTCCCACATCTGTAGAGTCTGGCCTGGCTTCAGCATTTTTCATCCCTGGACTATATTGTCCCTGGAAGTAATCTTAATATGTAGAGACTATCCCAATTTTTTTTGAAGACTGCTGTCCCTAAAAGTGGTCCTTGATCTGCAGGAACTATCCCAGATTTGTGCAGATGCGGTCCTTGGAAGAGGACTGTCCCAGGTGCTGCAGATTTCATCCTTGGACTTTACTGTCCCTGGAAATTATCTTGACATTTAGGGACAGATACTGTAGATACTGGCCTGACTTCTGCAGATTTATTATTTACTTCATTGTCCCTGGAAGTGATCTTGACTGGAGGAACAGACCCAGCTTTTTATTTTTTTATAAGTGTCTCTTGATCTGCAGGGACTTTCCCATATTTTTTTGTCCCTGGACCTTGTTGACCCTAAAAGTGACCCTGCTTTGCAGGGACTGTCCTGACTTCTGTGGAATTATTATTTACTTCATTGTCCCTGGAAGTGATCTTGATCTGGAGGAACGGTCCTAGGTTTTTTTTTTTTTATAAGACTGCTGTCTCTGGAAGTGATCTTGATCTGCAGGGACTGTCCCAGATTTTGTCCCTGAACCTTGGAAGTGACCCTGATCTGCATATTTAATACCTGAACTTTGTTGCCCTTGAAAGTGATCTTGATCTATAGCAACAGTCCAAGATTTTGTCCCTGGACCTTGTTGTCCCTAAAAGTGGCCCTGATTTGCAGGGACTGTCCTGTCTTCTGTGAATTTTTTATTTTATTGTCCCTGGAAATGACCTTGATCTATAGCAACAGTCCCAGGTTTTGTCCCTGGACCTTGTTGTCCCTAAAAGTGGCCCTGCTTTGCAGGTACTGTCCCAGCTTCGGTGAACTTAGTTTACTTTATTGTCCCTAGAAGTGATCTTGATCCATAGCAACAGTCCAAGATTTTGTCCCTGGACCTCATTGTCCCTAAAAGTGGCCCTGATTTCTTTTTTATTTTATTGTCCCTAGAAGTGATCTTGATCCATAGCAACGGTCCAAGGTTTTGTCCCTGGACCTCGTTGTCCCTAAAAGTGGCCCTGATTTCTTTTTCATTTTATTGTCCCTAAAAGTGATCTTGATCCATAGCAACAGTCCAAGGTTTTGTCCCTGGACCTCGTTGTCCCTAAAAGTGGCCCTGGTGTGCAGGGACTGTCCCAGCTTCTGTGAACTTAGTTTACTTTATTGTCCTTAGAAGTGATCTTGATCCATAGCAACAGTCCAAGATTTTGTCCCTGGACCTCATTGTCCCTAAAAGTGGCCCTGATTTCTTTTTTATTTTATTGTCCCTGGAAGGAATCTTGATCTGCAGGGTCTACCCCAGGTTTTTGAAGGCTGCTGACCCTGGAAGTGGCTTTGAACTTCAGGGACTGTCCAAGTATCTGCAGATTTAATCTCTAGATATTATTGTCCCTGGAAGTGTTCTTGGTCTTGGCGTTTTGAAGATCTCTGTCCCTAGAAGTGATTGTGACCTGCAAGGATAGTCGCAGTAGTTGCAGATTTTTGTCTCTGGACCTGTTTCTTTTAGTAGTTTAATGGACTAGATTGTTGGACACTGTTGCATGGAGTTGTTACAATAAAAACAAAAAACAAAAAACAAAAACTAAACAAACAACAACAAAAAATGAAAAAAAACAAACTTGCCCTGATTTTTAACAGCAAATAAAATCTATTGTTTTGGAATGTTGAGTGCAGTTGTTACATTGTTTATGTTACTTAAAATAATAATAATAATAATAATAAAAAATGAAGGTTTAAAATAATAAAAAAAGAAAAATCAGTATATTAAATCTGGCGCATGGAGATGCTTCGGGACAGCGTTATGATTAACGAGCCTTCAGCAGCAAAGTGCCCCTGGAAACTTTTTTTCATATGGCCATGACTGTGATAAACGTGGGGGATCTGAACCCAAACAAGTGCCTTTTTTTTTTCCCTCAATGCACCAAGGGAGAGAGGAGGGTGAAACATCCCCTCTCACATTTCACGTGCATGGGAGAATTTTTTTTTTTTTTTCATGGTGGGTCAAAAAGCACGAGACTTGAAAATTGGCTACTTCAGTCTCCGGTAGCCCTGGCTCTTTCTCCTGTTGTCCTGGTCCAATCTGGTTGAAGCCCTGTCTGCACCACGAGGGTCAAGTTCACACACAGGAAGAGATAATAGGAAAGGGAACTTTATTGTTTTCGGCTTTTTTTTGTTGTTTGTTGTTGCTTGGTTAGAGTAACTTCCAGGTCATATTTTTTTTTCTCCTTAAAGGAGCAGCTCACTGCTTAACCATGAGAAGAATCTTCGTAGGATGGATGTGATTTTCTTTTTTTTTTACTTTTTAACATTTTTTTGTAATTTTTACATAACAAATTGCTGAACTTGTTGTCGGAAAGGTTTTGTTGTTCCACGTTTGTGGTGATCATGGGATTCAGGGAGACCAAAGGACAACGATCATGAGTAGTAAGTTTGATAAACTTTTTATTTACTGATGCTGGGGGAGGGGGCTTGTTGTGGGATACCCTTTTTTTATATTTATTATTATATATATTTTTTTCTCCCAATTAATCAATGATATTAAAGTTAGGGATCAAAAATGCTTGTGACTTTGTTTTTTGGTTTGTAAGTTTTTTTTTTTTTTGTTTTTTTTTTTTTATGATTGGCTGGGCTATGATCTTTGGGATCATAGGTGCTTGTGACTTGCTTTGTTTTTTGTATTTTAGGTGCTTTTTATTTGTTTAATGAAAGGCCAGGCAATGAAGTTTGGGATAATAAGTGCCGGTGACTTTGTTTTTTTTTTGTGCTTTTATTATTTTTAAATGATTGACCAGGCTATGGATTTGGGATCATAGGTGCTTGTGACTGTCTTTTTTTTTTTGTTTTGGTGCTTTTTTATTTTTCTATATGATTGGCCAGCCTATAAAGTTTGGGATCATAAGTACTTGTGACTTTATTTTTATTTTTTTATGTTTTTTTTTTATTTTTAAAATCATTGGCCAGGCTATGACGTTTGGGATCATAAATGCTTGTGACTGTTTTTTATTTGTATTTTTTTTTTTTTAGGATGCTTTTTTATCTTATTAAATGATTGTCCAGGCTATGATGTTTGGGATCATAAGTGCTTGTGACTTGTTATCTTTTAGACTTATTTTTATTTTTTTTAAATGAATGGCCAGGCTATGACGTTTGAGATCATAAGTGCTTGTGACATCATTTTGATTTTATTTGGTGTGTTTTTTTTTTTTTTTTTTCAAATGATAGGCCAGGCTATGAAGTTTGGGATCATAAGTGCTTGTGACTTGTTATTTTTTAAAACTTTTTTTTTTCTTTTTTTAAATAAATGGCCAAGCTATGATGTTTGAGATCATAAGTGCATGTGGCTTTATTTTGATTATATATATATATATTTTTTTTTTTTAATGAATGACCAGGCTATGAAATTTGGGATCGTAAATGCTTGTGCCTTTATTTTTGTTTATTTGGTGCTTTTTTTATTTTTTAAATCACTGGCCAGTCTATGAATTTGGGATCATAGATGCTTGTGACTTGTTGTTTTTTGGACTTTTTTTTTTTTAATGAATGGCCAGGCTATGACGTTTGGGATCACACATGCTTGTGACTTTATTTTGTTTTTGTTTTTTGTGCTTTTTTATTTTTAAATGAATGGCCAAGCTATGAATTTGGGATCATAGATGCTTGTGACTTGTTATTTTTTTAGACTTTGTTTTTTTTTTTTTAAATGAATGGCCAGGCTATGACATTTGGGATTATAAGCGCTTGTGACTTTATTTTGAATATATATATATATATATATATATATATATTTTTTTTTTAATGAATGGCCAGGCTATGAAGTTTGGGATCACACATGCTTGTGACTTTATTTTGTTTTGTTTTTTTGTGCTTTTTTATTTTTAAATGAATGGCCAGGCTATGAATTTGGGATCATAAATGCTTGTGTCTTTTTTTTTTTTCTTTTTTTTTTTTTTTTTAGTAGGTGCTTTTTATTTTTTGAATGGAAGGCCAGACAACATTTGTTCATGTATGTGAGGTTACATGTTATGTTTTTCAGTTTTATTTTTTGTTTGATCTGGGTGGATTTTTTTTTTCTTCTTGCTCCCATGCAGCCTGGAAGAATTTGCCTTTCTGCACACGATTTGAAATGAGTCATTACTCTCTATTCTTAATCCCTTTTATTCTTTTTATGCTGATAATGGAGGAGACATTGAAAAGGGCTCTGAATTAACAGATCGCCAGAATGAATGCTCTGTACCTCTGGGTACGTGTGCTTTATCTTTTTTTTTTTTTTTTTTTCAGTCTGTGATGTAACATAATCAAGTGTGTTGGTAAAGTAAATATTATATTCAAATGAGCGATTAGGCCTCGGTGTAGTTTGTGTTCCTGTGTGAGATTGTTAGGAGTAAATACACAGCTCCTTTTCTTATGCTGAGTGTTTGAACAGTTGCAAAGTGTTGAAAAGTTAGTGGCTTGTTACTCCTTAGGATGATGAAGCTGTGCTGCAAAGAAAAAAAAAAAAAAAAATACTTGATGCTAATCAGGACCCAAAACGTCTAATAGCAGCCTGGAAATGTATTTTTAAATCTTATGTAAATATACTGCGCAGCAAGGAGTTGAGGTCAGAGAGATGCAAGGGAGCATTCCATTGGGGACCTGTATGGAAACTATAAATATAAGTAAATCACAGTGGCGGTCTTTATTTCATCAGGCGCAGATATATTCAAACAAAAATAGAAGGAAACTCTTAATCACTCTCAGTCTTTCTCTCATTAACACTATCTTTTATTTGAGAAAACTTGTGCAAAATAAAAATATATAACAATAAAAAAAAAGTTAATATATAGAGGAAGCGCTGCGTAAATTGACAGCGCTATATCAGTACCTGTGATAAATAAATACATTAATAAAAGTTTTAAAAGGGTATAAAATATATAAGAATAAAAAAATAATTAATATATAGGTGAAGCGCTGTGTAGATTGACAGCGCTGTATAGGTACCTGTAATAAATAAATAAATAAATAAGGTTTAAAGGGTATAAAATATATAACAATGAAAAATAAAAGTTAATATGTAGGTGAAGCGCTGCATACATTGGCAGCACTATAGAAGTACATGTAATAAATAAATAAAAGTTTTAAAGGGTATAAAATATATAAGAATAAAAAATGTATTAATATATAGGTGAAGCGCTGTGTAGATTGACAGCGCTGTATAGGTACCTGTAATAAAAAATAAGGTTTAAAGGGTGTAAAATATATAACAATGAAAAATGAAAGTTAATATATAGGTGAAGTGCTGCATAAATTGGCAGTGCTATAGAAGTACCTGTAATAAATAAATAAACGTTTTAAAGGGTATAAAATATATAACAAAGTTAATATATAAGTGAAGCACTGCGTAAATTGACAGCGCTTTATCAGTACCTGTAATATATAAATACATAATTAAAAGTTTTAGAGGGTATAGAATATATAACAATAAAAAAAAGTTAATATATAGGTGAAGCGATGCGTAAATGGACAGCGCTGTACCTGTAATAAGTAAATAAAAGTTTTAAAAGGTATAAAATATATAACCATGAAAAAAAGTTTAACAAATAGGTGAAGCGCTGTGTAAATTGACAGCGCTATATAAGTATCTGTAATAAATTAAATAAAAGTTTTAAAGGGTATAACATATATAACAGTAAAAAAAGGTTAATATATAAGTGAAGCACTGCGTAAATTGACAGAACTATATCAGTACCTGTGATAAAAGTTTTAAAGGGTATATAGTAAAAAAAAAGTTAATATATAGGTGAAGTGCTATGTAAATTGACAGTGCTATATAAGTACCTGTAATAAATAAATAAAAGTTTTAAGGGGTTAAAGAGGAAAGGTGGCACTTATATAAAAATTATGAAAAAAATATGTTTTTTTTTTATTTTTTAAATTTTGTAAAGCATTAGCAAGAATAGGTAAGTGTTCAGTTACTTGTATCTAAACTGGTGAGCATGTAGCATCGTACATATATCATAAAGGTTAATAATTTGGGTCGTCATCTAAACCTCTGTAGCCACTGACAATGACACGACTGTCTGGAAATGATACCAGACTTTTTGATTTCTTTAAAGTGGTTTGATTTTCTTTTTTTTTTTTTTTTTTTTTTTACTTTCTGACGTGGCTAATACAAACACAGACTTCTGAGCTTATCTTGGTAACCCTTCTCCCCCCTCCTTACTTTCATTCATTTGGCTTACCTTGGCCTTGGGGTCTGTAGTGCCGAGGCCTAGACTGGCATCTGATTATATTAAAACTACAACCTGGAGGTCTGAGACATCAGTCAAGCCTGTGTTTTTCAGCTTTGCATGAAAGAAGGAAAAAAATAAATAAAAAAATATAAAAAATAAATAAATAAGTAAATAAAAAAAAAAATGGTGCTACTATGTTTAGTAAATTGGTGAACATGTATTTATTCACGTGCGCGGAAAACACGGAACTACCCAAGTGCCATGCTGACTGCCCTTATATTAAAAGCAAACATGTACAGATTGGTAGTAAAAATACCGTTCCCGACACCGGGATGTATTTTGATTAAGATATTCTGCACAGACATAAAATAGTCCATTCATTCAATCAACTGACAACTTTCCAATAGCTGTTTGCCTTTGCCTAATTTACTTTCCACAGGACAACTATTGTGGTAGTCTGGATTCGTTTTTTGGCAGCCGCGGACAACTGTAAACCCAGACGTTTCTGTCCCAAATATTACACCTCACAAGTCAAATTGGAGTTTATAACACTAGACAGATACTTTAACATAGAGCACATTACATTTTCCATATGCCGCTCCGCAGGGCTCCTGTCTGATAGTCCGTGTGTTTCTGTTCAGTCCTCCTTCCATTTTTTTTTTTTTTTTTTTAATTTTTTTTTTTTCAGAGGGGGGCTCAGTCTTCTTCGGGCAGGAACAGGTTAAACATTTTCATATTCATGCTTCTATTTCCAATCGTAGAATCTTTAAACGTGTGACTCTTGGCTCTAACACACGTTTCAAAGGTAGAATCCGCACACAACTTTTCTTCTAGACTGTCTTGACCACAGAAGGGAAAAAGTTGTTTAAACAAGCACTTGCATTGTCTGTTTACTCCACAGTACTAACATAGGTATCCCAAAAAAAAAAAAAAAAAAACTTTACTCGTAGTGAACGTAAGTGTGACATTCACGACCTAGTAAATACTGTAAGTGCTTTAGTGATTTTTCTTATGAAATTTGAATGTGTTGCATAAAATTTTGTGACCGTACCAAATATCAGTATTGGCTGGTCTCAATACTGATTAAAATATGAAAAATGGTCTGATACTTATGAATTGATTGCCTCCACTCCCAAATATACACTAGTGACCCATGGTAGAAAAATAATGGATGGAAGTTTTTTTTTTCCTAGTTTATGGACCCTAAAACAAGCAAAGTTTTTCCTAAACTGTTGATAAGTATTTTTGTTTTTGATAATTGCTTTGGAATTTTGGACTTTTAGCTATGGACAATGATAGTGTGTGTTCTGGGGTTATAAAAAAAAATAAAAAAATAACTTTCATATATATTTCATAACTTCTTATTAATGGAAAAACAATCATGGGAGTACATAATTTACGTTTGACGTTAGGTTTATATCAACCCTCAAGTGTCACTGTATTATCAAGCTATTCTAGATCAGGCTTTTCCGGTACTAGTGGAACAGCTGTCAATGGGCATGTCTATTTTTTAAACTACATACTACTATTTTTTCATTTAAAAAGAATTTAATTAGAAAAATAACTTTAATATGTTTCATCATTTCTTAATAATGAAAAAAAAATCATGGGCGTACATAATTACCTTTGGCGTTAGGCTTATATCAGCCCTCAAGTGTCACTGTATTATCAAGCTATTCTAGATCAGGCTTTTCCAGTACTAGTGGAACAGCTGTCAAGGGGTATGTCTATTTTTTAAACTACATACTACTATTTTTTCATTTAAAAAAAATTTAAGTAAAAAAATAACTTTAATGTATTTCATAATTTCTTAATAATGGGAAAAAAAATCAAGAGAGTACATAATTACATTTGACGTTAGGCTTATATCAGCCCTCAAGTGTTACTGTATTATCAAGCTATTCTAGATCAGGCTTTTACAGTACTAGTAGAACAGCTGTCAAGGGGTAGGTCTACCTTTTATGCTATGTCTAAAGGTGTTTTGTGCATTCTTTAAAAAAAAAAAATATAGCATTTATAGTCAAATATAGTGCCTCAAAAACTATATTATCACGCTACTCTAGATCAGGCTTTTCTAGTACTAGTGCAACAGCTGTCTACTTTTTAAACTGCATACTACTATTTTTTTATGGAAAAAAAATAACTTCAATATCTAGCATCATTTCTTAATAATAGAAAAAAAAAATCATGGAAGTACATAATTACGTTTGGCGTTAGGTTTATATCAGCCCTCAAGTGTCATTGTATTATCAAGCTATTCTAGATCAGTCTTTTCCACTACTAGTGGAACAGCTGTCAACGGGTATGTATACTTTTTAAACTACATACTACTATTTTTTTTTATAAAAAAAAAAATACAAATTAAAAAAATAACTTTAATACATTTCATCATTTCTTAATAATGGAAAAAACAAATCACGGGAGTACATAATTACCTTTGATGTTAGGTTTATATCAGCCCTCAAGTGTCACTGTATTATCAAGCTATTCAAGATCAGGCTTTTCCAGTACTAGTAGAACAGCTGTCAAGGGGTAGGTCTACTTTGTAAACTACGTCTAAAAGGTTTTTGTACATTCTTTAAAAAAAAAAAAAAATTATAGCAGAGATACATTTTATAGTCAAATATTATGCGTCAAAAGCTATATGATCAAGCTATTCTAGATCAAGCTTTCTCAGACCGTGACACAGGTTCTCTTAGTAGAACAGCTGTCAAGGGGTACGTTTGCCTTTTATACTCTGTCTAAAGGTTTTCTTAATAATTCTTTACTTTTTTTTAAGGGATTATATTTGAGATACATTTATTGTCAAAAATAATATGCCTCAAAAACTATATAATCAAACTATTCTAGATCAGGTATTTCCAGATCGTGACACAGATTTTCCTAGTTGTACAGCTGTCAAGGGGTACGTCTACTTTTAAAACTACATCTAAAAGTTTTTGTTTTGTTCATTAAAAAAAAAAAGCATAATAGCAGAGATGTAGTATACCCCCATGTTATCAGGCTATTCTAGATCAGGCTTTTCTAGGCCGTGACACAGGTTCTGCCAATAGAACAGCTGCCAAGGGGTATGTCAACCTTATAAACTATGTCTAAAAGATTTTTTTGCTCAGCCTTTAAAAAAGATTAAAGCGGAGATATATTTATAGTCGAATATTATGCCCCAAACTATATTATCAAGATATTCTAGATCCGGCATTTCCAGACTGCGACACGGGTTCTCCTAGAGGAGTAGCTGTCAAGGGGTATGTCTAACTTTTAAACTATGTCTAAAAAGGTTTTTAATTTGTTCACTCAAAAAAAAAAAAAAAAAAACACTTGTTTAATTTTTGGAAAAATCTGTATCAAATTTT
>BLSH010012343.1:441028-459473 GCA_018402905.1 Glandirana rugosa
GTATAAACTCCCTTCGGAACTAAACCTGTTTATAGAAAGTAGTTTGTTAAACTATGCATGGGGCCTGATATTAATTTGCATAGGACAAACTTTTCTAAGGGTTTAGAGGCTAAAATGGCATTCTACGCTGCCAACTGGGAGACACTATCAAACAACGTTGACTGTTGCCAGTTTTTCATTCCTCCAGGTTAGGTACTCCACCCATTGCGATGCCCCACCCTGTGTGGATGACTATAATTCAATAGTGCTCAGCTTATATTGGTAACCCTCTGTATGGTCTGAGCCAAAAGACCTATTTGATTTCTTTAATCTAAGGATCTTATCCAAGAACAAAGTCTATCGCGAATCAAGGCTTCCCTCAAATATGCTAGGTTAGGAAACCCAGGAATATTTTCTTTTTTAAATGACAAAATGCAATATAATCTTACTTATGTGATGGAAAGTAATGAAACCGTACCCCTCAAGCACCAGGAGGTTTAGTGGCGATAAAAGACAGACGTATCATTATGTGCTATTATTCTATTAGTTGTCTTTTCAACATTTTTACGTATCTGTTGCTATGATATCAGTACCCTGGTATTAAGATTACTAAACACAAAACTTGACTAACAAGCTTTGATAATACAGAAAAGTTTTCAGATCCCACAGAATTCTAGGCATGATTTTATCAAATGAAAATGGCATTCTGAACTTTTTAGTTCTACAATGGGTAGATAGACTTCGACCACAAAGCAATTACATGCTAAAAATCTGGGCATGTGATAATATGCCTTGGTTAAAAAATTCTGTAAAAAAAGAAAATGAAATGTTTTTTTCTAGGAATCCTAAAGGAGGCTCCATTCAAGTAAATTGATTTTCTTTAAATGAAATTCTAGTTAGCCATTATACAGTTCTACCATTTGCTGGGTCTTGAGGAGGTAGGCGTTTTGGCTGCTGATATCCAAAATCCAACTAGTCAAAAAAATGTATTCCAGAAATTAGGAAGAAAAAATAAATAATAGCTTGTCTTGAGTAATATTTTCTCACACAAACATGAAGTTGGGGGGTTTAATTTTTTAAGAGATGTATAGAAGATGGAAATTGTATGGCTATTTTTTGCGTGAATTCTGATATCTTTGAAGTTTCTAAAACAGATAATTTTAAGGCCTCATGCACACAGGACGTTTTTACAGCAGCTGTTTTTAGCTGCAGACATTTTTTTCTCCAGTCAATAAACCCTCCATCATGTTATCCTATGTGTTCATGCACACATAGGCTGTTATCAGCTGTTTTTAGCAGTGACGTTTTTGAGCTGTAAAAAAAACCAAAGACCAGAGGGTTCTTTTGGACATTTTTCAGCTGTAAAAACGTTCAAACGCTCAAAAACGTAGATCCTCTAAGTTTTAGGACACTTTAGATCAATTGAAAAAAAAAAAACGCTGGCCCTTTAAAAACGTGAGCAAACGCGGAAAAATGGCGGTAATATAATTAATTATATATAATATAAAGTCCTGTGTGCATGAAGCCTAAAAAAAAAAGTTCAAGTGGCAAACTCTATAAACAAATAACTAACCATAATTAACATATTGTTGTGACAATGGTGCATGATAGTGAGACTTGCTTCCTATAAAGTGATGCTTTTTATGTTTTTATGTGTTAGTTTGCGTAAGTTAGTTGGCCCGTGAGGCACCTAGGACTCCAAGCCTCTTGATTTGGCTCAGGTCATGGTCAACAAAAAATGGCCACCATGTAAAATAGCTAAATCTGGATGTCTGTGTCTTAAAATGGTACAAGACTTAATGTTATTACTACACATCTCAAAGCGACGGATATGTAAGCCTATACTGATGATGATGATGATATTGGTCACTTATCAAGCAGATGTTATAGTACCAATATTTAATTGAAAATGTTCAAGACAACGCAATCATTTTGGGGGTGTATATCCAGTTTTTTCCTTATGCTGTCATTAGTTCATGGGATTGTTTGTGACCCGTTCATGCTCTGTAATGGCGTTTAAAGAGATTTTCTGGACTTGAAACAGCATGTTAGGCACTCAAAACTTTACTATAGCAGAAACCACTTGCTTATAATATAGAGCATTTAATGAAGGCGTCCTACACTTTTAATTATGTCTGTTGTTAGTCATCTTAGTGCGTCACCTAATAAATCTAACAGTGTATGAAGCTCCAAGACTTTGACACAAGAGTTTTCAGTGTGACCGTTGGTTGTCCAGTGCCACCAACCTCATTTGTTTTCAAGACTTCACTTACGATGCTATGAATATATTCTTGGAAAATATTTTAAGTACTAGTTTCTTAATGTTTTTATTATTTCCAAAAATATCTTTATAGCTTTATCCATGTGGCTTCTTTTGTTGGCCAAAGTGACGTTCATGGAGCATTTTTGTGTGTTTGTCCGTAATCAGCAGTTACTTTGTAGTGCAAACGACAATGAAGTTGTGCCTGGTGACTAATTTGTTCTTATAATTATAGTTTGTGGTTGTAATTGGACCATCCGTGTGTATAATGTACCGTTTCTTAGTTTTTCCTTTCATCAGGAAGCAGCTTGGTAATGAAATTCATATTGTGCCCAAATCAAAGTAAAATAATACTTCATAGTATATACTTTTAATTAGACTTGTGTATTTAGATTAAAGCGTGGATGGGTAATATTTAAACTTAGCTCTTTAAAGAGGCCTACTTACAAAAAGGATTGGCAGAGTAATACAACTTTACAACTTTTTTTTTACTTTGCTAGTTTTGAGAGGGGCTTTGTTAGCCATTTTGTTAAGTGAACCTGTGTTTTTCCCAAAGAAAGTTCACTTGTATTAGACCTCCCTCCAATGCATATACTTCTCCTCCCTCGCTATCCTGCTGCTCGATTCCCCTACAGCAGCAAAGAAAAGAAGCCATATACAAACACCATATATACAAGATCAAGCATCCTACTTGGAGCTTACACATGGACAATTACCGACTCTTCAACCCCATGTGACAGATTAAGAGTCCAATGAGAGCTCACTTAGGCTTCCGGTACTGCATCATATGAGGAACGACCTTGAATCATAGGCTCCACATACCTGGAAGTACCCAGTATTCTTCTTCACTCCCAAACACTGAAGCAATTGGAAGTATGATGGGAAGATAGGCATTAGCAGTTTGTTTGGGCAAAGCATAGTTTCCCTTTAAAGCCCAGTGGTAGCTTAGTTTTAATTACTTGGTGAATCCAAGATGCTAAAAATGAAGATTTCAAACTTGTTTTTGTTTTGCTTTTTTAAGCACCTTCTCAAGTGGCACGCTGAGGATCCAGATTGCTCTGTGTGAGAGCAATGGTCCAGATTTCCAGCAGTCCAACCGGCCCTTTGGACAAGACTCTTTTTTTTTTTTTTCTTTTGAAATTGGATTTTTATTAAGGTTAAACAGAAATAATACACAGATAGTAACATTGCATAATGGTTTGGTAGATACAATGGGAATTGTTAAGGTAAAATTTGCGTTTGCACCAAACCAGGTTAAGTGTAACATGGAGGTAAAGATATAAATGGGAACATAAAGGAAGGGAGGGGAAGGGAACAACAAGTATTAGGGTTACATTCGTAGAGTATTTAAAGACTCTTTAATAGACAATGCTTCCCAAAGAGCATGAGCATTATTCACAGGAGCAACGTACAGGAGCTGCGTCGGAACCCTGGAGATCTGGACCACATTAGCATACCAACAGGCAAAGGGAGTTTGGGAAAGCACTCGTACTTCCAAAAAAGAAAAAGAAGCCTGTGAAATATTCTTTTATTTAGCATCCTTAACCTAATGATTAAAAAAGCTATCATTGGGCATTAAAGCTCTGGATTATGAAACTATAAACACTGTGATGGTGGCAAATAACTAACTGAACAGCTTGGTAATAACTCCCATAGGTGAACAGTAGTGAAGTTGAGGTTATGAAATGCCGCTGTGTTTATGTCTTACTCCCCTGTCTCTTAAAGGAAACCTGCATTGAGGGAAATATAGTGGCTGCCATTTTCTGACTTTCTTTCGGGATACACTTTATTGGCTAACTTTAATTTTTTAGGATGCTTGCTTCTTTAAAAGCTTAAGCCAGCCGATGAAGAGTAGGAGGTTCCCAACTGTCTGATTGATGGCTATCACAGTACAGCACTCTACTTTCAATAAAAAAAGTTGCAGGTGCACTCTGAGTGACTTTATTAATTCAATTCCAATATGAACAGACTCCTTCCACCCACTCCCAACAGAGCTTAAACATTTACTCTGAATTGTTCTGAAACTTCCAATCTATGCTGGGTTGGTTTAGAATGAGCCATTAAGGGCCATCATCCAAGGTGGAAGAGGCACAGCAAAATGTTGCCTTGAGCAGAGTCACATTGAAAATACTAATTTCATAGCAGTCTCTGGCCTCAGTACTTCCTATTTTACTAACCTAAAACAGGTACAAGGTTAGTAAAGTCAACAGACAGTCAGAAATACAGATCCTTATACTTGTTCCAAGTCAGGGAAGCCACTGACTTAACAAAACAGCCAAGTATTTCATACTGGACACACGGATACATGGATTTCATACGTGGATATTTCATACTGAAAACGTAGCAGTGTTTTGCATATGTATTTTCCTTGTACAGGTTTCCCTTAATGAAAAACTGCAGAACATTCTACAGGCATGATTACTTCTACCACTGCAATATACAAACCTGCAATATTTCACGTTGGGTAAAAATTGGAAATTGAAAAGGCACTTGTAAAGAATGAAAATGTATTCTGTGTTATTGAGTGCAGCCTTTCTCAACCTTCTGGACATGGAGGGGCCCTTGAAAAAACGTTATGGTCTCAAGGAATCCCTGCTAACACTTACTATATCTACAACTTGTGGTTTTTGGGGTTATTGGAAAGAATTACCCCCTTACAGATAGCTATAAAGATCAATAGTGTCAATGGAAACTTATCAAAGAGTCAGAGATTGCGCATTGATCATGGAACCCCTTGCAAACTCTGGAGGAACCGTGGTTGAGAAACTCTGCATGAGTGTCTATTTTTAGGCTGACCGGAGTAAAGCGCAATTCCATCCTCCTGTCCCATATACCTTCCCAATCACCTACCCGCATGTATTTTTTTAAGTTTTTTTTTATACCTTCTTTAGATGTTATCTGGCTGGTCATATGGTGTGCTAGATACTGGTTGGTCTCTAATGATGTAGATAATATTGCTGATCTGATGATGTCAGAGCTTTTCTATTCATGATTGTACCACTATTTGGAAGGCATTCACAGACAGTGGGTAAAGAAATGTTGGGTGTCATTCAACAATTTTTACAATTTTTACAATTGCCGGGCAACAATGTTGATGTCACTAGGCAAAAGGGTCTATTTTTTTACCCTGAACCTATTTTTACATGAGATATATATATATATATATATATATATATATATATTACCAAAAGTACTAGGGCATCCGCCACCTGCCTTTACACTCACAGGAACACATAAACTTTAATGGCATCCCAGTCTTAGTTCTTCTTCCAGAAGCGCATTTTTGAGGTCAGGCACTGATGTTGAATGAGAAGGCCTGGCTAGCAGTCTCCACTCTTTTTCATCCCAAAGGTGTTCTATCAGGTTGAGGTCAGGACTCTGTGCAGGCCAGTCAAGTTCCTCCACCCCCAAACTCGCTCATCCATGTCTTTATGGACCTTGCTTTGTGCTCTGTTGCGCAGTCATGTTGGAACAGGAAGGGTAATCCCCAAACTGTTTTCACAAAGTTGGGAGCATGAAATTGTCCAAAATGTCTTGGTATGCTGAGAGCAGAGACTTTGAGCCAGGCCTTCTCATCCAACATCAGTGCCTGGCCTCACAAATGCGCTTCTGGAAGAATAGACACATTCCTAAACCTTGTGGAGAGCCTTCCCAGAAGCGTTAAAGCTGTTATAGCTGCAAAGGGTGGGCCAACTCAACATTTAACCCTACGGACTAAGACTGGGGTGTCATTAAAGTTCAAGTACGTTTAAAGGCAGGTATTCCAATATTTATTATATATGCCATTAAAACCCACTCGTCACCTACAGGAGTCACCCTGAACTATTATCTAGGTGTTATATCAAAGCATAAACATAATAGGAATATAATAAATATATATATACACACACATACACACACACACACACTATATTGTCAGAAGTATTTGGACGCCTGCCTTTACACGCATTAGCTAAATATGTATGTATGTATATATGTATATATATATATATATATATATATATATAGTTAATGCGTGTAAAGGCAGGTGTCCCAATACTTTTGACAATATAGTGTGTGTGTGTGTGTGTGTGTGTGTATATATAAATATATTATATTCCTATTAGGTTTATGCTTTGATATAACACCTAGATAATAGTTCAGGGTGAGTCCTGTAGGTGACGAGTGGGTTTTAATGGCATCTTTCAGTTTTGCCTTAAACCATTTAAAACCATCTGTATATTGTGTGTATGCCAGCTCCTTGCATGGGAGAGATTATGTCTGACAGTTTCTGTAATATAATGAACGGGAGTATTGTTTGGACAAAGGTAACGTTTTGATTTGTGTACTTTTTTGGCAGTTGGCGTAAGCTCAGCTCAGAAATGCAGAGTGATCTAACAGTGTAAATATCTGAATATTTTTGAAGCCGTCCGTATAGATGTCGTGTGTTTAAACCACTGCAATATGTATATACAAAGCCCAAAATGGTAAACTTTGCTATCTAAAGTGCATGAGAAGATTCCTTGTTCAGGTGTCTGAGGATTACAATGTAAACTCCTCTACACAAGTTTCACTGCTCATACCCTCCATAAGGACGGAGTATGGGAAGTTAGCTGAAAATGTCATCTTGATTTTTTGTTTTAAAGTTCTTATATTTTCATAAAATTCAGAAATAAAGTAAAAAAAAAAATGTAATGTTTGAAACTGACAATGCATTATATGTTTTCATTTTTTTAAATTTATTTTTGTTATTGGGGCTGTGGCCCTACTATTGAGGTGTATAGACACCCCTACCTTTTGTATTATTTGAAATGTCATAAAATTTCCTTAAAAAAAAATATATTATTATATATATTTTTTTTATGTAGCAAGAGTGCTGTATTTTGTAATTGCTGTAAAATTATTTAATGAGCCAGTTCCTTGTGGGATATATAGACTTAATTTTATTTTTGGTATTCTTTCTATTTTACCCTGTTTTATATTACAAACATATTGATATTATTTATTTATTTTAGCCTATTCTTAGTAGAACTGTTTATGTACATATTTATACTGTTAGTTTAGCTCCTAGGTCTTTTAAGTTATTGGATGAGGTTTAGAGACTAACATTTACTTTTGCTTGCCCAACATAGACTGTCCGATTGCCAAATGATGGCACCGAAATAGTTCTGCGCAGTCTTAAATAGTTACAATAATTAAAATAAGAATTTCGTACCTAGTTTAAAGATAGCTGCATGTTTCTCAAAACCTAAATAAGATATCTTCATGAATTCCTTATGTAAAACGTATCTTATAAGCAGGTGGGCAAATAGTGAGTTTTTATGTTTGAGCCGGCATGCAATTATACGGAGCCAGAAAATACATGGATTTCCCCTAATAGCTGAGAACATTTATTTAATGTCCTTTTGACTTTTTGGAGTTCTAAGTCGGCATATAACATAGCAAAGTTTGTGCTGCCTTAGGATAAATGAGAATGAAGATTTACTTACCAAAGTTTTAGTTTCTTTCAGCCCTAAAGCAGCAAAGACTTTAATATTTTAAGTTCAGCCTTAGGACAAAAAAATGTTGAAATGAATGTTAAAAAGGTTGTAGTTGCCTTGGCTACTTGGCTCTTGAGATTTGGCTACTCCTTCTCTAAATGCAAAATCAAGCTTATAAATATTGTCTTTTTAAATATAATGCTTAGTGCCAAAAATGCTGGGATTTGTAGCTCTACAAGAGGCAGTTGGCAACAATGTCCAATTCAGACATTGTTGTTTTTTGTTATTAACAGACAGTAATTATTTTGGTTCAGTAAGTAAAGCTATTGTCTAAAAGTGAGAGTAATTTAAGAAGTGACGTTTATTTTGGTACATGCAAAGTACAATCTTTTGCTAGTCTCTTGGAGGTCTCTGGTAGTGTATTCTTGCCACTCATTGCTGGAGGTTCTCTCATTCTGCCCACTTTTTGCACCTGGATTAAAAATATTTAGGGAGAGAGAATTTTTGTGGGAGGTGAGCAGACCTAAGAACTCAGGAGCAACATGGACAGCAAGGACCATAATGTCTACAGAGCAAGGTGGGTGGAAATGGGGAACTTCCGAGCAACAGCTAGAGCCAGGGTCACCCTGTCTGTTGTGGGCAGTAGGTGGGCCTGGGGACTCCAGGACAACAGCTAGAGTCAGGGCCATCTTGTCTGGTGTGGCAGGTGGTTGGGTTTGAGAGTCATGGGCACTGAGACAGCATGAAACGCGTTGACTGGTTATATCCCCATGGTGTTTTTTTTGCCATATCACCTGTTATGATGTACAATAATAGGGCTCTCTTTTGAAGTGCAGCTGTCTGGACAGTTTGAGTTTTCTCGCCATATAGCATGATGAGCTGAGCTTGTACCCAGGTGTGTGGAGGAGTGTGGTAGCAGACCAACCTGGAGCAGGGCTATCTATCTTGGTGGTCCTGGGAACTCCAAGAGCACCAGGTATAGGGAGGGTCACCCTATCTGCTTTGCCAGGTGGACAGGTTTGTAAATTTATCACTAACCAGGTGAGGACCATTGTGCCTGCTAAGGTAGATGGGCTGGCCTTGGAAATTAGGAGCAAAGATCTAGAGATTTCAGTGGGCAATTCAAAATATCAGTTTTGGGTGGATTAATAATATATATAAAGCCAAAAAAAAAATCAAATTTTCTTTGTTTTTGCTAGAGCATGGTGTGGATAAAAACCTTGCTTTTAGTGCAGTGTGTGTCCCATTGGGTATATTTCCCTTCACTTTCTGTCTTGGGCACACAACAGGAAGTCAGAAAAAACTCTCCAAGACGAAGGAAAAATCCCTCTTAGTAGTCAGTGAAGCAGTTGTCCCTATTGGAAGATTTTCCTTCATCTTCAGTTCCAGTGACAGCTACAACATATTGTATTTCCAAAAGAACATTTTTTCATTTCTAGCACAAACGGAGATGGTGAATCTACACAACAGATACCAATCTGCATAGGGCTCTAACCAGAGTTTGTAAAAAACTGTAACTTTACAACTGCCTGTAATTATCACGGGATGCTAATTTATCATGTTGTGTTGAAATTTTAAGTATAAACCAGGCAAATTACTTGTTATGGGTATTGTTAAGGCCCATACACACGGTCCGATTATCGGTCAACAACGGTCGTCCAACAGCCTGTTGGCCAAAAATCCAATCATGTGTATGCACAGAAGTTGGACGATGAGACTAGAAAACTTGGGTTGACCGATTGTTGGCATGTGTGTACAGAAGTTGACCAACCAAAAGTTGGAAGTGCAAACACGCATGCTCGGAATCCAGGAAGTGTTTGGTCGAGTAACCTGTGTTCGTAATTCAGAAATCACATTCACCTGAAATTCCTCGTTATACGCTCGGAATACGTCATTACATTCGGCTTTGTTGGCCAATTACTTGATCCGCGTTAGTACGCTACACCAAACCTCCATCACCCGATTTGGACAAAAGTTGGACATTCGGTCGACCAACCATTGGCTCCTGTGTACGAGGCATTAATGTTTCCATATTGTGTTTATACTGTTTAAATATCGGTTGTCTTCGTTTTTAATGGGTTCAGTCATATTTTTAATTTCAAAAAATGTGCTACGTCAGTAAAAATAGCAGGTTGGCAACACTGGCTCTAACCGTTCATTAAAGTGGATGTAAACCCTCTATATACCAAGTGAAGTGAACAGCCTCATATGATACACAGAGATAACACAAACCTCAATATACATGTCTTACATGTATATCTTTGGTCTTCCCTTTGATACACTGTTTAGAAAGTCCACATTCTGTTAGATTTTTGCACTTCCTCCTTCCTATCTAGGAGGAGTTGATAGCTAGACACTGTGAGAGACCATGAGAAAGCTGATTGGAGGAAAGGCACATACCCCCTCCCCACACATGCAGAGGTTGCCTGTGTTTTGTTAAAGCAGAGTTCCACCCAAAAGTGGAACTTACGCTTTAAGGGGAGATGACCCCCCGACATGCCACACTTGGCATGTCATTTTTTTGTGGGGACAGCTGGGACCCAGGGTCCCAGCTGCACTTCCTGTCCTGGCGCCGTGGAAGCGGAAGGAAGTCCCAGAAGATACACCGAACCATTCACAAAGCGCAGCGTGACTCGAGCATGCGCAGTGAGCGCCCGGCTTTGAAGCCAAAGCTGGGCGCCCACACTTGTGATTCTGGAGCCACCGAGGGGAGGGGAAGAAGAGCGAGCCTTTGGGCGGCCGCATCGCTGGAGCCTGGGACAGGTGAGTGTCTGATTGTTAAAAGTCAGCAGCTACACTTTTTGTAGCTGCTGACTTTAGCTGGGTGGAACTCCACTTTAAGCAGTGTGCTAATCTATTTTTAGCAACCTCCTTGGACTCTAAATTATCTGAATTCTCTTCTCAGTCCTGACTAACAGAACAAGTGAAAACTTATCAGGCTGATAACAGAGCTCTTTGAAGAGAGATAACAAAACACTACAGACAGATATGCCCAGCTCAAATTTCATGAATTGGGTTTACATCCACTTTAAGCAAATTAAAAGAAGCAAAAGTTGAATTTTTCATTTTCCAAATGCTTAGACCCTTAGATCTCTGACGTGTTTTTTGCTTGGTGGAGTAAGGCCGGCCATAGACGATTCAAACCAATAATGGGCAGGCTGAATGTACCAAGTTGATTGATCGAGGAGTCTCCTCCTGGCAGGGACGGTTTACCCCACCCTCCAGACAATTGCTCAACAGGAGGGATTCCCATGTCAAGACTGTCTGTGTTGATAGGGGAATTGTGTGAATTTCTTTCCTGCAACCCGTTTTTGCAGGAAAGAAATTCACACGGTCTATGGCCGGCCTTAGATAGCCCTGACCTGCTAATTTTTTTATTAGTCTAATTAGCAGTAATTAGTAGGTCACTGCATGGGTATGACAATGGCATTACATTTATATAAAAATACTTGAAGTTGGTGAGCTACATGTCCCTAGAATCGTGACATTCTGATCACCGGTTGGGAAGAATTAATTTTCCGTCCATTGTCATGAAACACTTCTGTTTTTAAAGGCAAATAAAATATTATACATATTTTCATAAGTGTTGGATGGTATTCTCTGGTGAGCATGCATGTGTTTATGCATGAATAAGTGAAGAAGACTGTTGTATGTAATTATAACTTAGCCGTGAACATAAGGTGTACATCGATTTGTCAGTTTATTGGCTTGCTTTGATTATGAGTCTGGTTAATTCATTCTCGTTTTGTAAAGAAAATAAAACAATTTGCAAGGTACAGTAACCCACCGCAACTCCTCACACTTTTATATTTATGTTCTGCCTGCCTTGCATTGTCGAAAGATAAAATCTGGTTACTGAGCTTCGCACATTATAAATGCACACCCATCCCTTTTCTATAGCAAGTTGCTACATCCTAGTGCCTAATATAATTGTGATGGATATTCATGATTTACCAAAATGGAAATGATCGTAAGGTTTTTTTATACTAGCCAGATAAACCAGTACCGGTACACCAATAACATGCTCTAAAAAGAAAATATGAGCACCTAACAATGCCTACACCTTTTACAATTATCTTTATTTCCTCTGAGTTCTGGGTCTTGGCCTGCTCCTTTAGGCACATTTCTGTATTTTCTTGTAGTGTTGGGGTCTGATCCGTCCCCTTCAACACTTCCCAATGACCTATCACTGTTATAGCCAGCCTTACTGGCCAATAGGAACATGGAGGAAGTAGCTGGCCAGCCCCTGAAGTGTAGACATTTGTGTAATAGAGACCCTTGAGATAATGGGGCTGATTTACTAAAGGCAAATAGCCTATACACTTTGCAAGTGCAATAGCACTCAGCAAGAGCATGTGATCCAAAGCACAGTAGATGAGGTAAAGCTTCACTTTACAAAGAATACCCAATCACATGCAAGGAAAATAAAAAAAGGCCTTTTTACTTGCACGTGATTGGATGATGGAAGTCAGCAGAGCTTTCCCTCATTTACTAAACTCTGGAGCAACTGTCCTTGCAAATGCACAGTCTATGTGCCTTTAGTAAATCCACCCCATATAGAGGTGAAGAGCAGTATCCATTTTTTATTGTGTTTAACCAGTTGCCGACCACCCTCCGTGGCTTGACTGCAACTTGGTTCGTTATCGCAAACCGCCTGCTAGATCGCGCACTGTGTTCCGGGGGGGGCGCAGGGAGCGGGTAGGGAGGACTCGATTTCTGCTGGCTACCCGCGATTGTCCCCCCCCCCCGGAGTGACAGAACAGGTTTCCGTGTATGTAAACATGGATCTCCTTTCTGACAGAGGGGGAAGGGATGTGATCACAGGCTTCCTGTATATGGGAGCCGCGATCATTCTCCTCCCCCAGCCAGCCCAGCCCCCATATTGTTAGAACATACACGGGGAACACAGTTAACCCTTAGAGCGCCCCCTGGAGGTTAACCCCTTCACCGCCAATGGCATTTACACAGTAATCAATGCATTTTCATAGCATTGATCGCTGTATAAATGTCAGTGGTCCCAAAAAAGTGTCAAAATGGTCCGACATGTCCGCCGAAATATCGCAGTCCCGCTAAAAATCGCAGATTGCCGCCATTACTAGTAAAAAATAAAAAACCAACGTTGCACGACCGCGCAATTGTCAGTTAAAGCGACGCAGTGCTAAATCGCAAAAAGTGCTCTGGTCCTAAACTGGGAAATCCTTCCGGGCCTGAAGTGGTTAATAGTTAATGATAAAAACATTCATATCTATTGGAGGAGTAAGCTAAAAAGAGGAAATTTAAAGGAAATGTTTGGCTTGCCGCTGATTTTGATTTTTTGGGTTTTTTTTCAACTGAAAATGGATTTGTATCCCACCTGACACTAGAGTCTGAGGACAAGTTGCATGATTTGGCGATGGTCGTGTGTCTTTCTTTGAGGAAAATTAGACCATTTTAATCTCTGGCTGGTCATGAGTATTCCGTCAGTGAACTTAGTTGTCATATGCTATATAAGAGTATATTTGAGATATAAGCATGTCTATAAGGCAGAAATGGTTGGAAAACCTCTGATTATTCAAAGAAAATTATGCTATATCTTTAGTTTTTTTTAAAAGAAGTCATAGCTGCTGTATACACTGGTATTCGGTAGTTCCACGTTTGACCAGTAGATACGGTTGAATTATTTTTTAAAAATAATAATTATTATTATTATTATTTCCATTCCTATTTATCAATATAATGATAATATTAATATTAATAATTAAAATTAATAGTTGTCATATGCTAGAAAAGAATATATTTGAGATCTGTCTATTTGGCAAAAATGGTTGGAAAAACCTCTGATTATTCATTCAGGAAATTCTACTATAACTTTAATTTTATTTAGAAGTTGTAGCTGTATACACTGTCATCCGGAAGTTCCACGTGTGGCTAGTAGATATGTTTGAATCATTTTTAAAAAAATAATCATTTTAATTCATGTTTAGCAATATAATAATATATAATATAATAGTAATTGATATTAATAATGGATATTAATATTTGTAAATTATTTTTTAATATGTGAGGGTAGGCACTGATGGGGACGAGAAGGTCCTCATATGGCAAGGGTAGGCACTGATGGGGACGAGAAGGTCCTCATATGGCAAGGGTAGGCACTGATGGGGACGAGAAGGTCCTCATATGGCAAGGGTAGGCACTGATGGGGACGAGAAGGTTCTCATATGGCAAGGGTAGGCACTGATGGGGACGAGAAGGTCCTCATATGGCAAGGGTAGGCACTGATGGGGACGAGAAGGTTCTCATATGGCAGACTTTAGGCTTTTTATGCTTGCTGTGATGTGAAATTACAGTGTTGTAGTGTAGATATTGTTTTGTACTTAGTAATTAATTTGTTTTGTTAATTGGAACTTTTCCAATTCTGTGGCAGTTAGGTTGCTTAAAGTCCAGAAACACTGAAGGCCCCAGTGCAGTGAAACATTAACTGCCATTATGACTGATCCAGAAACATATTAACTTGGCCCTCATTCACAGTGGAACTTCTGGATTTAGCTTTTCAAAATGCAGGAAAAGTATCAAAAATGTTTAGACCCCTCACGGGGCCATCTTGGAGCAGTACATCTCTCCTGGCGTTGTAGTGTGCAAGGGAGGGACAGGTGCAGCGTCCAGTCTGTCAAAAAGGCAAAGAAAAATTCCCAGCTCACTTACCAGCTAGCTTGCAACCAACCAAATTGACCCTGTCTAACAGTTCAAGTTAAAAACAAGGGGTTTAGTTTGCACACATTTGCAAATATATGCGTAAGCTGCAGAGGCTGTGATAAGGCATCCCAGTGTACTGCAGTCCTAACGCCTATACATTTTGAGAGCCTCCAAAGGTGAAGCACATATATAATAATGAATAGATCGAGGGCAGGTATGCCTGGAGGAAGCCCACTCCTCTCTAAAGGTAGAGGGTCACACTGGACACCCAGCAATAGCACAATGGCAGTGAAGGTTTCCAGTGCGTCCCATGTGCTCCTTGCTGCAAAGGCTAATTAAAGGTTGTGGTGGTTGCCATTTTTTTGTGCTGTTGGTGAGTTGGTGAGGGGACGCTCTGGATACCTTCATTGCCATTGTGCTATTTCTAGATGTTCACCACTTGCCGACCGTATCACGTATCGCAAGTTGGCTCCACTGCGCAGATCGCCGTCTATAAACGGCGATCCACACAGCCACAGTTGCGCCACCGCAGGCGCACTGTCATGCCCGCCACACGCTCCTTTTCGCCTGAAATAGCAGAAAAGCAGGTAAAACCACCGATGTAAACACGGTGGTTCCCCGCTCTGTCAGACGGCATGACAGAGATCTACTGATCCCTGTGATCGGGATCAGTTAGATCTGTTATGCCCCTGCCAGCCCAGCCCCCACACAGTCAGAACACGTCTAGGGAACGCAGTTAACCCCTTGATCGCCCCCTTAGTGTTAACCCCTTCCCTGCCAGTGACATTTACACAGTAATCAGTGCCTATTTTTAGATCTGTTCGCTGTATAAATGTCAATGGTCCCAAAAAAGTGTCAAAAATGTCCAATATGTCCGCTGCAATATCGCAGTCCCGCTAAAAATCGTAGATCACTGCCATTACTAGTAAAAAAAATAAAAAAAACGCCATAAATTAATTCTAATGGTTTGGAAATGTGGCAACTTTTGCGCATACCAATCAATATACACCTATTGCAATTTTTTTTTACCACAAATATGTAGAAGCATATATATCGGCCTAAACTGATGATTTGTTTTTTTTATATATTTTTTTGGATATCTATTATAGCAAAAAGTAAAAATTATTGTTTTTTTTTTTTTTCAATTGTCGCACTTTTTTTGTTTATAAATAAACCCAAAAAACAGAGGTGATCAAATACCACCAAAAGAAAGCTCTATTTGTGGCGAAAAAAAGGATGTCAATTTAGTTTGGGTATAACATCGCACGACCGCGCAATTGCCAGTTAAAGCGACGCAGTGCCAAATCTCAAAAAGTGCTCTGTTCAGGAAGGGGGTAAATCCTTCTGGGGCTGAAGTGGTTAAGGAGGAGTGGGCTCCCTCCAGGCATACCTACCCTTAATCTACAGTGTCTATTTTTATATATGTGCTCCAACTTGGGGAACTCTCAAAAGTTAGGACTGTAGTACATGACGTGTAGTCATGACATGGCCCCTGTAGCTTATGCATATATTTGAAATGTGTGCAAACTAAACCACCTGCTTTTAATGTGAACTGTTAGACAGGACAATTCGGTTTGTTGCAGGCTGGCTGGTAAGTGAGCTGGGAATGTTTTTTAACATGCGTCGCCCTTCCATGTGCTCCTTGCTGCAAAATTATAGGTTGGGGTGGTTGCCAGGATGTGGCTGGACGGGGCTGAGTGCTGTACTGAGTGATACTCACATTTAGGGCCATATGTGCTCAGGGGTCCAGACCGCAGCTCTTCTGCCCTGCAAGACAGGACCGTGCTGCATGACAGAGTTGTGTAAATCTCAGAACTGGATGAACAGAAAATCAAACCCTTATCCAATTAAACAGCTCCCTTGTTGTGTATGTACAGTGCCTTGAAAAAGTATTCATACAGTACCTTACATTTTGTCATGTTATAACCAAAAATGTAAATTTATTTTTTGGGGGTTTTATGTGATAAACTAACACAAAGTGACACATAATTGTGAAGTGGAAGGAAAATGTTTTACAAATAAATATCTGAAAAGTGTGGTGTGCATTTGTATTCAGCCCTTTTTACTCTGATACCCCAACAAAAATCTAGTGGAACCAATTGCCTTCAGAAGTCACCTAATTAGTAAATAGAGTCCACCTGTGTGTAATTTAATCTCAGTATAAATACAGCTGTTCTGTGAAGCCCTCAGAGGTTTGTTAGAGAACCTTAGTGAACAAACAGCTTCATGAAGGCCAAGGAACACACCAGACAGGTCAGGGATAAAGTTATGGAGAAGTTTTAGAGCAGGGATAGGTTATAAAAAAATATCCCAAGCTTTGAACATCTCACGGAGCTCTGTTCAATCCATCATCTGACAATGAAGAGTATGGCACAACTGCAAACCTACCAAGACATGGCCGTCCACCTAAACTGACTGACCGGGCAAGGAGAGCATTAATCATAAAAGCAGCCAAGAGGCCCATGGTAACTCTGGAGGAGCTGCAGAGATCCACAGCTCAGGTGGGAGAATCTGTCTACAGGACAACTATTAGTCGCGCACTCCACAAATCTGGCCTTTATGGAAGAGTGGCAAGAAGAAAGCCATTGGTGTAAGAAAGAAGACCCGTTTGCAGTTTGTGAAAAGCCATGTGGGGGACACAGCAAACATGTGGAAGAAGGTGCTCTGGTCAGATGAGACCAAAATTTAACTTTTTGGCCTAAAAGTAAAACGCTATGTGTGGCGGAAAACAAACACTGCACACCATCCCCACCTTGAAACATGGTGGTGGCAGTGTCATGTTGTGGGAATGCTTTTCTTCAGCAGGGACAGGGAAGCTAATCAGAGTTGATGGGAAGATGGATGGAGCCAAATACAGGGCAATCTTAGAAGAAAACCTGTTAGAGTCTGCAAAAGACTTGAGAATGGGGCAGAGGTTCAGCTTCCAGCAGGACAACGACCCTAAACATACAGCCAGAACTACAATGGAATGGTTTAGATCAAAGCGTATTCATGTGTTAGAATGGCCCAGTCAAAATCCAGACCTAAATCCAAATGAGAATCTGTGGCAAGACTTGAAAATTGCTGTTCATAGACTCTCTCCATCCAATCTGACAGAGCTTGGGCTATTTTGCAAAGAAGAATGAAAGAAATGTCCTCTCTAGATGTGTAAAGCTGGTAGAGACTTCCCCAAAAAGACTTGCAGCTGTAATTGCAGTGAAAGGCGGTTCTACAAAGTATTGACTCGGGGGGGCTGAATACAGATGCCCCCCACACTTTTCACATATTTATTTGTAAAAAAGTTTGAAAGCCATTTATCATTTTCCTTCCACGTCACAATTATGTGCCATTTTGTGTCGGTCTATCACATAAAATCCCAATAAAACACATTTACGTTTTTGGTTGTAACATGACAAAATGTGGAAAATTTCAAGGGGTATGAATACTTTATCAAGGCGCTGTATATACAGAACAAGTGTATTTAACTGTGTGCCTAGGGTTTAGCTTTAATATTCCCACCAAGTTCTCCTTTCTAAGGAACAGGTTCTCTTTATCCTGCATTTTGTGTTGGTCTCTTATTATGTAGTCTGCTAAAGAAAAAACCAAACACCATGCGCACGATAGACTGCCTCGTAAGTCATGGTTATTGGAATATACAGTTTAGGCTGAATTACTGGCAGAAATTTATGACTTGAATTGTAAGGGGCTAATTCATGTATTGCTGCTGTTTGTATTTATTGAATTGTTTCCAAATGCAATTATAAAGAATTAATATGCCAAATAAAAGCTATAAGTCCAAGAATAAATACTAAATAAATAAATCCAGCGCCGTTTGCTTTTTATTTAGGAAAATAAATTGCAATGGGATGGATTTTAACCACTTGACAACTGGGCACTTAAACCCCCTTAACAACCAGACCAATTTTCAGCTTTCAGTGCTCTCACACTTTGAATGACAATTACTCAGTCATGCAACACGTCAGATAGCACGCGTACCACAAACCAAAAAAGAAATCGTCTGATGTATTATTCTCTGGTTGTGTTTTACGTCCTATTTCTCTTGGACAAGGAATCTTTCCTCTTGAACCACCCT
>BLSH010012343.1:465295-479995 GCA_018402905.1 Glandirana rugosa
CCCCCCCCCCCCCCTATCAGGTCAGGAGTTCGTTTTTTATATCATTAGGTATTTCTGGTACTGTATGATATACTTGTAAAAATACCTGTTTAACAGCGTTTACCGTATTCTTCTCTGAGGTGATGATGGTACCGTACTGTACAGAGAGGTGTGGTGACGTCAGCCAGCTCCGTGCAAAGAGGGAGGGGGGCGCAGACGTCAGCGGGAGGAGAGGAGGAAAACGAAGAGCCGGGATTGCCGCTGACGTCAGTGCGCCGAGGACGGCTTCTGGAGGGAGGAGGGGAGGAAAGAAAATAGCCGAGATCCACGGCTGACGTCAGCGGCAATGAAACAGGAAAGCAGCAGCAGCCAGGAGGAGAGAAGAGAACCTCCGGCGGGGCAGCTGTGAGCGAAAACGTATTTCTTTTAAATATACCGGTAGCAGCAAACGGAGGCAATAGGCAACATTTAGAAAGTTTTTTAAAGATTTACTAGGGCTTATTTTCGGGGTAGGGCTTATATTACAGCCCGTCCTGAAAATCGAGATCGGGCTTATTTTCGGGGTAGGGCTTACTTTCGGGGAAACATGGTAGTTGGCCTGGTTTTGTCTTCAAATGAAAATGTCATTTTATTTTCAAGGCCATTGGAACAACTGTTGATCCAGCATATGTTTGCTATTCCAGAGGCCAGATCTTGTTGGGTATTGAAGTGATTGTGTGAAAAAGAGATTGCATTTACTGTATCCTGTGTACAAGCTTGGGTATATTTTATTTCAAAGACTGTTGATCTATGTGTTGACCCCGGGTGCAGGTACCCAATGTCTTAGTATAGGGCTACTTAACTTATTGCCAGCTTGGGTTCCCTAAGGTGTGTGCTCTTACCTTACCCATGCATCTAAAAATTCTTGTGCAGATTTTGACTTACTAAAATTTAAAACTAAGCAAGCTCCCTACACACTCCCATGTAACTTTACTTAGGCCCTATCAATTAACTGTATGACAACAAGGCGGTGGTGGGGATATGGGTGTGTTTCATACCTGAAAGTACTAGACTGTTTATAGGGGATTGGGTGGTGAGGGAATTTAGACCATAGGGGGCCTGCTAAATAGACCCGTTTGTAAAATTGGCCCTGTCCGTATCTTTTAGAAAACCCAGATGAATGTTCCCTGCAATAGAAAAGCTTTTACACTCTGCTCTCCATCATCCTGTGTCTCCCCTTTGCTCTGATCCAATGCTGATCCAGTAATTGTAGGGGTTGGATGAAGGAACCATAAGATGTGGTGGGGGACAGCTGACACTTCCAGAAATGTTGCATACCTTGCATATGTTGAAGAGGCTGCAGCACTGGAATGGAGCCAATTTAGGAGACACAGGCCACTGGAGAAATTAGTATAATAGTTCTCCAATTGTACACACTCTCCTCTAGATTTTTTTAAGCGACTGCTGTTGTCGATTTAAAGCTGAAGTTTAGGAATTAATTTTATTGTATAGTTGCATCTGTCCAGCTTGGATCAATGTAAGGAAAGCATATCTCATACCTGAACGATCTCTGTGGAAGCTGCAAATCACCCCAGTAGTCACTGTTACTACAGTAATAGCAGCGGTCTACCGGGTCCAATGCTTCCATTTACAGCATGCCTTCTATCTTTTGTCAATGAATACAAGATGTTCTCTGCACCCTCTCTCCCGTGCATTCAATTATCTTATATTTATTTAAAATTACAAGGATATCTGTGAATGGTGTAAGTGCCAAGCAAGTGACTCCCTGTGGTGGCCATCTAGAAGCACAGCCACTCAGCACAAGACCCAGAAGACTGCTACCATCTCCGTAGAAACAGTGGCTACTACAGTAGTTTACAGCTTCCACAGCTTAGGTATGAGATATGTACATGGTGGACCAGTGTAACTATGCAATAAAATTCATACCCAAACATGAGCTTTAAGGTATAACCTTTGAGGAAATCCCCTTTCACTTCCTGTCCCAGAGATGCTACAGGAAGTGAGAGGAAATCTTCCAAAGTGAGGGGAATTCCCTTCTTAGACAGTTGACCTTAAAACTAGTTGTCCCCATTAGAATATTTCTTCTTAAATCTTTTTCTGGGGACAACCCTAAAATGTTGGATTTTCCTTCACTTTCTGTTTCGGTGACAAGGGTCACAAATACAAATAAAGTGGTGACCACAGACCACAATAAAAAACTCAACAGTGGATCTTATCCTTCCCCACTTTATCCAAAATTTTAAAAAGTTTTGCCTATAACACTTCACGCATCTGAGGTTAGTCCTTCTGTAGTAAGAGTATCCCTCAGGCCTGCACTCACCATTAAAAGCAACTGCCTCTCTGATGATATATAGCCACGTTGTGCCTGAGATATTGTAAACTAAACTTGTGTTTGAATTTTGGTAGCCACAAGTTCTTGGAAAGATAAAACTCTGTGGTGAGCAACTTCTTTCTAAACGTATTAGGTGGGGGTCATTAGAATGGGACAGAGGACTATGCACCATGCAAATTACCCTCCCCTCCATGTCCTTGAATGTTTACTTAAAATGTATGCCCAGCCAAAATGTTTAGCTTTGGATAGAATCTATATCGGTGTTGGAGATTTTCCAACACTTCCTTTTTGGTGAAACCATTGTGACCATGACTGTAAGGGTAAATCCCCTCAAAGGATCCCCAGATAGGTGTAAAAACCTGATAGTCATTATAAATGAAAAAAACTTTACCCACACTCATCTGGTTTGTTTCCACATAAATTGGTGAAGGCCGGTGGTTGTGGCTGGAGTATGTGCTCCTAAAGCATCAATCTATTAGGACAATTAGTCAGCAACCCAGTACATTACAAGTTTCAAATACTTTATTAGGTTACATTTAAAAGTGGCACAATACAGCTAACGTGTTTCAGCCATATAGCCTTTTTCAAAGAAAAAGAAAAAGGCCGTATGGTGGAAATTAGCTGGATTGTACCACTTTTAAATGTAGCCTAATAAAAAATTTGGAACTTGGAATGTACCAGGTTGTTGGCTAATTTTCCTCATGGATTGACAGTGGTTCTAGCCCTGCCTTGTTCTATACAAAGCTAAAATACACAATTTTAGTGGGACACTTTAAGAGTCATGGTCAGACCTCATGCAGGCGTAACTTTGGCTATTTTCTATTAGATGTTAGCTCTCTTTATGTCTATGGTAACCTCCTCTATACTAGAGAGGATTAAAGGATAATCTGCTTGTCACAGAAGGTGCTCTGAGGATTAGTACAGAGAGGGCCTTACCATTTCACCAATTACCCCCAAAAAAGTATAACATTCTTTTAAAAATTGTTATTTTTTTAATGAAAAGTACCTTTTATTGAGTTGTAATATGTCATTCTTTCTTACGTAGCACTGACACAGTACTCAGCTCCTTACAAAATGAGATACAGCGTCGGTTAAGCAAAGGAAAGAGTCGTCACAAGGGTAAGTGCTACAGAACTTGCCCCGGATGGGGGATTTTCCACACCCTAAAATCAAAACAACGTTTCTTGGCTGATGAAATCTTACAATAGTTTTAGTTTGGGATCTTATTTGGTAGTAAACTTTATTACACTGTCATGGGTAGGGTTGAGTTTACCATTGTACCCAGTAGGCATGTGACTACAGGCAGAAGAGTGGAAAGGGGCAGGTTTTTATTGTATAGTTATCAGCCACACATTTTGTTATGCTATCATATGTTGGAGTCCTCTCGTAAATGCTTATTTATATTTTGTCACAATATTCCAAAAATTAGTATCACCTATCTTTCTAAGTCTACATGCGGAAATGACCATAAAGCCGTACCAAAAGGCAGCAGCCCAAACCCCAAGAAGGCTCACCACCAACAGTCATAAATTGGGCACAAACCACTGGAGGAGACTTCTTCCGACTTGCCCATGTTATCACCCACCCACTACCAGTTACTGATCGAGTCAGTCCAGCGTTGTCTCCAGCTTTAACAAGATTAGTACCAGGAAACCAAGGACATTTTTGGGTGATCCTAGCAGAAGGATGTTGTTTGGAGCATCAACATCTGCATGCCTGTAGACTATAGGTATTGAGGGTGTATTTAGGAACTTTGGCATAACATTTTTACAATTTTTTTCAGAAATTATACATCATTTTGCTGGTATTTACTGAATGGACAGGTGGCATGTAATCCAATCCTAGATCTACCGTACTGAATTATGTGATTTACTTTTCTTCCTAGTCATCAATGGTGTTTGAGCCCCATACCCCTTTCTTTCTCTTGTGATTGTGTTACAATATATTATTGGTCTCAGTGAAGAAACGGCCCAGAGGCCGTTTCTTCACTGCACATGTGCCCGATGACCTTGGCACATGCAAGTACACTGTATATGCTAAACTGTGCAACCACTTTAAAAACAACAACACAACAAATTAACCAGTTTGAAAGGTTTTGAGGTTTTATTTTGTTACCACATTGTGTTCATTCCATCTGAACCTGATATTTAAATCTTAGGTAGATATAAGAAAATTGAATCCCTTGCTGACTTCCTATATTTTTTGGTCTCTGTGCATACCTTCTCAGCTCCAACCATATGGAATACTCATACAGTTCACTCTACCCACTCAGTTCTCCAGTTACTTTATTATTCCAAGAATACAACAGAAAGAGGGAGACTTAAAGTGTAGCTAAAGGCAAAACGTTTTTTTTTTTTTTTAGGATAGAGTAAGGGAGGGTTATAACCCCTGTCAGTTTTTTTTTTTTTGCCATCTGTGCCCCATTGGGGAGATTTCCCTTCACATCCTGTCCCATAGCCAAACAGGAAGTGAGAGGAAGTCCCTGCAAAATGAAGAAATCCCGGAGTGTCATCAGGGTCTCCAGAACTACTGCCCCCACTATAAGATTTCCCCTCTATTATTGTTCTGGTGTCAACTTTGGCATGTACTTTTACTTTCAATCTTGGTGATAATGGTAAACAGGACAAACTGAGAGGGTTAATCTTCCTAACGGGGGCACAGACAGCCATGGCAGATGTTCTAAACCATCTCCACTCTATCCAAAACTAAAAAAATAAAAAAATAAAAAAAACGTTTTGCCTTTAGTTACACTTTTAATTGTATTGCCAGTTTTGAATAGAGTGGGGAAGGATTAGAACCCCAGTTCAGTCTGTTTTTTAGCCCCTTGCCATGTGTTGGCAGCCCATACCAGATCAATGGCCTGTCTTAATGCAATGCATATTGATGTACAAATTATGATACGTCAGAGTGTGCACTTTATCACCACAGAGGACTGCAAAGGTCTGAATGGGGCCTTAAAAAATACCTATATTAGAATGTACAGAACATGGCGCTTTGTGGAAACACATGATAATATATGGCCTGCATTCCGAAAAACACAAATACTCATATACATGGTTATTAAAATTCCATTTGTCAAACTTGCTAAAATATGAAGCAGAGCCATTTATCCAGAACTCACACTGGATTATTTAAGACAGATTCCTATTACAATTTTCCTGTGTATTCCCTGGCTAAATCGGTAATCCTTCTGTGTCTGAAAAGTCAGGAGAACCTAATGTAAGGATTTCCTTTTCTCAGACACAAGAAAGAAAAACATTTTGTACTAAAAAAAATGTGAAAGGCTGGTCATAGAGAATCAGATAATACAGGAGACTTTATAGTCCTTCAAATGCCCACTGGATACT
This sequence comes from Glandirana rugosa, assembly GCA_018402905.1. Classification (NCBI taxonomy): domain Eukaryota; kingdom Metazoa; phylum Chordata; class Amphibia; order Anura; family Ranidae; genus Glandirana; species Glandirana rugosa. The sequence goes on from BLSH010012343.1 coordinate 470,954, forward strand.
GCCTTGAGTTTTCTTCTTAATCCGCAGGCTGATTGACTGGCAATGAAGGTGCAGTGACCCATGGCAGCCCATGGTCAGAATTTGGTTAAAGAGCCCCAATTAGGGCAAACTGGCAAGTTCTCTCTAAAGAACAGCCCCTCATTTGCTGATGGTCACCTTCTCCAAGCACCAAGCACTATAAAACAATAAAGAGGAGGTGCAACGAACTACCACATTACCACCATACAAATTTAGATAAAATAGATAAAACAAGTGATATTAATTATGGAAGAGTATGTGACCTCCTCCCAGTATACAATGCTCAGGACAGAGCAGCCAGTCTCTAGGCCAGAATTGTGTCACATGTGAGAGGGGATTCTAATGGGACTCACCCCTCTCTGCCAATCCCTCCATTGGCTGCCACTCACCCAACAAATTAAATTCAAAATACTAACAATGAGCTACAAAGCCATCCACAACTCTGCTCCCAGCTACATCACCAGCCTAGTCTCAAAATACCAACCTAATCGTCCTCTTTGTTCCTCCCAAGATCTCCTGTTCTCCAGCTCCCTCATCACCTCCTCTCATACTCGCCTCCAAGACTTCTCCCGAGCCTCTACCATCCTCTGGAACTCCCTAGCCCAATCTGTCAGACTGTCCCCAAATCTATCCACCTTCAAGCGATCCCTGAAAACTTTTCTCTTCAGGGAAGCCTATCCTGCCACCACGTAACAACTATACTTCTTATTTTCTCAATCAGCTCATCCCCCGCAGTTATTGCCCTTTCGTCTCATTTAACCCTCCCTCCTAGATTGTAAACTCTAACGAGCAGGGCCCTCTGATTCCTCCTGTATTGAATTGTATTGTAATTGTAGTGTCTGCCCTAACATTGTAAAGCCTGCGCAAACTGTCGGCGCTATATAAATCCTGTATAATAATATAATAATAATCTAAGAGACACTGGGATTTTAACACTTATCTATATAAAACGATGGAAAGAATATCATCATTCAAAGAGTTGTCTTTGGTAGGGCAGCTCGCAGGAGAACCAGACCAAAGGATAAAAGAACGAACTGAACATATAAACTCACAAATGGGTGCCAAACCATAGAGTCCAAGTGCATTAAATTGTTCATAATAATGTCACTTAAAAACAGCCAAAACAGTGTGAAGGCAACAAAACTCCATCATGGCTTAGTATATGGCAATAAGGACTTAAACAAACTTAAAGTAAACTATAACCAACCAGTCTATATTTGATCTGGTGCAAAACCATGATTGGAATTATAACAATCTAATTAGCAACATTCTTCTGAAACCAGATGAATGGGGAGTTTTTTATGGGACAGTATTACAAACAAGATGCAAGATGTGCTAGCTTTGGTGGCAGTAGCCTTCACATTAAGGAGGGGAGGAAGTCATTAACCAGGTGTAAGCTCTGACACCATCCAACATAAGACAGGTTTTGGACTCCTGTATCTGAAGGAGGAACTGCACTTTCATTGTCCAACCACAGACTGTGACGGGTCTTGGATCAGGCTGTACTGCTCTACTGTATTATAGTTTGTCAAGAGGTGTTAATGAGTGTTCTGGGTGGTAAAAGGTGCCATACATAGGTACATAGGATAATATGTACTGATTTTTCTTTCCTTTTTTTTTGTGTACGGATTTGAATGCAGTACAAGTTTACTGGTTTTAATGTAGCTGTGCATGGGCCCAGAAAATTTTCGGGATTTGGATTGCTGAGAGTTTTGGAGGTTTGAGCTTGGAGCTACAAAACACTCATATGAATTGGGGCTTAAAATGAAACTAATCTCTGGGAAAAAAAAAAAAACAACTTTTCTAACTCAGAAAAATACCTTCTATATTCTCAGCCTCCTTCCTTTTTTTGCTGCTGTGATCCAACTTCCTGTTAGGGGGTGGCTACATTCGTTCTCTATGGTCCCGTTGTATGTAGGAACCCAGCCACCCTCTCTTGCACTCTCCCAAGACAGACTAAGGACTTGTATTGATGTGTTTGGATTGACTTTTGGAGAATAAGGATTTTGTTTAGTGCCACTTCAATGGTTATTTACGGTACTTAAAATGTTAGTTTACTGATACCACCTTTACCAAAAAGTTGCCTAGGTATGGTAAGGCCCCTTTCATATGGGGCGGTCTTCTCCTTGAGTTTGCCTGCTCAGCAGGGAATCTGTCTGCTGATCCCCAGTGAGCAGGAGGGTGGCTTGTCTGTGTCCGCTCCGCTTATGCAGAGCGGACACAGACACAGCCCGCTCTCCTCTATGAGCAGTCCGATGTAAACGGACTGCCTGTCTGATTACGCCCATTAGATTTTTTTCCATCATCTGTGTCCCATTGGGGAGATTTCCCTTCACTTCCTGTCCCATAAGCAAACAGAAAGTGAGAGGAAATCCCTGCAAATTAAGGGAATTCCTTGGGGACCCTCAGATCACCAGAACTAGTGTCCCCATTGGAAGATTTCCCCTCTGTTACATTTCTGGGGACAACCCAAAACTTGGGATTTTCTTTTACTTTCACTTTCAATGATACAGATAGAAAGGGTGAATCTCCCTAACGGGGGGAACGGGCAGCAATAAAAACCTGACAGGCGTCCTAATTCCTCTCCACTCCATCCAAAACGAAAAAAATAAAGGTTTTGCCTTTAGTTATACTTTCAATGATGCCTTTGCTATAGGTGTAGGCCATTTCCTGAAGCATGGACAACAAACTCCCAGAGATCACATCTTCCCATCCTGTCTTGTTGCTAGAACATTGCTAAGATGATCCTAGCTGTTACTGGTCACCTCCACCATTGCAGGAGTGAGTTCTCAAACCCCTGAACATGTGTGGTCCAATATCTCCTCGGTTGCAGCTTCACCAAAAGCTCAGAGCTACAGTGGAGGGGAGAGAGCATGAATGTGAGAGAAGTTGAATCGGCTTGGGGGGTCTAAGCAATGTCCTAGCAACAAATTAGCCTTCAGGAGGTCTATAATTTGCCTACACCTACATCAAGGGCATTATTTAACTTTGGTCAAAGCTGTACAGTTTGTTTTCCTCTACAGGTGCCCCCTACTTGCATAAGCAGTTTTATGGTAAAGGTGAATTAACCCCGACAACCATGCCTAAAAATGAACATCATGCACAGCGGACCTTTTAAAAGTTTAGTTAAAAAAATAAAATAAGGGAAGAAATCCGACCATGCCCCAGTGGGACTGTATTAGTAGGTCTGGTCTACAGATTTACCAGCCCCTGCCAGCGAGGACCAGGCTTTATGCTTGTTCATAGCCTGTGTTTGAAATTTGCATTTCTTGGAACTAAATTAGCATATGCCTAAAGTTTGTGTGCACGCCTGCATGTGAAATTCATATCAGCTTGTTTGTTTGAATGTCAAGGCAACCGGTCTAATTGCTCTTCCGTGTACAGGGACGTCACGCTGTATGTTGCATAAATGTAATTACCCTTTGATGCTCTCCTGGCCATGCTTATGTGCGGTGCCAGCCATGATGGAGAATTGTCAATGCAGATTCTGTGCTCTCCTTTCTCCGTATCACAGCTCTGCCTGTGACTAATGACTTTAGAATCTTTTGTGACGAACTAACTGGGCTAAGACAGAAGACTTGGTGACTTCAGCTACAACTGTTTTTATTTTTTCCTTAATCTTTTGTTGCTGTAGAGACCGATTTGGAAAGGAAGCTTTCCGTCGGTATTACGCGCAGAACCTGTTTATAGTTATTTTACTTGTTAAATGTTTAAGCAATCTCTAGGATGTTCCCCGTCCAAAGAAAGGGTTTATTTTAACTGCAGGGCAGGGAGATCCTGGGTGCCTGATTGGTTATTTACTTATTTCAGGTACTTATATAGCACCAACAATTTACGCAGTGCTTTACATATTTATTGTACATTTACATCATTTATATTTGGGGAGCATTGTTAAAGGGAAAGTGAAAGGTATTTTCAGCGAATGTGTAATTCGATTTTTTTCTTTACTAGCTCGGTTATCTCCTCCTCTCTTGTGCTAGACTAGAACTTCTCCAGAGCCTGTTCAATCCTCTGAAACTCCCTATCCCAATACACTATATTACCAAAAGTACTGGGATGCCTGCCTTTACACGCACATGAACTTTAAGTCCCGGTTCACATATATGTGATGTCGCCCGCCGGTGTTTCACACTGCCCTATGCGAACCGCTACGGGTGTCAATAAAAAGTCAATGACCACCCCAGATTGGTTTGCATATCGCAGTGTGAACTGTCAAATGGTGCAGAAATCGGATCGTATAGGTGTGAACACCCATGCGATCTGATTCCAGTGGGGACCAAAATTAGGGTCCTGCACCATTTTGCAATGCGGTGCTAATCACATGCGATGTCTGTCATCGCACTAGTGTGAACCCAGCCTAATGGCATCCCAGTCTTAGTCTTAGGGTTCAATATTGAGTTGGCCCACCCTTTGCAGCTATAACAGCTTCAATTCTTCTAGGAAGGCTGTCCACAAGGTTTAGGAGTGTCTATGGGAATGTTTTGACCATTCTTCCAGAAGTACATTTGTGAGATCAGGCATTGATGTGGACTAGAAGGCCTGGCTCGCAGTCTCCACTCTAATTCATCCCAAAGGTGTTCTATTGGGTTAAGGTCAGGGCTCTGTGCAGGCTAGTCAAGTTTCTAAAGAGAGGAGGGCTCTCTGATGTCTCCTGTATTGAATTGTATTGTAACTGTACTGTCTGCACTCATCTTGCGCAAACTGTTGGCACTATATAAATCCTTTATTTTAAAAATAATAATTTTTAGGTTTAGCTGATCTCTAAACAAAAAGCTAAATATAAAGATAAAAAAAAAATATATTTGCATTACTTGCTAAAAGATTAGAAAACTGCTGGCCTCACAGCATCATTGTATGCTAGGACACTGTTGGCTGTACAACACTGTAAGGCCTCATTTAGACTAGCGGTTGAGGGGTGTTTAAAAACGTATGGTTGAGCACCCCCCAACCTCCCATTCTCTCCACCTGTAAGCTGCAATGGCAGTGAACAAGGGTGTTTACATGCCGCAGTCGCCATGCTTTGCTCACTCCTATGAAAAAATGATCCAACATATATCGCTTGCTGTCCACCGAATGCCACCTTTTCAAGCGAATGGAGAAGTGCAGCTAATGGCCAAAAAATTGCATGCACATTTGAAATAAAGAATGGGGTTAAATCAGGAGGTGAGGAGGCATCACATTGTTGCCTCTGAAAATCGGTCTGTATTAGTCTAAACCTGGGGTCTCTAAACTTTCTAAACAAAGGGCCAGCTTACTGTCCTTCAGACTCTAGAGGGGCCGCACTGTGACCAGCAGGAATATCATTTTTTAATGGCATCAGTGAGCATAAACAGTGTCCCATCTTTGGTGTCAGAGGGAGAAACAGTGCTCTGTTGTTGATGCCAGTGACCCCATATTATCGAGATGATTAGTGCCCTAAGGGCCAGATAAAGACAAGCAAAGGGCCGCATCTGGCCCCCAGGCCACAGTTTGGAGAGCACTGATCTAAACCCACCCTAACAACCAATGACAGTGTGCAGCCCAGGAATTGAACATGCGCTAAGGAAAGAGACTCGATCATGGACAAAGGTGACATCATTAGAATCATTGCACCAAAAATGTGTAAAAAATGTCCGACATTTCTGCTGCAATATCGCAGTCCCGATAAAAATCGCAGATCGCCGCCATTACTAGTAAAAAAAAAATAATAAAAACGCCATAAATCAATTCCCATAGTTTGTAGACGCGATAACTTTTGCGCAAACCAATCAATATGTGCCGATTGCAATTTTTTTTTTACCAAAAATATGTAGAAGAATATATATCGGCCAAAACTGATGAATAATTTTTTTTAATGGATTTGTACTTTAGCAAAAAGTAAAAAATATTGTTCTTTTTTGCAAAATTGTCGCTCATTTTTTGTTTATAGCGGCGATCAGAAATGACGCAGAGGTGATCAAATACCACCAAAAGAAAGCTCTATTTGTGGGAAAAAAAGGATGCAAATTTTATTTGGGTACAACGTCGCACGACCACGCAATTGTCATTCAAAATGCGACAGCGCTGAAAGCCAAAAATTGGTCTGGGCACGAGGGGGGCTTAAGTGCCCAGTAAGGAAGTGGTTAAACATATGGGAGTGTTATGCATGCTTGCAACACTCAAAATTGAGTACCTACTTCCATGTTCTTCTTTTGTGTTTTAGACCTGGTTCACACCTATGCAGGTTTCGGTTGATGCGTTTTCCTGATGCGTTTTGTGTTTTTGGAAGGTGTCTCTTAACAGGGGTTCCTCCCAGACCTAAAAGTTGATTTCAAGGGTTCCTCTGGGGTGAAAAGGTTATAAAAGGATTCTTTAGATCAGGGTTTCTCAACCAGGGCTCCATGGAGCCCTAGGGTTCCTCCAGAGGTTGCTAGGGGTTCCTTGAGAAATGAGCAATTTCTGCCTCTCAGCTAAATTCCCACTGACACCAGTCCTCTTTTTAGCCATCTATAAGCCACCCTTACAGATAGCTAAAAAGATCAATGGTGTCAGTCTGAACTTATCTTAGAGGCAGAATTTGCTCATCAAGAATCCTCCCTGGAGCGGCTTCAATGCATGGGAGCCGCCCCCCTAACACCTCCGCCGCCCCCAATCCATGCACCCGGTCCCTTTCAGGATGCCGAACGCATGGATTACAATTGCGGGGATAGGCTCCAATAGGCTTCAAAATAGGGTGGGCTTGGGGCGCAGAGAGTGCGCCCTGATCCCACCCAATTGTGTGACCATAGCAAATAAATTTTTGCTATTTTCACACTAGCGTTCCGACCCGCCAATCAGGAGACAGGTCTGTGAGACCTGTTTCCCGACTGGCCAAAGCGCCAGACAATCTAAGGAAGAAGACACAGCACGGAGGTGCCCACCGGAACAGGCACCTCCGTCACTGCTGCTCTGCCCAGAGAGGAGAAGACACAGCCACACAGTAAGTGTCAGAGTCCGGACCTCCTGCGGGTAGGGGTGGGGGGTTAACCCTGCAGTGTTCCTACCAGCCATGATCCCCCCCGATGCCCAAGTGCCGTACCAGCGCGGGGGGTTGTGGATTAACCCTTCAGTGTTCCAGCTGTAGCGGCTGTAACACTGAAGGGTTAATCAACCCCCTGGCGCATCACTCAGTCAGGGGGGTTGCTTGCTGGTTATTGCCGCCCCCCCCCCCAGCCACCACTGAATCCTCCCGATTCTTCATACTGACATCACACTAATGTATCATGAGTTGTAGATGTAGTCATTTTTAGAAGGGGTTCCCTGAGAGCGGAAAGTTATTTCAAGGGTTCCTCTGTTAAAAAGGTTGAGAAAGTCTGCTTTAGAAGATCTGCCAATTTGAAGCCCGGCCGCTTCAGAAATGGAGAAAAAATGAAAGGTTACATAAATACAAAGTAGACCCAAGTACTTCTTTAAATAAAAAAAAAAGACAACTTTTTAAAAACATCACAACATTTGTGAATAACTTCCAGTTTACTTCCACCTATTATCCATGCACGGGGAAACCTAGCTAAGGAATTCAGCTGCTGGGGGTTGTGTTCTGTGTATTCCAGGGACATAAATTACACCCATAAACAAGGAAGACTTTGCCTTGGAGGGAATTTGTGCAGGTGGGCCGGGAAGGGTCTCATTCGTTCTGATTGACACTCACTGTCAAGCACAAACAGCCTTGTATCCTGGACAGTTTATGGCCCTGGAGGACTGCAGTTCAAGACCCCTGAACTGAGGAAAACAGACAAAATAGGAAATTGCTTCCAGATGTGAAAATCTCTGCTGCCATCACCAAAACATTAACCCATTTCACCGCAGCGCCCATTATCTGACTACAAACTGAACTGCCCCGGCACCTAGTTGTACACAGAGAAAGCAATTCTTGATGTATCAATAATTAAAGTAGTAGTAAAGCCGCTACATTTTTTAGCTTAACACATTGAGCACAAAAAAAAAATAAACATTTGTTAAAATTCTTATCTCAGTGTGCAACTTTCAGTGCTGCTGGCTCCTGCTCTCTCAGTGCTGCTTCCCTGAACGTCTGGTCTTTACAGGAAAGAGTTAACAGTGGACAGTGCAGTTCTCATTAGTCTATTAGCTTGGAGAAGGGAGGGAGAAGCGAGTGGATTCTAAGTTATGGGGCTGTGTGTTTTTATTGATGCACACAGTGTAGGGAGACACAGCTCTAGTCTCTGCATGCAAGGGTGGCCCCATAGGATGCTGGAAGAGAATGGAGCCAGCCTGAAACAGGAAACCCGAGACACCAGCTTAAAGTGGAACATTCTAGATTGTAATCTCTAACGGGCAGGGCCCTCTGATTCCTTCTGTATTGAATTGTACTGTAACTGTACTGTCTGCCCTCATATTGTAAAGTGCTGCGCAAACTGTTGGTGATATATAAATCCTGTATAATAATAATAATAATAAAAAACAGGAAAGAATTAAAAGATAAAGAAGCTGCCTACTCAGTGATTAAAACAGCTGATGAAAATTCCTAAAAACTGAGGGATGTCACTTTAAGCACCTGAATACAAAGGACTAAAAAAAATATTATTATTAGGGCCCATTTACACCGTTACGCTTTAACGCACACTTTGCAATGCTCTATAACACATGTGTCCAACTTCTCCATAATAAAAATAATGTCTGTTCCCATCTCAGAGTGCGTTTCGAAAACCTGATATGTCTTTTTTCTTTGTCTTATTGCGTTGTGAGGCCCATATCTGTATAGTCCAAAAGCTTTGCGTGAGACTCTACCCTTGTCTGTAATAAAAATAATACCTCTTCAACCTGTGTACACAATATCTCGTAACGTTTCACACGCAATTTCGCATTGCCACATTTACCCGGGATTATTATTATAAAAAAAATCAGGAAACATAAGTCCACGAATTTCACTGTAGGGAGTCAAAAATCCTTAAAAGTAGTCGACAAAATTAGTGACTCATCCGTCGAAGAAATAGAAAATTAAGAAAGGACAAAAAATAATAATAATAATAATATGTCCTAAATATATAGTGGTTGTCAAACGCGTCGTGA
>BLSH010012343.1:480005-516001 GCA_018402905.1 Glandirana rugosa
CTTCTCTATAGCCCCAATAGCCACACCCTAGAAACGCCTCTGCTTCCCAGGTGGCTAAAGTTATCCCAAGGGGCTGCTGGAGCATGGCACGTCATTCTGATTCAGACTACTGCAATTCACTCCTCATTGGATTCCTCTACATAGGCTATCTCCTCTTCAATCCATCATGAATGATGCTGCCAGGCTCATCCACCTTACTAACCATTCACTGTCTGCTACCCCTCTCTGCCAAACCCTTCATTGGCTTCCACTCACCAAACAAATTAAATTAAAAATACTTACAACAACTTATGAAGCCATCTACAACTCGGCACGCAGCTACATCACTAACCTAGTCTCAAAATACCAACCTAATCGTCCTCTTCGTTCCTCCCAAGACCTCCTGCTCTCTGGCTCCCTTGTCACCTCCTCCCATGCTCACCTCCAGGATGCCTCCAGAGCCTCTCCCATTCTATGGAAATCCCTACCCCAATCTGTCCAACAGTCTCCTACTCTGTCCACTTTTAGGCGATCCCTGAAAACCCTCCTCTTCAGAGAAGTCCATCTTGCCCCACCTAACAGCTGTACTTTATTATTATTTTTTCCTCCACCATTCATCCCCCCAGTGATTTTCTTTTATATCATTTGACCCTCCCTTTTAGACTGTAAACTCTGACGAGCAGGGCCCTCTGATTCCTCCTGTTTTGAACTGTACTGTCTGCATACACATTGTAAAGTGATGCGCAAACAATAAAAATCCTGTATAATAATAACAATAATTCTGGTCTTGGGCTTCATTGTAAAAATGGATGGGGAAGGGGGCATGGACCATGGGCCCTTAGTCAAATTGTAAAGTATGGAAGGTTTAGAAGCTTTGTTGCTCAATTGGGTTTTTATTTCTGTCCCATGCCCACAAACTGAAGTCTTCATTTATATAGTAGAGGATCTTGGGTTTCTGGTCTCCTTGAGGGGCTCTTCAAAATATGTGAGAGCACATGTAGATACAATATCTCCTGTGTGCCTCTTTAGCAGTTGTCAGTCATGTAGGTTTAAAGTAAGCACGGGGGAGTGGAGATTTAGATGCTGAATTTTGAAGAAAGGTTGAGGTTCTTATATTAGTATCAATGATTTTTATTTAGCTTAGATCACGTGTTTTGTGGAAAGAATTGAGTGCATTTGACACAGCTGAGATTGCCGATCATAACGGTACCACTATGTCTACATGCATGAGCAATGGAAAGGCTCACTTTAAAATACAGGATGTTATGAAATCAAGCTAATGTACACTCTCTCACCTTCTTGCTTGCTGCACATACCTCCTAGCATTAGCACTTCAGAAAACGGGACATCTCAGGTTATGAGTACACAGCTCGGATCCATGGGATGGTGGTGTTCTGTTGAAAACTCGGGCCAGTCCCACAGAATCTGGGATGGTTGGTAAGCCCTTTAACGTGGACCCCAAGATATGAATCTCAAGAAGTTGGCGTGTGTGTGTTATGTGCATTTATAAACCCATTCAAATGAAGGTGGGGTTCTGTTAAAACCTTGGGACAGTCCTGTAGAATCTGGGATGGTTGGTTGGTAAGCCCTCCAAGGTGGACCCTTACATACGATGCTGAGGAAGTTGGAGTGTGTGGGTGTGTTATGTGCATATAGAAACCCTTCCATGGAATGGTGGAATTCGGTTGATACCTTGGGACAGTCCCTCAGAATCTGGGATGGTTGGTAGGTAAGCCCTTTAAGGTGGATCCCTACATATGATGCTCAGGAAGTTGGCGTGTGTGTGTTTGTGTGTTATGTGCATACTGCAACTCATCCATAGAATGGTGGGGTTCTGTTGAAACCTTGGGACAGTCCCTCAGAATCTGGGATGGTTGGTAAGTAAGACATTTAAGGTGATCCCTCTACCTACAATGCTCAGAAAGTTGGTGTGTGTGTTATGTGCATATAGAAACCCATCCATTAGAAGGTGGGGTTCTGTTAAAACCTTGGGAGAGTCCCTCAGAATCTGGGATGGTTGGTAAGTAAGACATTTAAAGTGTACCCCTACATACGAAGCTCAGTAAGTTGGTGTGTGTGCTATATGCACATGGAAACCCATCCATTAGACAGTGGGGTTCTGTTAAAACCATGGGAGAGTCCCTCAGAATCTGGGATGGTTGGTAAGTAAGACATTTAAGGTGATCCCTCTACATACAATGCTCAGAAAGTTGGTGTGTGTGTTATCTGCATATAGAAACCCATCCATTAGACGGTGGGGTTCTGTTAAAACCTCGGGACAGTCTCTCAGAATCTGGGATGATTGTTAGGTAAGCCCTTTAAGGTGAAGCTCAGTAAGTTGGTGTGTGTGTTATATGTACATGGAAACCCATCCATGGGACAAAGATGATAATTAAAGATATGTCATCATTTTTTTCTTAGCGTCGATTAGCATTTACATTGTTTTTGTGAGAACCTCTCCTAAATGTGTACTATGCCGTTTAAATATTCAACAGTTTAATTGTGTAAATTACTGCAGATAACCATTCCATAAAGACGGAAACCCATACGATTTTGTACTAATGCCCATTAAAGTCAATCTGTAAATAATGCATCTGCTTTGTATTTAATTCTTGGGGAGCTCAGTATCTTGGCTGATTGCAGTTAAACGTAATGAGCATTAGGCTTCTTTTAAACTTCTCCTTAATTATGTAAGACAGGAGAAAGCTTTTTAGTGACACATACACATTTTTATTCCGTGATTTATTTAATTAGCACCAGGGATGGAAATAGAACGGGTGCCTTTGCCAGGTACAGAGTGAAGTGGTGCACCGTAGGGCGGGTGCCACCTACACCCATGTGAGTTAGAATAATGCACAGTCATGGCTTCACTTGGAAGGTGCAGGGCCCGGTGTACTGCTGATGTCTGTATAGGTTTGCCAGTGAAACACCCATCTCTGCACATGCAGTGATGTTAGATATTTTAATACTGAAACCAAACTTCAGCTTAAATTTTTTTTTTTAGTTTTGGATTGTGTAGGGAAAGATTTGTGGTTTGGTCTGTTTTTTTTGCAGTCTGTGACCCCAATTTAAGATATTTCCTCGCTTCCTGTCCATTTAACACCAGGATGAGATAAAAGGGGAGCAGGGGGTCACTGGGAGGCAGAAATCACCTTTCCCTACTCTTCATAAAAAAACTAAAATGTTTTATGTCCCCAATTAATGAGACTTTCTCTCCTTTCTTGCCTCTCTGCCCTTCTGCCACAAAAAGGAGGATAAATCAGAAAGCATAAAAATCTGATAGAGCAGTAGTCTTCAAACTATGGCCCTTTGCTAGCCTTTATCCGGTCCTTGGGGCACTATTCCTAACACTGACACCTACAGTGGGGCATAATTCCCCCAACTGATACCAACAATGATGCACTATTCCATCTACTGACACCAGACATGGGGCCTGGATATTTTCTCCTTTTCGCACCATTCTCTGTAAACCCTAGAGATGGTTGTGCGTGAAAATCCCAGTAGATCAGAAGTTTTTGAAATACTCAGACCAGCCCGTCTGGCACTAACAACCATGTCACGTTCAAAGTCACTTAAATCCCCTTTCTTCAGCAAGTTGTCTTCACCACGTCTAGATGCCGAAGTGCAATGTAATTTGTGTTACCAAACAATTGAAATGCTTTGGTGTACCGAATAAAATGGCCGGTGAGTGTATTTTGCACATTACATCGGTCCCTGTCCTCAAGGAGCTTACAATCTAAGTTCCTAACTCACATTCATATTTACAGTAAACATACTAATGCCAATTTTGACAGGAGCCAATGAACCTACCATCATGTTTTTGGAAACCGGAGTACCCGGGGGAAACCCACGCAGGCACAAGGAGAACATGCACACTCCAGGCAGGTAGTGTCGTAGCTGGAGTTCGATCTGGCAACCCTGGAGCTGCTAGGCAGAAGTGCTACCCACTTAGCCACTGTGCTACCTATTATTAGATCTTTATGGGTGGTGTAACCTGGGTCATGGCAGGATGTGTCTTTTGCCTACATCATTTTTGCTGCAAGATGGTCCTCTTTCTCATTGCAAAGAGCTTGGAGGTATGGAAACAGGATAACCACTCTGTATATCTCAGTGGTGGCCAGACAACACTTAAAGCGGTAGTTAACTCGGCTATATTATTTTATTTTAAGGGGCCCCCAGGTGGGTTATTCCATAATGTGCTAGCATGCACAGCATATTAGTACATTATGGCAGAATTACCCATGAAACGGTGCCCTCCAGCGCTGCGGTGGGATCTATCCGGTGGGCCCCCATCGCTTTCATCTTCACCGGGTCTTCCTTTCCGGGTTCTATGCCTTCGACCATTTGACAGGCCAGGCTGCAATGACACACTCCTGCACATGTGCAAACGAGTCACATTGCCGTGGCACAGCTCAGGGCCGTAAATGTTTGCTGAGCTGTGAATGCGTGGCTCAGTGTATATGGCGGCTGACAGGCAGGAGGATGCATTTATGACAGAAGGGACCGATAGGGTCTCTTCTGTCATAAACACCCTGCCTGTCTGCAAATTTTTGAAAAATGAAGTGATCTCTTCCTGACGCCACTTGCTTTCTACCAGCCAGGACATTGTTTGGCGCAGTGCTCAGGTCTATGTGTCAGTCGGAGGTAGCCCCAGCCATGTCCAACCCACATCTAGTATAAATAATTTAGGTTCCTATTGCCCAGAGAGCCTGTGTACAGCTGTACAAATGGTATGTTCACCCCTGCTTCCAATACCATTAGTACACCTCCTGTGTACATGGTAGTTATGTATCTCCATTCACAAGTACAGCAAGTACAGCCCAAGGTCTGAGACGTTTGCCCAGGCTCAGTGGGTGGCATTGGATTGGAAACTTTAAACTTACTGCAGTTTTTATTAAAATGATTACTGCCAGCCTCATATAGATTAGTCTAAATAGGTTCTGTGGTTGCCAGCCTCGTGGGAATTTTAAGCATTTTTTCTTCATGATCACTTTTTCCATTGGTGTCTCGTCATCAGAAAGCACAGTAACTGTCTTTTATTTCAAATATTTCCTTATCTGCTTTAGGAAGAAACTTGTCATTGCCAATCACATGAGCAATCTGACCCAAGCAAAGGGTGAAAAATGCATAAGTAAGAACCATGTGAAAAAATAGATCCAGAGGTGTGGGTCACTATCTGCAAATACCGACTTTTCATGTGAATGTCAAGGTTTTTCTCCAAATTCGCTATTTAGTCTCCATTCACACTTGTACGACTCCAAGTTGTGCCGACTTTGGAGTGCAACTTTGGTGCAACTTTGACACAGCTTTGAATGGGTGCAACTTGGATATGACTTTGGCTTTGACCAATGATAATGGACAACTGTTGCACAACTGTTGCATTGTATAACATTCAGGTATGACTTTCATGCAACTTTTGAGGGTTAACATTAAAGTCTGTGGCCCTCAAGTTGCATGAAAGTCGGACCAAAGTAGGGCATGAACTACTTTGAAGTGGAACTTAAAAGTCGCACATATATAAATGGTTCTAATACATGTAAAGGGAGCAGCGCCAATAAAAAGCAAAAGTCTCTTGAAAAACCAGAAATTATAGTCCATAAGATATGTGAATAGGAGAAAACACCATACACCAATGCCGATGAGGAACAGTAGATCTAAATCCACCACTGTGTGATAAAGCTGATTTGATTAACAGATTGTGTTGACCCTCAGATTATAGAGAGGTCAACATCCGCATACTATGAACACAATCAGATAGATCATCCGCAGCAAGTACTCTATGTCATCTGGCACTCGGTGCTTCCACCAAAGAATAACCTCAAAGGGATTTAAATGACACAGTGGTGCAGTACGTTCCAAAAAAGGCTAACATGCTAGTTTATTAACAAGGTCCTGTCACAACTTACGCGTTTCGTCATCTGAAGTCCTCAGAGGCACCTAACACATGCACAGTGGGGAACTAGCTGTGAAGCTGCAAGAAGTCACAGATGACTTCCCGCCTCTGAGGACGTCAGATGATGAAACGCGTAAGTCGTGACAGGACCTTGTGACATAAGCACGCCATCTGCCATGGCCATCTTGCTACACCTGTTTGGCATGCTCTTTATCTCTCGATGTTTATGAGTACAGTGATCTTAATAAACTTGTGGTTTAGCCTTTTTTGGAATGTACTGCACCATTGTGTTGTCATTTACATCCCCTTGAGATTATCCTTAGGTGGAAGCTCGGAGTGACGGAAGACAGACTATTTGCCGCAGATGATCTATCCTATTGTGTTCCTATTATGCTGGTGTTGACCTCTTTATAATCTGAGGGTCAAGACAATCTGGTAAGCGAATCTTCTTTATCACACAGCGGTGGAGTTAGATCTACTCTTCCTCATTGGCAATGGTGTATGGTGTTTTCCCCTATTCACATATCTTATGGATTATACTTTCTAGATTTTCAAGAGACTTTTGCTTTATATTGGTGCTGCCCCCTTTGCCTGTTCTATGCTTATTTTGGTGTTTAATCTAACCATTGGTGCCGGCTGCCTGTATAGTTATCTTGTTTATGCTTTAAAAAATGAACGGTTATCATTGGAAAACGTGGGGAACTACTTGTCATGGGACTTTGATGTCCAAAGTTGCATGACAAGTCGCACAAGTGTGAATGGAGCCTAAATATGATGGGTGGCCTGTAGAAGGAGGTGGGAAAGGGGTTGGCCAACCTCATTTGCAACTACATTTGCATATAACTTCAGATTCCTCATGTAACCAGGTACTTGGCTAAGAATGGAGGATGAGAAAAACATTGGCTTCAGCTGCTCTCTGTAGCTGATGCCTTCAGTGCTGAACTGGTTACCAGCTATATCAACAAGAAGAGGGAGCTGCTGAGCTGGAAGAGTTCAATAGACTGAGTCAAGCAGCACTGCACTGTGGGAACTGTAGTCCAGATGAGAGAGACTCTACTGTAATCAAGCTGTTGAGCTGAATTTTCCAGGGGGACATTGGCAAGTGGAGGAGAGAGAGCTGCGTGTTCTCAAACAAGAAAATAAGGTGCCTGAATACCCAAACAACCTGTTCCCATGCAGTCACTGTTTGGACAACAATTTTCCACCAAGCTCCTTCAATTTGAAATCAACGTTTGTCGATCCAGATAGAGGTAATTTTGGACAATTCCTACTGAATCCTGGTGATGACATTATTAGCATGGAGTTTGCATGTTCTCTCTGTGCTTCTCTACGCAATACAGGCAGATCTTGGCTGGTAGGAGTATGCTGTACATAGCTTCCTGCCTCTGTACTCCTCTCAGGAGCCTTCAGCCCTAATGCAAGCAGTGGGCTGTCTATTGAGAGGAGCAGGGCCAGATTAAGGGCATCATGGGCCTGGTGCTGAGGATTTCAGTGGGCCTTTTTATGGAAATAAATAAAATGAACATGCTAACAATGTTTTGTTAAAACAAATTAAATATGCTGCCCCAATTTACATATCAACCATGTGTACACTGTATACAGAGCAGGGCTGGGCAGTATTAGTGACTCACTCACACCATTGGGCTGGGCCTATCTTAAGGAAGGGGCCTGGAGCTGCAGCTCCAATAGCCCCTATGTTAATCCGGCCCTGGGGAGGAGCTATGAAAATATCAAAATGCCTATATGGGTGGATGTCATTCTGGAGGAGTGGGTGCTTCTGATCAGGCTGTATATGCATGCAGACTGCCCTAAGGAGCGCTCACATCTGATGCTGAGCCTGAAAGAACTGAAGCCCAATGAATGAAATGGGAGGCAGAGGACTAATAATGCTGGATGACCTCCAGCCAAGATAAGAGGCGGGCTGTGTTTGACTTGCTCCAGCTTCTAATGCACACTGTGAGAAGCTCACCGTGTGCAGTAGAATCAGAGAAACCAGTTTCAGTACAAGAGAGGAGACTCTACAGCTGGAGTTCAGCATGTAATGGGGCCATCATGTAATTCTAGTTTGCTTTCTCCTTCCTGAGAAAAAGTTGGATGTTTTCAAGGAGCTTTATGTAGCCTCTAGAGCCCTCCCTGCACACATCTTAGACATCACCTTATAGACGAGACATGAAGACAGCTTTATGGCTTCCATACCTCGGCAGTGCTTGACGGTTCTGGCAGGCTTATTTGTAATGGGGATGGTTCCCCTAGTCCTTGTCTCAGCCTACATATCTCACAGTTCTTCTGTCTGGAGCTCTCCCCTTGAAACACTGCAATCCGGCAGAAATTGTTGCCGAAACGAATGAGCAATGTCCTTACACAGCAGTTATGCAGAATATGAGCGCTGCGTTGTTTTGAAGAAGTGACACCTCTAGCGAGGACTTGACATGATACAGATTGGTAAAAAAAAAAACTTGCAGCTTGCTTACTTTATGTGGGAAAAGTCCAAGATCATAGCAATGTGTTTATACATCCGTCAAGAATTTGCGGACTACATATGCTCAATGCTCGGGATAAATGATCGATCGTGTTGATGCTCCCACCACCACTGAGGTTTCTATGGTGTCCTCAAATTCTTTTGATGTATCTTGTTCCTGTGTCTAAATCAATCAACATTGCTCATAATGTATTTTTATCTAATGCGTCCTCCTTTATGATTATTTGAAGTTGTACTCCATTTTGTATAGCTTCCCAAAGTTTAAAGTATAACTAAAGGCAACAGTTTTCTTTCAGTTTTGGACAGAGTGTAGATGGATTAGAGCAGCTGACAAGCCGTCCCTGCTGGGGGAAGGCAGTGATTATTGCTAGCGGCTATAATAGCTGCTAGCAATAACCCATGTAAAATCCGGCAGGCTGGTTGTACCCAAGTTGATCGATGGATCAACTTGGATACATTCAACTTGCCCATCCTGCTGAACTGGCTGAGATTCGAACCGTCCAAGGCCAGCTTTAGGTAAATCTAAAGTGTTGAACATCATTTATTTATTTCCGATATTTATGTAGCGCAACATTAACAGTATTACACCACTTTTCAGGGTGCATAGTACATACACTATATTACCAAAAGTATTGGGACACATGCCTTAAAACGCACATTTACTTTAATGGCATCTCAGTCTTAGTCCATGGGGTTCAATATTGAGTTGACCCACTCTTTGCAGCTATAACAGCTTCAACTGGGAAGGTTGTCCACAAGGTTTAGGAGTGTCTATGGGAATTTTGACCATTCTTCCAGAAGCGCATTTGTGAGGTCAGGCACTGATGTTGGACGAGAAGTCCTGGCTCACAGTCTCCGTTCTAATTCACCCCAATGGTGTTCTATCGGGTTGCAGTAAGGACTCTGTGCAGGCCAGTCAAGTTCCTCCACCCCAAACACACTTTATGGACCTTGCTTTGTGCACTGGTGTGCAGCCATGTTGGAACAGGAAGGAGAAATCACCAAACTGTTCCTACAAAGTTTGGAGCATGAAATTGTCGAAAATATCTTTGTATGAAGAGTTCCCTTCACTGGAACTAGGGGGCCAAGCTCAGCCCCTGAAAAACAACACTACACCATAATTCCCCCTCCGCCAATTGATTTGGACCAGTGCACAAAGCAAGGTTCATAAAGGCATGGATGAGTGAATTTCAGGTGTAGTAACTTCACTGCCCTGCACAGAGTCCTGACCTCAACCCGATAGAACACCTTTGGGATGAATTAGAGCGCAGACTGCCAGCCAGGCCTTGCCATCCACATCAGTGCCTGCCGTCACAAATGCGCTTCTGGACGAATGGTCAAACATTCCCATAGACACTCCTAAACCTTGTGGACAGCCTTCCCAGAAAAGTTGAAGCTGTTATAGCTGCAAAGGGTGGGCCAACTCAATATTAAATCCTACGTACTAAGACTGGGATTCCAATAAAGTTCATGTGCATGTAAAGGCAGGCATCCCAATACTTTATACAATATAGTGTATATTAGAATAAGCAGGAGTCTTGCTGAGATGGAAACCTAAAGAGAAATAGAAAGATTGTCATACATGCCTTTCTGGAAGAAAATGCTGCTTCATTGTACCTCCAGTGCTGCTGATATAACCAATGCATGCTTGAATCTGATTGGCAGTTGTGGGAAATTTCTTTGTACTGACATATTTTACCTCAGACTTTATGTGAGGGGCAGCAAGGAGCCTGTTCTAGCCTCACCAACAGGTGTGTTTCAGAATCACCAGAAGATGTGTTCCAGGTTCATCATCCGGTGTTCTCCAGAATCACCAGAAGATGTGCTTCAGGTTCACCAGCAGGTGTGCTCCAGAATCACCAGAAGATGTGTTCCAGGTTCATCATCCGGTGTTCTCCAGAATCACCAGAAGATGTGCTTCAGGTTCATCAGCAGGTGTGCTCCAGAATCACCAGAAGATGTGTTCCAGGTTCATCATCCGGTGTTCTCCAGAATCACCAGAAGATGTGTTCCAGGTTCATCATCCGGTGTTCTCCAGAATCACCAGAAGATGTGCTTCAGGTTCACCAGCAGGTGTGCTCCAGAATCACCAGAAGATGTGTTCCAGGTTCATCATCCGGTGTTCTCCAGAATCACCAGAAGATGTGCTTCAGGTTCATCAGCAGGTGTGCTCCAGAATCACCAGAAGATGTGTTCCAGGTTCATCATCCGGTGTTCTCCAGAATCACCAGAAGATGTGTTCCAGGTTCATCATCCGGTGTTCTCCAGAATCACCAGAAGATGTGCTTCAGGTTCACCAGCAGGTGTGCTCCAGAATCACCAGAAGATGTGTTCCAGGTTCATCATCCGGTGTTCTCCAGAATCACCAGAAGATGTGCTTCACGTTCATCAGCAGGTGTGCTCCAGAATCACCAGAAGATGTGTTCCAGGTTCATCATCCGGTGTTCTCCAGAATCACCAGAAGATGTGTTCCAGGTTCATCATCCGGTGTTCTCCAGAATCACCAGTGGATGTACTGCAGAATCACAAGCAGCTGTCTTCCAGGATCACCCAACAAGTGTGTTCCAGCGAATCAACAGGTGTTTTCCAAGATCACCAGCATGTTCCAGGATCATCAGCAGTTATATTCCAAGATCACCAACAGGTGTGTGTCACCAGAAGGTTTGTTGCAGTGTAACCAGCAAGTTTGTTCCAGGATCTCCAGCAGCTGCATTTCAGGATTGCCAGCAAATGTGTGTTCCATACGCACAAGCTGTCAATCTCAGTGGTCAAGCTCAGAGGCCAGTAGCTATAGCAGTAGAGAGGCTCCCACTGACCAGCAGGATAGATGTACAAGCTGGTCACCCTGGTGGGTAACACAGGCTCACAGAAGGTGTGGGATCTAAGCACTAACCGGTATTCACCAGAGCTCCTGATGCTGGAAATGGGTTTTTGATGTGTTAGTACAAGTTCATGGTCCTCAGGATCACCCCACCAGGATGTGAGCAAGCTTAGGTCCAGTAGCAGATATAGCAGGTGGGGATCAAGCAGAAGCATTTTTAGTAAACAAGCCAAATGTTGCAGGTTTGGATGAAACAGAAAGTGCAAAGGCATGGCTTAAATAGGAAGTTCATGGGAGGAGCAAGGGGTTCAAGGTTCAAGAGAAACATGACACGAGGCAGGGTTTTCTAAGGAATCAGGCAGGGAGCTCTCCAGCATCTCATGTGGCTCAGCAAGAAGAGATACTGCCAGACACAGCAGAGATTGCAGGTTCAGATCTGGGTCCTGACACAAGCAGATGAATTCCAGCATTGCAAGAGTACAAACAAAACAAAATATGGTGGACTGGTGCAGTAGAGAAATGCTTGGATGAAAAAGTCAGCTTGTAGGTTGTGTTCTTACTATGCTGCTGAAAATGTATTTTTGAATTTTAATTGCAATGTACCTTTAAGTGAAGCAACCCATAGCAAGAAGAAAGAGTTCACACCCCTGAAATCAGACAAGTTGATGGGATATTTGCTTTGGAAAACTGCAGGATTCTTTTTATTTTACCAATCTTTTTACTTCCGTGAAAGAGGTCTTATCAGCCAGACCAAACCCACCAACCATGTATTGATGAAGTCCAGTAGACTCATAAATATTCACAGATGAGTTAGCCAAGGTCAAAAGAGTGAGATTACAATATAAAATGGCATTTACTCAGAAGTAATTTCCCTTTTTTTTTGGGGGGGGGGGGGAGCTATATTGCATCGTTTTTTGGAAAAAAACAAATGAGCTACATGGTTATATCACAGTATTTCAGCCACTCCTAACAAGGAAAATCTCTGCGGTAACTTAGTAAAGGAGAAAGCAGACCGATCATTTTGGCTACAAGCCACAAAAAAAATGACCAGCGCCAATATTAGCAGTAATGTGTTTGACCCATGCTTCGGGCTTCCTACAAAACTATGAAATATCTTGTCTTCCAGTATGCTATTAAGCGGGGCGCCTCTTTAACATCAAAAAAAAAATGAGCTACATGGTTATATCACAGTACTTCAGCCACTCCTAACAAGGAAAATCTCTGCGGTAACTTAGTAAAGGAGAAAGCAGACCGATCATTTTGGCTACAAGCCACCAAAAAAATGACCAGCGCCAATATTAGCAGTAATGTGTTTGACCCATGCTTCGGGCTTCCTAGAAAACTATGAAATATCTCGTCTTCCAGTATGCTATTAAGCGGGGCGCCTCTTTAACACCACAAAAAATGCACTTTATATCCCTTCTCAGCCAGGATATTAAGGTCAGTTGTTTTCACTTTTCTTGCTCTAGCATATCCCTCTGGCCCTTATCTTGT
Source organism: Glandirana rugosa (assembly GCA_018402905.1). NCBI lineage: Eukaryota > Metazoa > Chordata > Amphibia > Anura > Ranidae > Glandirana > Glandirana rugosa. The sequence continues at coordinate 492,672 of BLSH010012343.1, forward strand.
GGTCTTGTATAATGGCGGTAATTGCCTTTTTTTTTTTTTTCCTTTATCTTCTCAGTCTAGAATAAAGTAAAGCTACGGCCTTCCCTTGGCTCACTTACACCAAAAAAGACCCTAATCAGCAAGTCCTGATTGTTCTTTGTTATAGAGCAACTTATTGGAAGATAAGCTGCTTGCCACAGTTCAGCTTATTGTCTCTTCTTGTGATTCAGTGCTTTGGAACATTCTCGATAAATATAATCTCCCTCTTTCTCCGTCCTATTTTACAATATTGTTAATACTGACATAAATTGAGAGCTCTTTTCATTTAGTTGCATTTAAGGATAAACTCACTCCATTTGCTGTTTTTATTCCTTGCTATAAACAGGGATAATACAACAAAGCCTGTATTCATTGTCTGTCTATGTGCCAGTTTGAATTGCAGTGGTGTTTTATTTTATGTCCTCTCCATTGTGAGAATTGAAACCAGAAATGTAGAAAGCGCAGGGTCGCTCCAGTTGTGCTTGTAGAAATCTCTAGTTGCTCGGGTTGATGAGTATGTTGCAATGCAGATGTCTTATCACAGGAAGTCTTGCGGAAAGCTGCTGTATGACTCCCAGCCTTATAGGTCCCTTGTTCCCTTTCTTCTCTACCTCCCTCCTTTTTAAAGGAGACCCATAAGCCTATATTAAAGGTCACCTTATTTAAAGCGCATCTAAGCCTCAGATAGAGCTGCACGATTCTGGCTAAAATGAAAATCACTATTTTTTTAAGATCAAGATTCTCGCAATGTAACATCACCTTTCACATTATACAAAAAAATTGGGCTTACTTTACTTTTTAGTTTTTTAATTCATAAAAGTGTACTTTTTTTTTAAATAAAGTTGCGTTAAAAAAAAGCGGTGCAATTACAGTGTGGCATAAAATATTGCAACCGTCATTTATAAATGATATAGGGTCTGGGATTAAAAGTACCATTTCAGTGTTTGCAGATGACACCAAGCTATGCAGTGGAATAACTTCCTTGCAGGATGTCTCCAATTTACAAGCCGACCTCAATGCACTGTCTAATTGGGCAACTATGTGGCAAATGAGGTTTAATGTTGATAAATGTAAAGTTGCATTTGGGGGCTAAGAATATGCATGCATCATACATACTGGGGGGAGTACAACTGGGGGAATCCATAGTGGAGATGGATCTGGGGGTTTTGGTAGATCATAAGCTTAATAATGGCATTCAATGGCAAGCTGCAGTTTCCAAAGCAAGCAAAATCCTTTCTTGTATTAAGAGAGGTATGGACTCCAGAGATAGAGACATCATTTTGCCCCTGTACAAATCATTAGTAAGACCTCATCTGGAATATGCAGTTCAGTTTTGAGCACCAATTCTCAAAAAGGATATCGGGGAACTGGAGAAAGTGCAGAGAAGGGCAACCAAACTAATAAGAGGCATGGAGGAGCTCAGCTATGAGGAAAGATTAGAGGAGCTGAATGTATTCTCTTTTGAGAAGAGGAGATTAAGGGGGGATATGATCAACATGTACAAATATTTAAGTGGTCCATATAGTGATCTTGGTGTTGAGTTATTCACTTTAAGGTCATCACAAAGGACAAGGGGGCACTCTTTACGTCCAGAGGAAAAAAGATTTCATCTCGAAATACGGAAAGGTTTCTTCACAGCTAAAGCTGTGAAAATGTGGAATAGACTCCCTGCAGAGGTGGTTTTGGGCAGCACAATAGATTGCTTTAAAAAAGGCCTGGATTCTTTCCTTAATGTAAATAATATAACTGGGTACTAACATTTTTAGGTAAAGTTGATCCAGGGAAAATCCGATTGCCTCTCGGGGGATCAGCAAGAATTCTTTCCCCCGCTATAGCAAATTGGATCCATGCTTTGCTGGGGTTTTTAGCCTTCCTCTGGATCAACTGTGGGTGAAGGATTGTATATGGTATTGTATGGTTATATATCATTTTTCTATTTTTTTTTTTATTGGTTGAACTAGATGGGCTTGTTTCGTTTTTCAACCTGACTAAATATGTAACTATTCTCTAGGGTCTCTGATAAAAAATATATTTAATGTTTGGGGCTCCAAGTAATTTTCTAGCAAAAAATTCTGATTTGTAACTTGTAAGCAACAAGTGTCAGGAAAAAGCCTTAGGCATGAAGGGGTTAAACAGACCCAATTTACAGACCAAAGTTCATTCATTTGATCTAAAAGAACTAAAATATACTTTATTTATAGTTATCTCCCAGTGCTGACAATGTTGGGATAAACTTGGCAGGCTGCCTGTTTTTTTGACGGCTTTCATAAGTGAGCAGAGAAAGGCTCTACATTGAATCGAGAAAATGCTGTATTAAGATCGTGAGGAGGGTTGAATCGAGATCGCGATTTTGTAACGATTAATCGTGCAGCTCTAGTCTCAGAACAAAACTGTGATATTTTGCCAGCGTACCAGGCCTTCGCTATGGTGACTGCTTATGTTTTAATTGTTAGGCTCTTTTTTTCCCTTTATTTTTGCCTAGTGATCCTGCCATTAACACACTCCCTGTTCTAGGGTGACAACGCTCATGCAACATTACGCATGTATGGAGGCGTAGCCTAGCTTAACAAGAGTTTGTAAACTACAGGACACCTCTTCCTCATCTTCATGTTCTGTTGTTTACAGAGAAAACTGGGGATCAATGCGAACTGATAACAGTAAAGCCGGCCATAGATAGTTACAGTACATAGGGGTCAATCCCCTAAAGATTACTGCATGCGATAATACGGTCAAGTGACTCATTTGCATAAGTTATCACATGGTAAAAAAAAAAGTCTAATTCACAAAAAAAAAACATAGATTATGTGGTATTTAACACAAAATGAAAAATGTGCTTGTAAATATCGCAAAAAAACATGCGGTAAGCTGTTAAGTCCAATTCACAAACAGAACAGACAGTAAGCCCTGGTTCACACCTATGCATTTTTTAGTGCATTTTCAGTTTTGCAGTAACACACTACAGTCCATTTAACATGCTTTCCTATGGGTCACATTCACATCTGTGCATTTTATGGAAAGGGCCAGGGACTTTTTTCAGGTTTTTGGTTCCATAGACTTCAATGGATCAAAAACATGTATTGAAAAACGCAAAATGCATCTGGAATATGCAAAGTGCAACCTGCATAGGTGTGAATCAGGCCTAAAAAAAGATGCAATATTTATCACCAGGGTTTTGCTGGTAGTATTACATGTCGTATTGCTCAGATGCAGTGTGCCCCCCCCCCCCATAGCTGGTTGTTACGGAGCGTGTCGCAAAGGATTTTGGGGGGGGGGGCCCACACCATTTAAAAAAAAAATGGCGTGGGATTCCCTTTAAAATTATACCAGACCTGAAGGGCCTGGTATTGATTCGGGGGGACCCCACGCTGTTTTTTTAAAAAGAATTTTGCCGGCATATTTTTTTACATTCAGCTTTCAGCGAGAAATTCATCCGTTGGTAAGGACGCGGCGGAAGGCTTCCTGGCCTGCTCCAAGTCCTTAACAACCAGCTACTATGGGATGAAATACTGCATGAAAATATGCAGTAATTACTACATTGCTGGTATTTTATCACATGTACAGGCAAGTTCTTAGTGAACTGGACATTTGTAAAATTGTCTCCACATTAATTATTTTAACACATTTTTTTGTATAAAAGACACATCCAAGTCTATCCAGTTTAGCCAACAGACCTCTATATACAAGGAAAACCCTCCTCCAATAAAGTCCAATCCAAATTGCTATAGCTGGGGAAAAAAATTTCCTTCCTGATCCCCCAAGAGGCAATCGGATATTCCCCCTGTCAACTTCACCTATAAATATTAGTATCCGGCCGAGATTTGTCCATCTATGGGCAGGCTGATTGATCCATCGATCAACTTCATTACAACCAGCCTGTCAGAGTTTTTGCAGTTACTGGTGATGGTGATGGCTATAGCCGCCAGCAGCAATCATTGTGTTCTTAGCACTGAGGGAGGGATTCCCCGATCAACACTGACTGTGTTGATGGGGGAAACAAGCAATTTTTTTTTCTTGTAACCGCTGGTTGCAGGAAAGAAAATGACATCTTCTATGGCTTGCCTTAGGCAGTCGAAGAGAGCACAGGAAGTCATCAGCCTACTAGATTTCTGGCAGGATCAAAAGGTATTTTTTTTGCATCTCTCAAGCCTATATATGTTTAGTGTTTTAAAAGGGAACAAAAAGGAGAGGGCTTTTTTTTTACTGTTTACATAGGCTTAATGCCTCATACACACAGAGGTTTTTTTACCGCAGTGTTTTTTAGCGTTTTTTGCAGCTCTCCATGTTATTCAATGGCCCCATGTAAACACTGAGGTTTTTGAGCTGTAGATGGCACCGGCGTTCCTAAGCTGTAAATTGAACGCAGGACCCGCGCGTTCCGAGACTGTAGCGTTATGGCGTTTTTGGCGCTGAGCCGGCAAAACGCTCACTAACACTCATTAACGGCGTAGCGACATTAACCGGAGTATTTAGCGCGAGGAATGTTTTTTTAAACAAAACGCCTATTGACACTGACGCTCACTAACACGGATTAACACCGATGCCAAACACCAGCGAAATCACGTTTTTGATGCCGATTTTTGCCTGACCTCGGTCCTGACGTTTTGCTATAACGCCCGTGTGTATGAGGCCTAAGAGTTACTGATGACTTACAGTATTAAATCCTGTACCAGTACCAGGTCAAACACAATCCACGTGGATTTTATATTTGTTGTGTATTATGTGCACATTTGAAATTCATGCATTTCTACTGTTTGATTTGCCAACACAGACAAATGTATTTCCTGATTTACCAATTCATCTTCCTCGTTTAGCAATTAAGGCTCTTGTGTTACCTCTCTGCCTCCTTCCTATTCACTGGACAGTTGTTTATTGAGTTGGGGTTGACCTGCAAAGTGGTAAAGGAAGGATAAAGTCAATTACAGCTGTATAAGGTTAGTTAGTTAGGTGTGTTAAAGCCCATCTTGAGAACAGTAGGCTGTAGCCCTCCTAGGTATCAAGTGGTTAAATGCTCCTTTAGCCTAGGGGTAAGAAGGCATAGACAAAAATACATGCTTTGTTCCTTGTTGCCATATGCTTTCTTGGTCCTCTTTGCCAGTTGGTCGTTGCTTCTCTAATGTCGACATGTACTTTGCACCAAATATTCTGCATTGTACATGAGGATGCTGGGGGCTGTGAGTGAAGGAAAGCACTGGGGTAGGAAGAAGCCTAGACAAACTATGAGACCTTGCTATCCATGGGGGTGGTGGAGGAACCAGATAGCAATTTTTCATTGCTGAATGAAGTTCTGCTTTGAGCCACAATTTGGGCAAACTGATTAGCATGGAATGCATTAGAGTATGACTATAGCATGTAATAGGTTCAATTCACAAAGGTTAACCCAAGGATGAGGACATTTATTTTTAGCCATTTGGTTGTAGTTTTCAAATTGCATTGTACTCAGCTGAAAATAACTGTCACTTTTTTTTGGAAAAAAAGTGATCCTTATTCTGGTGTATTAGGATTGTGTGTTGAGCCTCATGTATTGATGATCTACCGGTTTCCTCTTCTCTAAAGGAATGTCACTGTGGCTGAATCGAGGCAAAAATGGGCCTCTGTTAAAAAAAAAAAAAAAAAAGATGCTAAATCACTCCTCTCTTTCCTATATCTAAAAAGTAGAAAGTATGGCTATTACTGCTTGGATTAATCCTCTTGTTACTGTTCCTGTATTCTGCTGGTCCCCAAGGAAGTGATGTGATCTGCTATGGATATCATTGTGGCCTTGACCCATATGTATTAGGCCTAATCCATCACAAAGCACAGCTCAGCTATTCAGAAAATTATAGCAGCTTGACTCGGCAGTTCCTCTTCTACATAACTGTTTTATTCTCAGATCTAGTCATTAAACCACAAGAAAATGCACTGTACTTATAAATGTACATTCTTTACTGGAAGCCCACCCCTTGTATTTTTTGTTGTCTCATTTCATAGGGTACACTATATTTGAGCTCTGTGGATCTTGGCTTGGTTTGTAGAAGGCTTATTTCTCTCTGATGGTATATTCATCCAAAACCATATTGCCTTTTTCCGGTACCCTGTATACTGCAAGGACATTTAGATTGTACAAAGGTTTTAGGCCAAATAAAATTGTTAAAGTGAATGTTTTGGTAAATTTTACACATGACTACATTCCTTATATAACACGAACACAGTAATAGAATTGTTTTCCATAAAGCTCTACTTTTTTCATTAGGCTAGGCCAGTGGTCTCCAAACTGCAGCCCACGGGCCAGATGTGGCCCTTAGCTTGCCTTTATCCAGCCCTTGGGCCACTATTTCTCCAACTGTCAACAAAGTTGAGGCACCATTCCTTCCACTAACACCAGGACTGGGGCACTATTTCTCCCACTGACACCAATGATGGGGCACTATTTCTCCAACTGACACCAAAGTTGAGGCACCATTCCTTCCACTAACACTAGGACTGGGGCACTATTTCTCCCACTGATACCAATGATGGGGCACTATTTCTCCAACTGACACCAAAGTTGAGGCACCATTCCTTCCACTAACACCAGGACTGGGGCACTATTTCTCCCACTGACACCAATGATGGGGCACTATTTCTCCAACTGACACCAATGATGTGACACTATTTCTCCCAGCAATATCAATAATGGGGCATTATTCCTCCTTCTAATAACCACATACCCTTTTTAATTTATTTTTACTCCTACTGACCGCCAAGCTTAAGGAATTGTTTACTCCCAATGACACTGGGGCATTTTCTTCTTCTACTGGCCACAGTCCGGCCCCCTAAAGTCTGAAGGACAGTAAACTGGCCCTTTGCTTAGAAAGTTTGGAGAACCCTGGCATAGGTTGAGATGATGTCAGTAGGACCCATTTAAATGTTGCTGTTTTATTGCATTTGTAATACAGACCCCAAGCTGGTCTCACTGTCTGTCCCAGCTTCTATTCCCTATTGGGTGCACAGCAGCCAGGCACACAGCAGTTTTTTAATCTTTCCACACAATGACCAGGCAGAAGTTTCTTCTATTGGCGGGGTTAATTGTTTAAAGAACTTGGATGGGGATAGTGCAGTGCTAGTTCTAGTAAGTGTTAACGTCTTTAAAGTAGGCCTCTAGGAAAAGTGGTTGTGGGTATACAGCTCAGGGGGATCCCACACTGGAAACAGCCCGATCCAGCAAATCTGGAACTGTCTCTTCTTGAAAGAAGACAGCATCAGAATCTCTCTAAGGCCTTTACTCACTATGTCCCTGTATACATGGATGCCTCCTTCCAGTATTAGCTAGACCCTGTACCATAAGCCTCCAGGCCAGATCCTCAGCAGACTTTCCTCCAGACTGTTCCCACAGCTTCTGAATTTGGTCCCACAGCTCTCCTTGATATGGGAGTGCGATGGACTTTCAACAGTCTTTAGCTAGATGGCCTAGGAGTGCAGATAGCCACTGTAGGCTGGGTCTCTCTTCATCAAGGCAAGGACCCTGCTGCTCTAGGCTCCAGACTATTTATGCACATCTCAGCCACTGCTGGTTATCCTCTCAACCAGGGATTGGCAAAGACTGCATTATTGTGCTGCCTAAGGTCTGCCTTTCCCAGCCCACTATAATCTGGAACTTATTGGAATGCAGGTGGAAACAGTAGAGCCTGCAGACAGAGGAGTCAAAAACCTCTAAATTTACCTAAACATATTATCAACCTAACTAGGAGGGTGCTACACATTATGCTAATGCATGTTGTGCCACATGTGAGAGCAGCACATTGCAACACGTTTACCTGGGCTGCTCAAAATGACCGGCACCACAATGTTCTATTGCATTTAATTTTCGGTAATGTGCTCTTCAACACGATGCACCTCAATAGTAATCGGCAAATGGGTATTAAATCTACTGCAGGCAGGAGGAAGCAGTCCTCCTCAGTCAAAAGGACTCCTTCTGTAGGAGGGCTGATCTGTGTCAGACACAGCAAAGAACCGTAGAGGCACCAGGAGGTAGATGACTGTGTCATCTCTGAATTGGCATCTCAGTCCAGAAAGTAGATGTTGACCCTGTGTAATGCCTGAACAAAGAAAAACAGAAAAATACATTGTCAGAGGGAGTATCATAATATATATGAGAGGTAATACAAAGAAATAAAAAAAAAAAAATATATATATATATATATATATATATAAATAAATAATGTTAGGTCTGTCCACTTGAAGACCAAGCCCTTTCTGGCACTTTCTGTTTACAAGTTGTAAATCTGTATTTTTTGCCAGAAAATTATAACCCCCAAACATTATATATATTTTTAGCAGAGATCCCAGGGAATAAAATGGCGATCGGTGCAATTTTGTAAGTCACGCGGTATTTGTGCAGCGTTCTTTTAAACACATTTTTTTGGGGGAAAAAATACACTTTAATGAAATAAAAAAACACAATATATACCCAATTTTTTTGTAAAATATGAAAGATGATATGTCGAGTAAATAGATACCTAACATGTCGCACTTTAAGATTGCGCACACTTGTGGAATGGCGACAAACTACGGTACTTAAAAATCTCTATAGGTGACGCTTTAAAGGTTTTTACCGGTTACCTGTTTAGAGGTACAGAGGAGATCTAATGCTAGAATTATTGCTCTCACTCTAATGTTCACGGCAATACCTCACATGTATGGTGCAAACGCCGTTATTTTTTTATTTTTACACTGTCCCTTGAATTTTTTTTTAAATCACTTTTAGGCAGGGTTCATACACATGCAAATTGGATACAGGTTTCCCCGCATCAAATTTGCATGACAGGAGAGCGCGACCGGCTCTCAATGGAGCTGGTCCACACAGCTCCGGGACAGCTGTGGTCCGCATTTAAAAAGGGTCTTGTGAGTCTTTGGTTCTGATTCAGGCGCAAATTCAGGCAAAAATTCGGATCTGATTCGCACCTGAATCGATGAACAGGGACGCACCGGACCCCATGATGAGAACCGCAGTCACAGCATTTGTGAACCCAGCCTTATTGCTATTACAAGGAATGTAAACATCCCTTGTAATAGCAATAAGGATGACAGGTCCTCTTTATGGAGACATCTGGGGTCAAAAAGACCCCAAATCTCTCCTCTACCTTTAAAAGCAAAAGATAAAAAAAAATGATTTTTAGCTTTAAAAAAAAAAGAAAATGGTTTACTTCCGCCCTAGATTGGAAGCAATGTCATGAGGTTGCTCCCATCCTCCAAGGCCATAGAGGCGATCAGAGATGATCTGTTTGCTGTCCACCTCTGTGACCAGCTGGTTGCACCGTCGGATCATTTCTAAGGTGCTGGTAAAAATGGTAAGCCCGAGATCAACCAGCAAGTGGTGGTGGGGGGGGGCAGCAAGTGGTGGGGGGCCCCTCCCTCCGTTTCTGAAAGCAATCTAGTGACTAATAAGCCACTTGGATTGCTTTAACGAGAAAGCCATCCACCAGCTGAAAAAAAAAATACCGGGGTTATGGCTGTTAGTTTCAGCCATAACCTCGGTAAACCACTTGCAAACTGCAACGTATATATACATTTTATGGTTGGCAAGTGGTTATAAAGGTATTACAGCTGTTGATAAAAAAACAAGAGTTCTTTCGCATGAGTGTGTCACACTTGAAATATCTAATTCATGTGATCAGATATTTTAATAGGCTGGATTTGACAAAAAACTGTTCTAATCAGTAACACCTCTTTCCGTAAAGGCTTGGCTCTTGGCCTACAAAAATCCATCTAGGATACGCAATGGTCTGTGTAACTTCTTTTTTTTTTTTTTTAGTCTTCCATCTGTTGTCCTCGTATGATATTAAGAGACATCTACAAGGCAGTGGTGATTCTAATTATTATGCCTGAAGTTCTTTTTTAAACTTTTAAGTGCATTAGCCAATAATAATTGACTTACATTTATCCAATTTGCCAGTCTTGGTATATCTCTCTTTTTGTCTTACTCTTATCTTAATGGGCTGCATTTGAACTAGTCCCAAGTTATTCCAACGTTTTCCAATTATCTTTATATCTGAAATGTGGCCTTAAGTTATATACAAGTGTAGACAAAAGCCTGATTGTACCCTCGTACTCAGCCCACTCTTCTTCCATGTTTCTGTAGACCTCTCTCCTGTACTTCTTTCTTCGTTAACATTTAGTAGACAATGAAGAAGTATGGAAAGCTGGTGGAAACAATCAATTTATTGTTGGAAACAAAGATTCCGCCATATAGATAATGATCGTTGTGTATATTACGTGTTGCTGAATACCCCTGAGCTATAATGTTGCCAGATATGAATGGACCTTTCTAATAAAATGTAAATTATGTGCTATTAAAAAAAGCGTTAACAGAGGCTTTTTTCTCCTTTTCCTCTTAAAGGAAGTTGTTTGGGCCAAAAGATATATGATGGGAAGTGGAATGGTGAAATTATAATTGCCTCCGTGAACTCAGAGTCACTTTATCACAGACCTTTGTTGGCTTGGGGCTTCTAAGGGCTTAGTGTGTGATTTTATATATGTGTGTATACTGAGTGTGTGTGTGTGTGTATACATAGATTTATAGATTTTTTTTAATGAATATTTCAAAGCTTCTTTTAAAGTGGGCCTGTACCTAAAATCAGATTCATGTTTCAAGACAGTTAGTAAAATCAACTTCTGTTGAGTGGGAGTGTTGAAAAACGTTTGTCAATTATTATGTATCCTGACAGCAGAACACAATTCCTGGCAGGGGGATTCCTCCATCCACCCCACTTGTGTGGATATAGGAATCTGCTCCTTTTTTTTTGTTCAGCCCGCTGGCTGAAAAAAACAATCCATCTATGGCCGGTTTGAGAGGAAAAATAATGCCCATCCAGATTCCCCGAGAAGGTGAGTGAACGGTGCTCTAGCTGATGGTGCCTTCCTATCACCCACGTACAACATGAAGTCAAAGATGTATAGCCAGAAACTTGCATCCAAAAAGCAAATGTATTTATTGATGCTGGTGTAGTACAGATATACAGAGGCTTACATGTTTCAGCTACAAAGCCTTAGTCGTAGTCATCATGGCTGTTACTAAGGCTTTGTTGCTGAAACACGTAAGCTGCTATATATCTGTACTACTCCTGCATTAATAAATGAATTTACTTTTTGGATGCAAGTTTCTGGCTATACATCTTTGACTTCATATGGCCAGTTGGAGTTTATAATTCCTAATTAGAATAATCATATCTGCACCTGTGACAGCGCCTAGGCACACTCTGTCCCTTAGCCTCCCATAACACAGGGGCGACTTGCGATCCGACTTGAGTCACCTTAAGTCGCCCCAGGTCGCTTGACACAAGAAATCCCATTGAAGTGAATGGGAGCCGTCTTTATGTACACTACTGAAGTCGCTCCAACTTCAAGGTGACTTCAGAAGAGATTCCTGTACTACTTGGAGGCAACTTCTATCTGACTTGTGCCCATAGAATTCAATGGAAGTCACCTCCAAGTCGGATCCCCCATTTAAACAGAAGCGACTTTCACAGTGAAAAGAATAGAATTTATTTAGGGCAACCCCCTCCCTCCCTTCTCTGATTGGCCACAGCAAAGTCGCCTGGCATGAAGTCATGTTGTAAGTCGCCTCAAGTTGCGCTATAACTTGCCCAAAGTCGCGCTAAAGTTTCTTTCAAATCGTCTAACAGAGTCACCCCACAAGTCGGATCACCCCTGTGTGAACCAGCCCTTAGCCTATCAGGAGTGAAATTCTACCTGCTCATGTATCTGATTACTAAAATATGCTGATGGAGTCATGAGAGTTGGGATCTAACAGGAAAAGATGACTTTTTTCCTCGAGACACTGGACTCCCATGAAAAACTAGTCCCGGGCAAAGCAGCAACTGTAGAATGCCTACCATCGGTGCTACATCATTCACAACTGACGTGTCATACAGTATTTGAAGGACATGCTTAGATCTAGGTCTGCTTTAAGAGGTTTAAATTTAAAGTGAGCCTGTCCTCCATTTTAAACTATTTCAAGGCCTCTTAAAGGTCAATCACCACAATGTGTCTGCTATGATCTTTGTTAACTAGAAAAACCTCTTTGGTGCTCCACTCTGATCCTGATTTGTTATTAGGTTCTAGTCTTCCCTGGCTTCAGAGCTAGGAACCGTTATGAGCTAAGCTCCATTCATCTGCTGTCCTATCTAGCAAGAGTTCCTCAGTGGTTCGTACAGGTGTTGTCAGTAGACAGGGGAGTGGTAGTGGACAGTAGAGTTGAGGGAGTGGTTTCTGTAAAGGTTCTCTTTAGGCCTCATGCACACTGGACATTTTGCAAACTCTTCTAGAAGCCTTTCCTCCTGGCAGCAGTGTTTTAGCAGAAAAAATGGCAGACGCTTGTAAAAGTGTCTAACTCATAATCGATTTCCATTCGATTCTTCCATCCAGGCTAAACATCATGTATGGAAGAATCTCCAGTGCCAGCTACAGTCATGTCCATAAATACTGGGACATCGACACAATTCTAATTGTACATTTACAATTTACATCCAAATAAGGTGAACGGTGTAGGAATTACAACAGTTTGTATATGTGCCTCCCACTTTTTAAGGGACCAAAAGTAATGGGACAATTGGCTGCTCAGCTGTTCCATGGCCAGATGTGTGTTAGTCCCTCATTATCCCATTTACAAGGAGCAGATTAGAGGTCCAGAGTTCATTTCAAGTGCGCTATTTGCATTTGGAATCTGTTTCTGTTCAATATGAGATCCAAAGAGCTGTCACTATCAGTGAAGCAAGCCATCATTAGGCTGAAAAAACAAAACAAACCCATCAGAGAGATAGCAAAACATTAGGTGTGGCCAAATCAACTGTTTGGAACATCCTTTAAAAGAAAGAACGCACTGGTGAGCTCACCAACACCAAAAGACCCGGAAGACCATTGAAAACAACTTTGGTGGATGACCGAATAATTCTTTCCCTGGTGAAGAAAACACCCTTCACAACAGTTGGCCAGATCAAGAACACTCTCCAAGAGGTGGGTGTATGTGTGTCAAAGTCAACAATCAAGAGAAGACTTCACCAGAGTGAATACAGAGGGTTCACCACAAGATGTAAACCATTGGTGAGCCTCAAAAACAGGAAGGCCAGATTAGAGTTTGCCAAACAATATCTAAAAAAGACTTCACAATTCTGGAACAACATGGACAGATGAGACCAAGATCAACTTGTACCAGAGTGATGGGAGGAGAAGAGTGTGGAGAATGAAAGGAACTGCTCATGATCCAAAGCATACCACCTCATCAGTAAAGCATGGTGGTGGTAGTGTTATGGCGTGGGCATGTATGGCTGCCAATGGAACTGGTTCTCTTGTATTTATTGATGATGTGACTGCTGACAAAAGCAGCAGGATGAATTCTGAAGTATTTTGGGCAATATTATCTGCTCATATTCAGCCAAATGCTTCAGAACTCATTGGACCGCGCTTCACAGTGCAGATGGACAATGACCCGAAGCATACTGCGAAAGCAACCAAAGAGTTTTTTAAGGCAAAGAAGTGGGATGTTATGCAATGGCCAAGTCAATCACCTGACCTGAATCCGATTGAGCATGCATTTCACTTGCTGAAGACAAAACTGAAGGGAAAATGCCCCAAGAACAAGCAGGAACTGAAGACAGTAGAGGCCTGGCAGAGCATCACCAGGGATGAAACCCAGTATCTGGTGATGTCTATGCGTTCCAGACTTCAGGCTGTAATTTTCTGCAAAGGATTTGCAACCGAGTATTAAAAAGTGAATGTTTGATTTATGATTGTTAATCTGTCCCATTACTTTTGGCCCCTTAAAAAGTGGGAGGCACATATACAAACTGTTGTAATTCCTACACCGTTCACCTGATTTGGATGTAAATACCCTCAAATTAAAGCTGAAAGTCTGCAGTTAAAGCACATCTTGTTTGTTTAATTTCAAATCCATTGTGGTGGTGTATAGAGCCAAAAAGATTACAATTGTGTCAATGTCCCAATATTTATGGACCTGACTGTATATTTAGACAGTTGCAGAACCCACGGCTGCCAAACACTCAACCAGTTATTGCATCTGATGGGATGCAGTCACTGTTCAGCCTACAATATTCCACCTGGATCAGAGGATTGTTAACCACTTAACGCAAATCGCCATTTATAAATGACGGCCGCTTTAAGTGGAGGTATCGGGGTATAGCCTGCAGCTACAGGTACCCTGGTACCATTTTATTAGAGCGGGCGGTTAGCTATCCAGTGATAACGGCCAATCTGTCTCTGGAGCCGCTCGGCCGTTATCCCGGGGTTTCGGAAGGGGACACCCCCCGCCTCCTTCCGCAGCTCTTCTCCGGCCTCCTGTCCCACTGGGAGCCCAGAGTTCCGATCCGGCAAGCCTGCTGGCTAAGAGGAGACCTTACGATAGCCGGAATCGGCTTTGATCGGATCTCCTTTGTCAAATTCCGGAAGCGGCGTCACAACGTCACCTCCGGTTTACTCGGCTGCCAATGGCGCCAGTTTTAAAAAAATTACAGTATTCAGAATCGCCGTTTTTGCCGATCTGAATACTGTGTAAAGGAGGGAGGGGGGGGGGGGTCTTTTAGACCCTCGATCCCTCCATAAAGAGTACCTGTCACCATATATTACAGTGGTTCTCAACTCCGGTCCTCGGGACCCACCAACAGACCAGATTTTTAGTATTACCTTGGGGAGATGCAGACTAGAATACTGCAATCACTGAGTAGCAAATGATATCACCTGTGATGTATTTCAGTTCTCCTGCAAACCTGGTCTGTTAGGGGGTCCCGAGGACCGGAGTTGAGAACCACTGATATATTACTATCACAAGGGATGTTTACATCCCTTGTGATAGTAATATAAGTGATCAGATTTTTTTTTTTTAAAGGAACATTGCTAAAAAAAAAAAAATAATAATAAAAAAAAAAATACATTTTAAAGCGCCACCGTCCCCGCGAGCTCGCGTAGCAAAGAAAACGCATACGTAAGTCAAAAAACAATATATAATGTTTGGGGGTTCTGAGTGATTTTCTAGCAAAAAAAATCTGATTTTTAACTTGTAAACGGCAGGTGTCAAAAAGGGCTGAAGTGGTTAAAGTGACTATTATTGAGCTGGGTAGTGCCAGCAGGGTCACCCACACTTGAAGTTTAGCTGATCCTGAAGGCATTACCCATATTTCGAGTCATGTATGTCAGGCTCAAGTATGAACCTTGTTTACAAGCTGGGTCTCTTTAAATTTTTTCTTTTTTTAACGTGGCGACAGAATCACTTTGAAATGCATTATGCTTTTCTTGCCTATTTTAGCGAACCCTTCACTTAGTAATAAACTCATTCTCTCTTGAAAGAATAGCCAATAAACACTGTTCAGACGCACCAAGTGCCCGTCCACACAAGCCTACTCAAGCTTTGCATGTTCCCCCCTCCAGGAAGACAATAGAGTTTTGTATGCTGCAGTCATTTTAAGATCCTTTCTTACAATTTATTTTTACAGTATTGTTTTATGTCGAGTTTTAAAAACGGTACTCAAAGAAATTACATTTGCCGTGTGTGTAATTATAGGTAAAATTATTACACCGGGAGGAAATATGTGCATTCTCGCTCTCGCTACTAAAGTAACTGCTTATAGGAATAATATTTATCGACCCATAAATGTAATTTTTTTTTTTTTAACATATGTTTTATGATTCTGGCCAATGGCCAAGATTTAAATTAAATTTCCTTTTGTATGGCAAAGATCATTGTGAGGGCTTTTGGCATCACCCCATCTTATTATAAACAATCAAAGCCAAAAGAGTAAGAAATCTTTTATCAAAGCTACAAGGAGAATTCATTAAAAATAGCAGTAACACATGCATTATAGGATTTTCTCAGAGATTGCATATGGGGGAGTCAGGCCGCACAAAGTACAAAATAAAAGCCACAGGATTTTAATCATATATTTATCCTTTGATAGATCCCATGTGTTCTAGTGATCTTTTTTTGTGTGTTCCTAATTACACTAGATCTGGGATAGCCAAATTTAACACTCAGCCTGTTTTGCGGGTTGTTTCTTGGGCTGTCCCAAGCTGGTAATTCTTTGGAGTTTCTTTTTTTATAAAAAAACACTGTTATCAATTGCTTAATTAAAAGGAAAAGAACATTCTTTTATAGAAATATACACAGATCCATAGCTCAAGACTGGCCTCTCCGGCACATGGACAACCTGCATGCCGGCTAACACAGTCCATCTCCACTGAGAATAGGAAGACATATCAGCCACACTCCTTGACTGCATACAGTGATGTCTCCAATCCAAAACCAACCTTTCTTGACGCGTTTCATCACTCTTGGCTTGCTCACCAGGATAACATAATGTAGGGCTTGACAAATTTGCTTTGAGAAGTTAGGAGCCAGCTTTTGTTAGCATAGTGTGGGTTGTCAGCGCCCCCCTGGGGTTAGGCAAGTAGTTTGTGCCCCCCCCTAACTTACAGCAGAGCAGCTGCTCACTTAACCGATAAATCTAAAAACAGAGCCCCAATAAGTTAACCACACAACAAACAACCCACTTTAAACATCACCAAAGGGTTCTACCGCATTGGATAAGGTCAATGTATGTTCCATTTTTCACTACCTGTTATGTTATAACATTGTGAAGTACATTATTCTATAGATATTTGTAATGTCCTTTTTATATTCAATAAAGCTTTGTTGGAAAAAAAAAAAAAAAAGCAGAGCAGCCAGTCTCACCGTTACATTAGGGTAATAGTCTGGCCACTAAAAACCTGTTATAGGGGGAAACTCCTTATTATGCTGAATGCATTGTGACTGTGGCATGTAAAACGCCCCCATCTGCTGCCTAACGCAGCTTAAGGGTGGCCGTTGGTGAGTGGCAAAAACATGTCTCTACTGCACATTTTTACCACACAACTGCACATCTTAATGAAGCCTCCGTCACACTTTGCATAAAATACAAAAAAAGGGTTCAAGAAGTATTCCAGTGCTGCTGATCTTCTGCTGCCTCTTTGCAGCCACTTCCTGCCTACATGTGTGTCCCCCACAGTGACTTTTCATTGCTCTGGTGGGTTTCCAGTTACCATGAAATACTGGAGCCCAGCTGCACATAGAGTGGTAATTGTTGATGGTACACAGGGCGTTATCAGAGGACATAGAAAAAGACTCTTCTGCATGTCCAGCTCCACCTCACAGCACACAGTAGAGCTGCACAATTATGGCTAAAATGAGAATCACAATTTTGTTGCTTAGACTAAAGATCACGATTCTCGTGGTGTAATGTCATCTTTCACATTATACAAAAAAAAAGGCTTACTCTACTGTGTTTTTTTTTAATTCATTAAAGTGTATTTTTTCCAAAAAAAATTGCATTTGAAAAACCACTGTGCAACATAAAATATGGTAACAACACATATTTTATTCTCTAGGGTCTCTGCTAACAAAAAATATATAATGATTGGGGGTTTTAAGTCATTTTCTACTGGATTTTTACTTGTAAGCAACAAATGTCAAAAAAGGTTTAGTCTGTAAATGGTTAAACTGAGCTCATCTAGGCCGGAGTTCATGCCTTTGATAAAAGTATGAAAAGATACTTTTGCATCTTTTGTGTTTATAGTTATCAGCAAACTTGGCAGACTGCCTTGGTTTCACAGCTGTCAGCTAGCCTCAGGCAGAGAACAGCTCTTCAGAGATGCATTTAGATTATGAGGGAAGAGAAGGATCGGGTGCCGCTCGCCAGGACGTGATTTCTGGTCGCCATGGCGACCTGGTGACTGGAAATTGTCAAGCTCTGACTTAGTGTGATCATTATCATTAAGTGATTAGGCCCAGCCCCCTGTCATTTAATTGCCAAATGCCAAAGCCTCCACTAGTCACTGATGTCCTGACATTGGACAGTTCAATTCCAATGGCAGGGCTTGGATACAGGAGGGGCAGGACTTAAAAGAGAAGTATGGGGTTCTGTAAAAAAAAAAAAAAATTATACTCACTTAGGTGGATGCAGCATCGGTCCCCGCATCTAAGACAACTAAGAGAACTGAGCGATTACAGACCACTGATCACTCGGTTCTCAGTCTTCAGTGAGATTGTCCATCACCAGCTCTCTGCGCTGCCCCTTCGGTGGTCACTGGAGTACCAGGGTGTGGAGGAGGCGGGAGTGGCTGGCACAGACTGAGTGGCATGCTAAGACGCTGAGCCAGCTGCCGCTCAGGCCTCTGGGCATATCCCGACCATATAGTAGGGATCTTTCCAGAGCATGGACTGGCTGAGTAACATCAGCCGACAGTGGGCTTTAGTCCACTGTCAGCTTAAAATGGGTCACTGGAGTGCAAAAAAAGCTTTGGCCATACTTCTCCTTTAATCTTGACTTGGAAAAGATGGGGCTGGGTTTACCAAAGGAGCTGAGAGTTTTCACTCAATGAATTGTGCGAATAATCACTTCAATTACCCTACCATTTGAAAAGCAAATTCCTTTCTACATATTTTATCTGCATACGATTGGGTAATCAAAGTGAATAGGAATTTCCTCTTCATATGATTACATAATTTAAGTAAATATTCACAAAAAGTATTTTTGTTTTCAGTTGTCATTTGGGTTAAAGTGGTCATAGGGCCCAAACATAACCCATGCGTTCCTTCCTTTATGTACAGATTTACTATTTTTCATCTTATTCTTTACTGTTTTATTCTAGTACATTCTGAAGCTAACCACGGCCATGACATAACTATACATAGGGTTGCAGTGGCACCAATACCGGTATCTATACTAAGTATTTACACAAGTACTTGTACTCATGCAAATGCTTTGATACCTAAAACTGATAACTTTTGTGGTACGATTTGAGTATGGGCTCAAATCGTACTGCAAAGAATAGCACTGTCATTTGAACAGAAATGTGGTGTGATTCCGAATCACATGCAGTTTCCCCCGCTGCTCCCTAATAAACCCAGCCTTGTCTTAGTACCTTCAGCCTGGGTTCACACAGGAGTGGTGCGGGGAAACCAAATGCGATCCAAACTGGAATCACACCGCATTCCTGTTCAAATCACATGCGATTCTTTGCCAGTGTAGAGGTGGTAGTCTCTTCTGATGACTGTTGCAGGTCCATATGGAGGGATTGGATGACCTGCTTGTGCGATTCTTCCAGGAGTTGGAAGATGGCCTTGTTATCTGCCTTGGTAGGAAGGGCCCTAATCAGGCGTGAGTTGGAGAACCCCTCAAATGTGAAAACAGGACACCGCCAACTAGGCTGGAGGGAGAGCTGTGCGTTGCCAATGGTGCGGGCTATGAAGCAGGTGCCAACAGAGAGGTTCCAGCTGCTGTTCCTGCCACCTCCGTCTTGCAGCGTCCTGGGCCAGCCGTGTTAGGGGATTTTTTTAAGGAAGAAGGGCTGTATCTTTGGCTTCTTCACAGGCACATGAGAGTCCATGGGTCTTTTCCTCCTATTAGTACTCATACCGGAGGTGGTAGCAGCAAGAATCCACCAGGATTCAGGATGAGAGACAGGAGTTTAGCCTGAACACGTCTGCACGCCAGCACGTCCAAACCACGCCCCTACAATTTTTTTGCAGTTGCGATTTGAGCCCATTATTTTTATGTGTGCTCAAATCGCACCGCAAAGGTATCGGTAATTGGTATCGGTACTCGTACTTGCTAGTAAAATATAGGTATCGGTGCATCCCTAACTATAGATTTTTGTTAATCCACACCTGGAAAAAATTACAGTCCAGGAACTGGCAAAAACTGTGTATGAGATATGCAAAGACTATTGTTCAGATTTTGTATCAAGGCCATGTCATTTTTGGATTTTCCTCTTCCTTCAGGTTGCCCTAAGTGTTTCTGCCCAGGCAGTTCTAGTGTAACATGTAAACACTTTAATATATGATTATTCCATGATTGAAATGATATTAAAAGCCAACTAGTTTCTTACTGTTCTAGTGAATGAAAAATGTTAATTCATAGTGACTAATCCACCATAGGAAACCTTCTGAGAGCCATTACGATGTTGTAAGCATCTATCAAATGAATAATCGTATTTTAGGAGGGAAGGTCTATGCTTTTGATTAAAGCCTGAGTTAACCTATGTCATTTTTATTTGTGCCAATTATTCTGGACTCCGTCATTTACAGATATTCCACACTTTACTCATGCTTCAATATTCTACAGTGCTTTGACTTTTGACAATTATTTGGTTATTAAACTTATATTAAAGCTGAGTCATTGAAAATCGCTTATATTGCAAATAGAGACTTGTATATAATTTAAGCACCCTGATAGACTGACTAACGTCTTACTAGTAGCTTGTACAGCGTCCTTTCATAGAGTCAGCCCACCCAAAACGAATATTTTATTGTTTGGTAGATTCTAGAGTTAAAGCCCATCTCCTGCAAGTATCTTGTGGACACCATGACATTGCCTGACCCCATACAACAAGCTATTTTTTTTCTTATTTCAAAATAACTTACAGTTTTCGTTCATGCGACATCTCTGAATGTTTTTTTTTGCCCCCTAAGATTTGGCCAGCGAGTGAAGATAAAAGGAACTTCTTTGTCTCATTATTGTGACCCTATTCTGCCAATCGAATGCAATGTGTGTGTAGAGCACATGTGTCAACCACAAGGCCCACAGGCTGAATCCGGCCTTCCAGGCCTTTCATGTGGACCACACACCCAGTTTTGCAGTTGTAACGTGGCAAAACTCAGTTATGCCACCTCCGGCTCTCACCCTCCCCTGCCTGCTGTCACTTGTAAACACAGAAGCATTCCCAGTTTACAAGGGACAGCTTTGGTCTCAGTGGCTCCCAGAACCAACACATCCCTGCACGTGCACTCATGGCAGGGACAGATCTTTAGGATCTGAGAGAGCGAATGATCTCCCCGCAAGGAGAGGCAGAGCCGCCTACACAGGGGGTTTACTAGAGCCGGGCCAAGTAGGAGAGAGAGATGCAAGGAAGCTTTGGGGGGTTGGGGTTGCACAGTGTGCAAACCCTGCACTCTGTATGTAATGGTCTCCTCTACCCTGCACGCTGTACATAGCGCACCCCTGAACCCTGCACTCTGTATGTAGCACACTCCTGAACTCTGTACGTAGCATAGTCTTGAACTCTTCACTGTATACAGCGTGATCCCAAACCCTGCACTCTGTATGTAACACACTCCTGAATCCTGCACTCTGTGTATAGCAAACCCCTGAACTCTGCACTCTGTACGTAATGCACTCCTGAACTCTGTACATAGCATATTCCAAAATTCTGCACTCTGTATACAATGTAATCCCGAACCCTGCACTCTATATTTAATGCACTCCTGAACTCTGCACTTTGTACATATCACATCCCTAAACCCTGCACTCTGTATGTAATGCACTCCTCTACCCTGCACGCTGTACATAGCACACCCCTGAACCCTGCACTCTGTATGTAGCACACTCCTGAACTCTTTACGTAACATAGTTTTGAACTCGTCACTCTGTATACAGTGTGATCCTGAACCCTGCACCCTGTATGTAATGCACTCCGGAACCCTGCACTCTGTGCATAGCAAACCCTGAACACTCAGTGCAGAGTGCACCCCTGAACTCTGCACTCTGTACATAGCGCACTCCTGAACTCTGTACATAGCATATTCCAAAATTCTGCTCTCTGTATACATTGCAATCCCAAACCCTGCACTCTATATTTAATGCACTCCTGAACTCTGCACTCTGTACATATCACATCCCTAAACCCTGCTTTCTGTGCATATTGCACCCCTGAACTCTGCACTCTGTGCATAGGGCACCCCTGGAACTGCACTCTGTACATAGCATACCCCTGAACGCTGCACTCTGTATGTAATGCACTCCTGAACTCTGTACATAGCATAATCCTGAACCCTGCGCTCTGTATGTAACGCACTCCTGAACTCTGTACATAGCATAATCCTGAACTCTGCACTCTGTATGCAGTGAAATCCTGAACTCTGTATTCTGTATATAATGCACTCCTGAACCCAGCACTCTGTACGCAGCACACTCCAGATACAACCGGCCCTTTGAGGGCAACCATACTGCTGATGCGGCCCCCAATATAATTGAATTTGACACCCCTGGTGTAGAGGATGCTGGGGCATCAACAATATTAAGACAATGGCTGGGAAGGGGCTTAGTGACATAGGGCATTATACAATTTGGAAGGTGGCTGCTTTAGAACTAAATACATGTTTGAAGGCTCATTCCAGTGCAAACATGGATGTGGATGGCATTCCACATCCAATTTAAAAGGATCTGATAAGGCTGTAGGTGGGCTTTAAACTACTTGATAGTTTCTTATATCTCTCGGGAACACTATTATTGAGATTTCTGTGCTTGAATTCCTTGGTCTCCACCCCTGCTGTGACCATAATGAGAGGGTTGTACTCTGCCCATTGGATTTTTAAACTTAATTTAACATGATGGAGAATGCAGCAAGAGGAGCTAGAACCTGCAGTGGTGGGGGGAAGCATCTAAAGAGCATCAGCTAACAGGAACAAAGGTGGGAATTATGGCAGTAATACAGTGCTGTTGTTGTATCCCAAATATATAAAAAGATGGGGCTGTATAAGTTTTCAGTGGACTGACAGGTTCTCAAAGATACAACAATATCTACTTAGGTCTTAGATATAAATGACCAAATGGTGAATTAATGCTAACAATATAAAGAAATAGGTATATCAACATAAAATGCATTGGGCACTTATTAAATATATGACGTTCTACTTTCTAAACCTGTCACTAGGCAATTGAAACTGTTTGAATGTTGAAATTAGAGATAAATAGAGATTTCATTAATTGAAAACTGCATGCTGACCATAAATAAATCCAGTAGAAGTTATGAGCAAATTGTGAGTTTTACTGTAAAGGCAAGTTTGGTCCCTCTCCCTTTTGTATCTTGACCATTCCTATTGGTTCTTTAATATGGTGGGTTACCAATAACAATGCTGGAGGAAACAGGTCTATCTTTGATCTACATACTATTTTTACATTTTAGAGAAGGCTGTTTAGTTCTATCATGTGTGAAATCTAATTTATATCATACATCTAGTTTCTATCTGGACAAAGGAGGTCGTAACAATAACCATTGGGTGGTATAATTTCTTGGTTATCCTTACCAGTTCTATGTTTTCCCTCTCCCTGGTTTGAACGGAAATGTCATTTTGAGTGTTAAACGAGTATTGAAGATGACCTAAATAAATACCAGTCGTACGTCAAAAGTTAATTACTTTAGAGATAAATAGAGATTAAAGTTGTAAGTTTGTCAAAGTTAACGGATCACTGTCCAAATCTTTCATCTTGCAGTATATAAATTATTCACGGGTTACGTAAAATACAACTATATGG